>MQTX01000135.1:569747-747537 GCA_009735665.1 Angiostrongylus cantonensis
TATCGTTGGAGGTGATAGAATGCATATCTGGCCTTTACAATGACTCGCGTTGGCCTGCCGATGTATCGAGCCAGTGCTGCTATCCTCCCAGATAAGTCTGGTACCAACTTGCCGACTCCGGAGGGATGGAAGACTTAGCGGGCCATGGGCGCAAGGATCGATTCCACGTGCGTGTCCCAGTGGTGCCTCCAACCACTGCGCCACCCGAGCCCCTCCTGAAGGTTAATAGAACAATTAATATTGGTACTGCAGTAAATGAACGCATGCTTAATTTCAGGTAGGATGTCAACATTTTCATGGGGCCAAGTTAATGGTTTTTGGTTCACAGGATGTATCAATCCTCTAAGTGCAATCTTAACACCCGTCAGTTGCTTGGCATCTATTATAAAAGGTTTTTGTAACTTGTTTATCAAGAACACGGTAGAAGTTTTTGTAATGTTATCGTACTTTCATGGGTGTCACATAATTTACAACGGCGTTTACGACCGCAGACTCTTGCAAATGCGAGATTATCCAATCTCAATGGCTCTAATATACAGTAGTTTTATTGGCTCGACAAAGAGATTTAGCTGATTTCTAACCAGAACAGAATTTTTTCAGTTTATTCTACCCGTCTTCACATCTGCTGTGCGGATCCTAGAACTTCCTGCATTCGTTTCGTTTCCTGCCATCCGTCATTCACTAGAGTCTTCGACCATGGCTGCTGCTAAGGATTATCGTCTTTCTTACCGAAGTCTTTGAATGTTAGTCGAGTCGATTTTCATTGGTGTCCTGGGATGAACGGCACAGAGCGTTCCCTCTTGGATCGTAGGGACTTGGCTTGTTCCAAACATGTCTGGTACTAGCATCCCATTCTAGGAGGCGAAAGGGATTTAATAAGCCTGATACGGAGTAGGACCAAAAAAGAGATGAACGGGTTTATTGCAACTGTGCTACCCGAGTAACTGAAACTATCAGAACCCATCATTTCTCACACACGGTGAAGACTTTAGAAAGAAGACTATATTCCTAATGCAGATGCTAAAAAGTATTTGGTTCGAATTGGTTCGAATTTATAGTTAGAAGTTGAAATCGTTAGAACAATATCACAACCTAGAAAGTGTTTTGACATAAGATGTGAAAATTGCTACATCAATTGGGTGCATACGACTTGCTCTGCAAAGTCGTATGCACCCAATCCACAGAAGTATTTTGTTAAGATGATATATTACAACTACATGTTAGCCGATCAAAATAAGTAGACTATTGCAAAGAACTTAAAGAAAAAGGGAGATGATGCTTGATTCGTTTATGATTGACTGAAGTTTCTTACACGAGAGGGTTTATCACACAGTTAATTATGAGCCGCTTCTCTGGCATTCCCTCAAACGGCAGAAAATATGGGGATGAACTTGATGGAAAATGACCATATAAGGGCTGGAAGTGGGTATGTCTCCGTTGTGACACAGTAGCTTTTTCAGCTGTTGGCAGGTTTTTCAAGTTTTTTTTTTAATCGAAGAAACACGTTAAACTTGCAATGAAATTCACGTATCTGAGCCAGTGTGGTTAGTATTATCCTGGTTTCATCTACAATCAGTGAAAGACCATATACTACTCATAACCGTATCCACGGTCGTTGTCTCTGAATTCGATCATCCACTTATGCAAAGCCTTTCATCATAAAAAATTATGGGAGAAGTGCGACAGGCTTCGTGTCTTTCTACTCAATGGACTTCACTAAGCCGTCTTTGTGTGCTACAACGAAAGATGGAGACCAATTGAATGACGTGTGCCCGAGTTATTAAGTATTTAACTCCATTAATGTTGGCTGGTTAGCGATTTCTTGAGAGAAATCCCTTGAATAATAGTTTGTCAAGCAAATTTTGCCAATGGAATTGTAACGAGGAAGTTTTACAATATGCCGTAATACCTATCGGTACCAACTGGTTATAAATCATTTTAATGTCATCACTTAGGAGCTCGCCGACTGCAATAGGCTATGGAGTGAAGTCCTGAGTGAGTCCAATCTATAACTTTAGTAATAACGGCCAGAGCTTTGTTGATCTTAAGATCAGTAACCCAGTTACTTTACTTAAATTAAAGTAACACTTCACACTTCACTTCAGTACTTAAATTAAAGTAACAGCTAAAACTCTCGGTTCAATGTGTGAGCATGGTTGAAGAACTGAATGACATCAAAAGTTAATCCTTTGTTGACTGTTCTAAGGCTTCTGTTATAATTGCTAGCTCTGATAAATCTCGTTATGCAGAAGTTAGAATCACAGCAAGTAGATGAATTCAATATTGCTGAGATATTTGCAGAACTCCGGACCGCTGATGTTAGCGGTGGGGACCGAACACGCCACATCACACCACACGAGTCCTACGTTTCTCCTATCTCTTTTCACATAATACCATGCCATTAGAAATTAATAAGCAGTTAATAAAAATTGACAACGTAGATAAACACAATTCAAAAAAAACAACTGTAGGAACTAATTTCATTCCCTTCTAAAGTTGCCACCACGTGATGTTTTTTTTTCTTTACAAAATAAAAAAAGTTAATTTGAAGCATGTGCATTTTAGTCCTAAGATTATTGATCGCTCTTATTCTTATAAACAAATTCTTAATTGCTTTAATACTTATGAGTTCTATGCTATACAGCTAGTGTTATGAGCTTCAAGGAATGTCGATTATTGGAGTTGTCCATAGGGTTTAGCGTCTTACTCACTGTTTTGTATTGAAATGACCGTATTGCAAAGAACGGGGCATTGACGCCAATTAATGTGAGTGTTTAATGTTCGACATTTGCACGAGAAAAATATGATGATCCCAGAAGAAATGACTCAGAGCAGGGAAAAGTGCAATCACATGAGTGCAATGACACATGTTTATTGAAGTAGCGATAACACGGCTAGAATCTACTACATTCCATAAGCTACGGAATCTACTACATCCTAAGCGTGATTGGTATCTGTAGAAAATACGTCGACAATATAATCAGACATTCTCGTTATAAAGTCCAACTGGCACTAAACACATGCCACAACATAGGTCACCAATCCATCCATGACTACTTTTGGCCAAAAATAGTAAAGAAAAGACCCCACGTGTAAATTGGCCAAGGAGAATCTGCTGTTGATAGGCTCTTGTGCTCCACGAGGAAGTAGTAGTGGTCTTACTTGCACTCTCCTTTAGTTGATCACTTGATGATTAACGGGTCAAGTGATACTAATGAATCGGATAGTGAAGAAATAAATCGGTTCCATGGTACTCGGTTACGATTTAGGACAGAATTCATGTAAGGTACGTGTTTAACGTAGGCTAGAAGACACTTAAGATCAATGCTGAACACACTTCAGCACTTATAGGTTGACTTCGTTCCTAGTGCTGAATGACCCGAAGATTTGCCGATCACTTGTATCACCTGTCACCTGTAGTTCCGTTGATCGTCGAGTGACTGGAGCGGGTGCCAGTAAATCTTCCATTTTTCCCTGTTCCGTGGAAGAGGTTCTGCTCGTTCTAGGGGCTCGTCGAGCATTATATCTTTCTTCTAGGCTCTTCGTGAAAAACTCTGACCATCGGATCGGTGGTCTTCCTGCAGTACGTTTGACATCCCGAGGAATCCAGTCACTAATAGGGCTTGTCCATCGGTTATCATTCATACGCATTACATGTGCGGCCCACCTTATCTTCGACTGTTTGGCGTACAGAACGGCATCTTCGATTTTTAATCGTTGACGCAGGTCGGAGAATCGGATCCCATCCCTTACTTGTGTGAAACGGAATACTCTTAGCATCGTCCTTTCGACTGCGTCGTTAGCAAAGCGAAGATGATGTCGTCTGCCGACGATCGATTTTCACTTCCATACTATCCCATTCTAATGCTCTCATGACGTTCTGGAGGATGGCGGTAAATAATTTTGGCGAGATTTGCCGATATGAAAGGAATCCCACGATTCAGACCATCACTCCTTCTCATAATTTCACACTTTTTACAGTATCTAGCATTTATTTACTGGCTATTCTTCTTTCATAGCAGTGTATTATGTGAAATATAACAATGGGTCCGGCTAGTAACATCACGGCTCTCAAGAAGGCGAAATCTCCGAAACGTCAGCCCCCGACCAACAAGAGCAACAGCAACAACAACGACAGTGACAACGAAGACCTATGCCAACTTCGCATCAACTGAAGAAGATCAGTTTATAAGATCATGTAAATAAATGCAACCATAAGGATGCTGAGGTCATAGCAAGACTCAGAGCCTCAGTTGGACCTCGAATCCGTGACTACCCTTTTCAGGTTGTCACGTGCTATCCACCACACTAACTGAAGCCCTTCCTTTCCCTTTTTCCAGCAAGGCTGTTGATATTGAAAGTAAAAGTAGAAAGCTGGTTGAGAGGAAGGTAAGCAAGGACCACGGTTAGTGTGGTGGCCAACACATGACCCTCGAAAAGGGTAATCGCTTGTTCGAGGTTCACCTGAGGAAATGTTTTGCTCGGAAAACACCTTCTCTTGATTTAAAGCTGGAAAGAAAAGAAACTAAGAAAGGAATGGGTGAACCGTTCCTGGAATTCATTACAGTTTAAATCACCTTAAAATAGCAACACTTTAATGATGGCGACAAAAAAAGGTAGCCCAGAAGCCAAAGGTCATTGTAAAGAGTGCAGGGAAACTCATACTTCGTATTGAGTTTCCCTTTAAATGAATCAAATCCATGAGAGCTTAAATGGAGGCTGTTACATGGGTTTAAAAGCTAAATACATAGAAACAGATTCAAAAAGGCCTATTTGATTTTTTGATTTTTTTTTTTGAGGGTTCAATCATTAGGTGCCCATTCTCAAGTAGAAAACCCACTAAAGGTTTACCTTGTCTCCGAGTAAAACAAGTGAGTACGAACTGTCCTCGATGAGCTTATCATTGAAGAACGCAGAGCAACTGGAATGTCAACTATTGAAAACTAAAAATAGCTATAACAAACCGCGTATCAGCTCGTCAAAGGCGGTTTATGGGAACAAAATAATCTTATTATCAAGGACAAGGTTAAGTGAAAGCCATCGAAAAGAATGATTCTTCTCCAATGTTCTTCGTTATGACAACCATCGATGCATAATCGCAAGCCGTACGAACGGATGACGTCGATCCTCAACGGTAAACTGACTTCCTTTAACATCTGCATGGTTATCTGATTAGTTCATTTTCGTCGAGACACGGAGACGAGTGCCTGCCGTTGGTTACTTGTTCTTAACTACCGACCATTCTGATGGCATCGACACAAAACACGATGAAAAACTTTATTAGTGAGCAAATAACAATTGGAAAATAAAATAATATGTACAGAAAACCGGTTGAAATACACCATAGATGATCATCTCCTGCCGAACAACTGCGTAGCGGCGCTGAAAAGAGGTGCTTGATAGGCTCGAGTGTCAATGCCAAACGCTTCTCCAACGGTTGCCGCTCCACTAGAAAATTTTTCTTCTTCCCATAATGAGAGAAAATAATTAGTACAATTATTCTACTGGTAAGAGGAAACAAAAAAAAACATGTGGTTCACTACATCACCATGAAGCCGGCGATAAAATAGTTATAGAAATAAAGCAAAACATGGTCTTTTTAACCTGATCCTTCACCTTCCTTGCTGCTGTTTAAAAATTGAACAACTTCAATTCAGTTCCAATGGACCATTGTATCATCATGCTTAGGGAATATTCTTATGTCCAAGTGAAATCCACACAGCGTTCGACCCAAAACAGGTTTAGCCAAACTGGGAACGAAATTCGACATTTCCACTTTGAAGACCAAGTAAGAGGAATACCTACACCGCGGAGACTTAAGACTTCCTTGTGGCAGCAAACCTTTCACTAGTATTAGTGTGATGCTATTGGTGTCCCTTAAGAAGGCAATATCAAATGGACGATTCTGGTACACGAATGGAGTTCACTAGTATCCGTCGGGCTTACCGAATCAGACTCGAAGTGGTCCAGATGATATAAGATTTTAAAGCCCAAGACATTTCAACTTGAAATTAAGTGTTTTTACCCAACATTCAGCACGTTAACCTTTTATTTGCTGCCTACCATAATTTTCCACGATAGAGTGTAATGTGAAATACAATCACAACGATGCTGAGATATTCGCAAAATTTGGACCCAGTCGAACCACGATTTTCCTTTCTGGGAGATTACTTACTACACCACTGAGGCCCTTGCTTTGCTTTTCTCTCAGCTGGTTTTTTACCTAACACTGCCATCCCATCAGCAATCACCCGTCAGCGGGATTGATCTGGGAAGCACAAATCAGCGTTGATCCCAGAAGGCTGTAGCTGAAATAATAATGTTAACTCAAAAGACCGACTCTGTATAAACCTCGGCATATATAGTTGATATATTTATTTATGATCTTACAAACTGATCTTCTTTAGCTGGTGCGAGGTTGGTATAGGTCTTCGTTGTCGTTGTTGTTGGTGGTGGTGTTGTTGGTCGATGGCTAACGAGTCCCACTCGTAACATTACGGCTCTGAGGAAGGCGAAATCGCCGAAACGTCAGCCATCGACCAACAACAACAACAACAACAACAACAACAACAACAACAACAACAACAACAACAACAACAACAACAACAGCGACAACGAAGACATATACCAACCTCGCGCCAGCTAAAGAAGATCAGTTTATAAGATCATAAATAATGTTAACGTTTTGTTTGCTGCCTAATCTCACCGACGAGTGATTGCTGATGGCAGCAGAAATGACTGATGGCAGATTGCTGAGTAGAAAACTAGCTGAGAGAAACACAAAGAAAGACCCACAGTGGTGCACTTGTAATACGCGAGCCTCCAGAAGGGTAATGGCGGTTCGATCTGTCCCGAGATCCAAGTTTTGCGAATATCTGATCATCGTTGTGGTTAAATATGCACTGTTTGACAGCTTCTTTGTGAAGAATTACTGGGTACTGTCCACGTTAGCTTTCAACAAAAATGATAGAAGAGAATTAAGCACATGGTTGACAATCACTGGACAAATGGTATTTCTCTTGCGCTGACTGGAAGTCTTCTATTGTACTATGACTACCTCTCATGTTCACGGTAATATACAAGGAAGGTAAACTTTATTTCTAATACTGCGATGGAGACTATCTGAAAAAATTACCGGTATAAGACATCGGCTCCGGTGGCTAGTGCGTTGACGCCCCTACTGACTGCTAGTGACATGGAGTTTTCCGTAGGCACAGGGCCAAGTGGCTGCTGATGGTGCTCGATGGGGACTTCGCCTGCAACAACAGTATCATATTTCCACTATCAAATCTTGCTTTGACATCATAATGAGTTTTCAAGCCTCTAAAAGACGCGCAATCGATGGAAGTATCAGTGAAGGCCAATAAATGTTATGTAAGTAATTTGTGTTAAATTACCGACACTGCAAGGTCAAATAGATGATCTTTTATGAGAACAACCTTCTAGTGGTTTAAGGCCTCATTATGGCTGTGAGATCCACATGGGTGTAGAACTTTGATGGACAGCAATAAGCTCGCCTCAGTGTCACGATAGCGGATTCCGAAAAGGAGCGTCATATGTCCATCTATACGCGCAGCGAAGAGTAAGTCTACACTAGAAACTGCCATCAGCGTGAAAAATTGTATTCATGAAGTGGGAAACTTCGATGGGATACACAGGGAATGGCGACTATCTGATGACGGCGACTTAACGCCTTGGAACGATATTTTGGGGACTCCAGGTAGGGAGTCGCAACAAATCAGTATGATTATAGCTTGATGAAGAGTACTCTTGGATTCACATGATACATAGCGAAGATGAGCGATTTAAGTATTTAATAAGTAACAAGTAAGAAAAAGGTAGTTCTCGTATTAGGTGAGTATGGCTCGAATAGCGATGGAATCAAATGAACATCTATCAGTCACCAACAAAATGAACTCAACTCCGATAATTTCTCACTCGCTGACATCTTGAACAATGTTTAAAAGCTTTTCCGTTTATTTTTTGGATGCAAAAGGTATTTAGACCAGCTCTGAAGTCTTAGAGCGTAGTTGGGTAGCATTACTTTGGTAGAGGTATCGCCTCGCTCATCCAAATCATCCTCTTCACTTGAAAAAAATCTCTTATACCACTTACTTTTTAAACTTGAATTAACGAAATCCTTCGCAACAAAGTTTATCTGCTACGACATAATTACAAAACATAAAGAACATCCTCGGAATCGTTGTTCCCAAGAAGAACTCTGCTCAACGCGCCGACTGTTGTGCATCTCTGATATTCCGTAAAAACCATCTGATCCTCTTAAGCGATTGCTGTTGAGACACATCACTTTTCCTATGAACTTGATTTGCTATACTTTGACTTATCTACTCTAACATTTGTGATCTCAGACTGTTGTCGTAGATGATCCTCGGAATTCCCTCTCCCATTTCTATGATACACGACACTCACAGTACAGGTACATTTTTTACTATTATATATATATATAACTATATATAGAACTATATATAGAGAACTTAATGACGTTGACCGCACTTTCATGGCGCGCGGTTAATGAACTCATACCCGATACGACTGCTAGTACATAAAGATTTGTTGAGCCGACATGGTGAGCTAGCAATCCAGCAATCTTACAAACTTGCTAAGCCACTGGATTTCTCTTCTTCATCGTTTTCACTAAATCATTCGCCATGATGACGTTTGAAATCCAGATGTTCCCAGCCAGACAGCAAAAAATTAGATATTTTTTGTTAGCGTATCCTGCGGTACGAATGAGACACCAATAGAATATCCGGTTTATACGCACACTGTTTTAGCTTTACTCCGAAGTGGAATCCTCCCATACTGTAGCCAAAACCAACTCGCTTCGTCTTGCTAATATTTGACATTATTAGGTTCCATTTCCAAATCAACATGTCTCAGTGTCCTTGCCTTTCACAAGTTGGATCTGATTGATTTCCCCGATAAGGTGGTATCACGATTTCGTAATGTCCCATGTCGATGAAGATGATGAGATTCTGGTTGTGATAACTCCGCATATTAAGTAGGGACACTTGGATTACTTAATCTCGTCGTATATCTGCCATTCTAATCCAAATTGATTTAGCTTGTCATTTAAGCTAAAACCGACGTAAAGCGCAAAATCCTGCTTAGGCATAGCGAACTTTATCATTTGGGCTACCGTAGCGATCTTATCTAGAGGTTCTCAGATCTAATTTAATAAAAAAGAGTTTATCGGCACATTAGATCTCTAGGTGGTTATTAATATTAAACCTAGAAATGTGATGTCTGCTTTACTATCTAAAGAATCATAAGCGGTTCAAAGTAATGTTGACGGTAATTTACAGAGGCTACAAGGTTGAAATCTTGTTTGTCTCAACGGAAAGTGCTTCACTGAAGGAGAACGAGTTTTAAAAAAGGAGTCTCGGAGAAGATGAAAATATTTCGAATTTCGCCAAAGATACTTCTTAAAACTTTTACTTAGACGTCATATAGTTAAGACTACAATAAAACCTGTTTAGTTCTCTTTCTTTTTTGACCCATCAAATTACAAAGACGTGTTGGATAGCACAGTGGTAGTGATGTTCGTTATCATGAGCATGGGGCAGTTCGATTCCACTCCAAGTCAACCAAGCCTTTCATCCCACGCAGTGGGGAAATTGGCACTGGACGTTTGCGGAAACAACTCACTCATTGAAATCCAGTTGGGAACATTTCAACCCGGCTGTCACAGAACTCCAGGAAAAATTACTCGAACAGCATTCCACGATGTTGAAGGTGAAATGAAAATCCTCAAGCAGCAACCGAAGCCACACGTAAAAGTTGCAAGATCTTTGTGAATAACGGATACGATAGGAAGCGAATCGAATGTGAGAAGCGCTGGGATCCGCACAGTAGACGTGAAGACGGGTCGTGTAAAATAAAAAAAAAACTATAAGGTAAGGTTTTTAAAGTCACCATTCTACAAGGAGCCCGTGGACTACTGGGTTCAGTTCACGCCGATACCAAAATGGAGTGGGGTTCAACTCCAAACTAAAACTAACCAGTATCGATGAGCTGATAAATTCGATAAATAACAGGTGTTTTAATCCATATTTGTACTCGAGGAACAGCTGTCGTTGATATTTCATTGTAATTGCTAATTTTTTTCAATCTGGTCTACATGAAATTCGTATCATTGATAGATCCCATCACCTGTATCACCTATAGTCCCGTTGATCGTCGAGTGACTCGAGCGGTTCCAGTAAATCCCCAATTCTTCCCTGTCGCGTGCAAGAGTAGCCCAGTGGGTTCTGCTCGCTCTAGGGACTCGACGAGCATCATATCTTTCTGCTACGCTTTTCATGAAGAACTCTGACCATCGGGTCGGTGGTCTTCCTGCAGTACGTTTGACATCCCGAGGAATCCAGTCACTAATAGCGCTTGTCCATCGGTTATCATTCATACGCATTACGTGTCCGGCCCACCTTATCTTTGACTGTTGGCTATAGAGCGGCATCTTTGATTTCCGATCGTTGACGTAGGTCGGAGCTTCGGATCCCATCCCTCACTTGTGTGAAACGGGATACTCTTAGCATCGTCCTTTCGACTGCGCGTTCGATAACGCTGAGTGATCTTTCATCCTGCTTATGTAGCGACCAGGTTTCTGACGCATACGTTAGGGCAGGAAGAACCGTTGAGTCGGAAAGGTGAGCACGGAGTCGGGTGTTCTTTGTTCTCTTCACTGCATCCTCGATGCTCTTGAAAGCGCCGCTGGTTTCCTCCTGCTCAGCTCTGGAGCTAAGTTGTTCATCGTATTAATTTCCCGGCCTTGATAGACACAACTGGACCGTTCGGAGATATTCTTCCCGTTGAGCGTGAATGGGGCAAACGAAACCAATCCGTTCTTCATGAAGATCGTTTTCTTTACACTTAGTCGAAGACCAATCTTTCCACACGCTTTATCAAAGTCCGCAAGCCTACGTTCCGCTTGGCTAACGTCTGGTGTTATAAGAACGATATCACCAGCAAAGCGAAGGTGATGTATCTGCTGACCGTCCATTTTCATTCCCATATTATCCCATTCCAATGTTCGCATGACGTTCTGGATGGTGGCTGTAAATAATTTTGGCGAGACTGTATCGCCTTGCCAAACTCCTCTTTTGACGTCAACGTTAATATCGTTGTAGAATGGTGAAATCTTGGTTGTGAAATTTTTGTACAGCTCACGAAGAATCTCTATGTACTGAGTAGGGACTCCTTGACTACCAAGGGCTTCCATGACTGCTTCTATCTCAATTGAATCAAAAGCCTTCTCTAAGTCGATGAAAGTGAGACAGAGCGGTCTTTTGTACTCTCGCGATACTTCAATGAGCCTTGTTATCGTGTGAATGTGGTCCATCGTACTAAATCCTATTCGAAACCCTGCTTGCTCGCACGGCTGTCCTTCGTCCAGTGTTCTGTTAATCCTGTTTAGGACGACTCGAGTGCAAAGTTTGTAGACGACAGACAGCAAGCAGATTAGGCGATAGTTGCCTATATCGTGTAGGTCACCCTTCTTGAACAACAACACGGTCTTGCTGGTCTTCCACTGAGTAGGGACCATGCATTCAGACAGGTAACGTGTGAAAAGCCTAGCCAGTGTGCTTACGAGGACTGGCGGAAGGTTCTTCAGATGTTCTGATCTTATCCTGGTGCTGTTCGATTTTTCACCGACGAAATGGCATGTCGGATTCGGAAGGGAGAACCGGTGGTACAACATATCCATCCTCTTTTATTTCATAAGACGGGAGATGGACGTGGCTATCGAAGAGATCTGAGTAGTAATCGTGGATGATTTTCTCCATTGCCTTTCTGGACGGTGTTATTGTTCCATCTGAGCGTTGGAGTGCAATCACCTTGGTCTTGTAATTGGCGAAGCTTCGGCGGACTTTGCGAGTGCTTTTCCCAGCCTTTATATCTTCAACCATTACTGCTGCTCATCTCTCCTTAAGATCTTCTTTTATCGCCTGTCTGCATTGTTTCGCAAGCTCGGACGTTAGTTCGCGGTTGCCTGCAGCTCGTGCGAGTCCACGCTGGCGTATTAGCTCAAGAGTTTCTGGAGACAGACGTCTCTTGGTGACCTTCGAACTCTCAGCTTTCATGGCGCTAACGTGAAGATGTTCAATGAGCCGATCGTATTCTTCGTCGATGTTGTCTACAACGGCATCTTCCCAACAGCCGACTAATGAGTTGAATAAGTCCCAGTTTGGGGTGGTTCTGGGACTACGGTTTTTGAATTTAGCGGCTTTTTCTCCTTTCCGTGAAAAATAAAATCTTGCACGAAGGAGACGGTGGTCTGATCCCGTGTAAAATTTTGGGACAACAGCGACATCGGTTAGGCAAAACTTCCTATTTACTATGATGTGGTCTATTTCGTTATGGTACTCTCCATTAGGAGATTCCCACGTCCATCGTTGAGAGTGAGGCTTCTGGAATTGCGAGTTACCATGGATGGTTTTGGTCGCCATGATAAACTCAGAGAGCCGCTCACCCTGTTCGTTCCATTCTAATCCGTGGGTCCCAATGTGACGTTCCTCAGACGATCTCCTTGGTCCGATCTTGGCATTGAAATCTCCAATGATGACCTTGAAGAATGTATGGTCTTCTCTGTAGAACCTCTCCAAGTCCATGTAGAACGCTTCGACTTCTTCTTCGTCATAGTTTGATGTTGGCGCGTAAACGACGAAGATTGTCAAAGCCGGTGTTGATCCACATCTTCTCAATCGTAAACGTCCGATTCGGTTTGTAAGCTGTTCGAATGAATCGATGTTCATGGACAAACTCGTGTTGACGAGAACGCCGACACCGCCTACGCCTCTGCTGTCGCATGTTCCGAGGAACAGTTCTTCTCCAGTGTCATAGACAGCGTTGAATGGGTGGCGTCGTCTCGTCTCGGCCAGGCCGATGACGTCGTACCTTATCATTCTTGCTTGCGTGAGCAAGTCCTCTATCGAGGACTCGGATGCAAGTGTACGTGCGTTGTAGGTACAGATCGTCACCATAGTTCTTGATCCAGGCAGCTTCCATTGGCCCTGAGATTTTAGCAGCCTCTCCGTACTCGTCCTACCCAACGCTGCGAAATTGGGGGCTCTTTCGGGGTCAGGGGAATGAGGCCCGTTTTTTTTACTGTGTTTAGCATATTTAATACCCACGTATAGCTTGCTGGGCTCTGAACGTGGGGGCTGGTTATACTCCCGGGTAGCTTGCCAGGCTCTCCCAGAGTGGACATGGAGCTTATTTGTTGGAGGCGACTCCTAACCGCCTCCCATATACTTCCCTGTCACTTGATTGCAGGCTTTTGGCCGAATTGACTCGTAGAATACAATCCGCATAAAGCGAGAACGCACCCACACACGCATGCATGAATACGCCTAGCAAATACAGAAAGTATGTGCCAAATCGGCGCAGCAGAAACAGGGAGTCCATCCCCTGGATCCACCTGCGTCTCAGGGAAGCAAAGGTCGCTTTTGGTCCGCGATTAACCCCCTATCCGCCACCTGGGGACGCGCCACGTAGCCTCGCGACTAACCGGCTCGAGATCCCTCATATGAGGGAGATCCGTGGATGAATATGTCTACTTAAACCTATTTGGATACTTGGACGGTCCGTTCTCATTGGTTGTGTAGATCCCAAGAAAAGCTCCATTCTTCGGAGTAGTGCTAGTTTAGCCACAGTGTTTCGCTGAAGTCCCGAGGTCACCCTGGCCAAAGTCATCGCCACGTCGTCACCACCACAGGCAGTCACCGTCATTGCGGAGCAGAGGGAGGTTTGCCACCATGCGATTAGCTTGATGCCAAGACAGTGGTGGATCCTGGTATTGGTTTACTCTTAGCCGGGCTTCCTGGTGAAAACTCCGGAATCTTTCTCAGTCCGGAAGGCCCTGCTGGAGTATGAATCTCCCCGCTTTCCATTGCCGCCAGACGCCCAGGAAAGTCCTCCAGAATCGATACGGTAGGTTGGGGGGAGGGGGTGAGGGGTCTACGTAAACATAGAAAGTATATATTTTTTTTGATGAGCTTACACGAGGTTAATAATAAATATTATTATCAAACTCGTGTAAGCTCATCAAGAAAAATACATATCGATTAAGCAGTGGTCTGATCCCGTGTAAAATTTTGGGACAACAGCGACATCGGTTAGGCAAAACTTCCTATTTGCTATGATGTGGTCTATTTAATTATGGTACTCTCCATTGGGAGATTCCCACGTCCAGCGTTGACGGTGAGGCTTCTGGAATTGCGAGTTACCATGGGTGGTCTTGGTCACCATGATAAACTCAGAGAGCCGCTCACCCTTTTTGTTCTATTCTAATCTGTGGGTCCCAATGTGATGTTCCTCATACGATCTTCTTGGTCCAATTTTGGCCTTGAAATCTCCAATGATGACCTTGAAGAATGTATGGTCTTCACTGTAGAACTTCTCTAAGTCCGTCTAGAACGCTTCGACTTCTTCTTCGTCATAGTTTGATGTCAGCGCGTAAACGACGAAGATTGTCAAAGCCGGTATTGATCCACATTTTTTAATCGTAAACGTCCGATTCGGGTTGTAAGCTGTTCGAATGAATCGATGTTCATGGACAAACTCATGTTGACGAGAGCGCCAACACCGCCTAAGCCTCTACTGTCGCATGTTCCAAGGAACAGTTCTTCTCCAGTGTCATACACAGCGTTGAATGGGTGGCGTCGTCTCGTCTCGGCCTGGTCGATGACGTCGTACCTTATCATTCTTGCTTGCATGAGCAAGTCTTCTAGCGAGGACTCGAATGCAAGTGTACGCGCATTGTAGGCACAGATCGTCACCATAGTTCCTGATCCAGGTAGCTTCCATTGAATGCATCCCATCACTAATATGGATCCCATCACTAATATTTATTATGGACATCGCAATGGGATAGTCTAGATAACCAATTTCTCTAGGTAACAACATGGCTTCGTCCCTGCTTATCTCTTCTCTATAGTCTTATGATCTTTGCTTTAATGCAACCACTTTTTATATGCTGCGTTTTTTCATGGCAAGGTACGATGTGAAACACAACCACAACGATGCTGAGACATTTGCAAAACCTGGACCGCAGGTGTCTGCCATGGGGATCGAACACTCTATTACCCTATCCGAAGGCTAACACGTCCACCACTACACCACGCGGGTCCTTCGTTTCAGATTTCCCTCAGCCATTTCTTTTTTAAATGATTTTTACTGAGTAAGAGGTAATTCAATATAAAAATGAACTTCCTTCGCATTAATCGCATCGTTAGCTAATTGGTACATTATTCATTTGAACGACGTGTTACTTAATGGGTCAGATTGTTTCCGCGGAATCCTGAAAGATTCTTGCCAGCCCGCTACCACTCCGTCATCGCAGACTGTTGCATATTCCTGTGGATAGGAGAGATGTTGCCAATCATACAACTGGATTTCCTAAAGGATGGTAGCGACCCCTGGTGTTCAGTTTACTTTAAGGCGAACTTATGGACAAAATTTCAATTCGTTTTCAACTTGAAAGAGCTTGCTGAGGAGGAACCCCATTTCGTATTCCCTGAAACATCCCTCAGGCAAAATGAGGCAGTAGATCAAGCAGGCCACTATGCTTACTATTATTAAAAAGCTATTATGTATAATTAACGAATGCGTAATGATAAACGGTAGCAAAATGATTTGTTTGGTTTGTTTACGCACAGAGTTAAAAATCTATACGAGAATTATAGAAATGCTTCAATGTCATTTAAGAGATGGGAAAAATGGTTCGCCAATGAACCACTTTTTTAAAATTATTTACAAATGACGCATGAATACTTCATATTTAGGTAGGAGAGTAAGTAAACCTAAGAGCACCGAAATCTTTTGCTAAGACTTTAAGAGACCTCGTAGGTATTTCCGAACACTTAGAAGTAGAAACCTTAATCTAGTCTTAAGTTGGTTTAAAGAAGCAAGCAGGCACCACTATGAAATATCAACGAGCACTCTTCCCTGCTCTATCCTAACTTTGAGCGTTTTCTGTCTCATATTTAAACTTGCCACCCATATTTTCTTAAAGAACGAGCGAGTTGAAACCAATGCGCTATGACGCGCGTGCTTTAGACGACTTACCGTAGTACATCATTTTTTGTTGAGGACGAACAACGTGTGATCGCTGTGACAGCTGAGGATAATCGTCGAATCCTGAACCAGCTTTCACATTTGGAATACCTGATGAAGCGAACACTTCTTTTAAGACTGGGTCATTGATGTGAGCGATTTCGCTGAGAGTCGGCACGTGAGTAGCACAATTCTGAAATAGGCCGAAAATTGCTGAATCATTGTTTGAATATTTTAGAAAATTCATAACTATAAAGTTCCGTTCCACTGCTAGGGGATATTGTGATGCAAACATACAAAACGCTATTAAAATCTAATTCCAATAATGTTGAGATATTTGCATAAGTGTGGACCGTAGGTGTCTGCGGTGGGAAACGAAGCACGCTATTACTCTTTCCGAGGACAAAAGCGTTCATCACCACACTATGCAGATCCCTCGTTCCGCCTGTCTCTCCGCTAGTTCTGTCGATCAACGCCATCAGCAATCACCCGTCAACGGAATTGATCTGGTAAGCCGGAGTTTTGCAAATATCTCAGCATCACTGTGGTAGTATCACACGTAATACTCTGCCTTGAAAAATTGTAATAGGTAGTAAATAAAAAAAGTTAACATTGTGGTTTTAACTTTAGCATCAGTCTAACTGGGTTCATTGTCGATTTGGCTCCCCAGATCAATCCCGTTGATGGGTGATTACGGATGGTACTGGTAGATAGAGAAGTACTGGCAACTTTGCACTTGGAAAAGTTCTACAGTGGAGATTATACATTCTTCAGGGAAATTAGGCGCTCACGACCACACTCTGCCATTAAGAAGAGTGGGCAGTAGATAATAGGTCAAAATTGCGCTTTCAAAATATCTTTTTTGAGTGAACGTAAATTAAAATTGAAAGCCCACATTTGAGGGGCTTTTCTTTCGGCAGCTGAGATATTTGAATATGGCAAAACACCACTTGGAAAAAATTGGATGAAAAGGTGAGAAAATTCGAATTCAACACAAAGAAGAAACGAGAGAATTGGATGGAAATGCGTTACAATTAGGCGTTCACGACCACACCCTGCCATTAAAAAGAGTGGGCAGTAAATAATAGGTCAAAATTGCGCTTTCAAAATATCTTTGTTGAGTGAACGTAAATTAAAATTGAAAGCCCACATTTGAGGGGCTTTTCTTTCGGCAGCTGAGATATTTGAATATGGCAAAACACCACTTGGAAAAAATTGGATGAAAAGGTGAGAAAATTCGAATTCAACACAAAGAAGAAACGAGAGAATTGGATGGAAATGCGTTAGATGTTGTCATTCATGCAACGGCCAACACTAGTCAAGGCGTTTAGCAATTTCCATTTGATTTTATCACTATCTCCGTGTGCGAAATTGGTGTTCTTTTCGGCATTAAAGCGTGATTTACACTAAATAGCTAATCTTGTTTCATAGAAGAGGAATGAGTTCGGCACTGACATCCATTGGTCCAGCCAAGAGTGATGGTATACCAGGAACTTCGAAATTTTGCAAAAAGTCGAAATGTGCTAAATTTTCCTCTGCTCGGCAAGGAACGGCAAATACCTTGGTCGATTATGCCTACTGAGTCTATGTTTTCGATCCAACAAAGAAAACAGGAAAATCTCGAGCCAATTAATGCGTCTTGATGAAGACGAAGCATGGAAATATCCAACGATGAGATGAACCTTAGCGTCGTAATTATGCTTTCAGCGAGATAAAAAAAGGTTTTACAGTTACTCTTAAGTTCGATTTTGGTACACTATATTGCCAAAGAGACGCAATTAGTAAAAATGAACCTGTAGTACACACGGAGTCGCGGGTTCGATCCTGCGCCTTTTACTCAGTCAACATCCTTACGGAGCCAAAAAATTGGAAAAACTTGTTTGGAAGAATAAAAACAATGCACTCTTAGATTAGTAGGCTATCTCCAGTCATTGCTTAGGCCAAATATGCATTCAATCAATTCTACGGTGCTACGATTAGAATCAAATGCATGGAACATCCTTTATATATTGATCGACACCAATCACTTTAACTTTTACATTGTCAAAGTAGTGCGTTCTACATTGTCCAGTCAATAAAATAGAGCAAAAATGGCATACAAACAAAATCGGCTAGAAATCAAGGGCAAATTGAGAAGGGTCCAGATTTACTGTGAGAGTATACTACTTGCTTGAATACTTGGATGGCCCGTCCTCATTGGTTGTGGGGACCACAGCATTGTTTCCACTTTTTCGGAGTTTTGCTGGTTAAGCCATTTTATGAGAGTATATTATGTATGGTTATTGCAAATGATACGGAGAAAATGAGAACAAGGATAGAACGTACCGCAAATATGAATAGCATCAAAGCGATGACTATTGCTGAGCGTCGACCAGTCGACGATATCATGAGAAGAGCATTAAACCTCCGAAGACCCGAAGAACTGGATCAGCTATCCGCTCTACAACACGCCGCTTACGCTCCCAGTTCAGTGTACTCTTTCTGTTGTCCGAACTTCATAAAGTCGTCACCTATCAGCCGTTCTGAAACAATAACTCATCCAAACACCGCTTAATGCCATAATAAGTAGATATCGTGGAATTTAGGAAAAGGATAGTTTCCATAACATCGACTTCTTTCCACCTGTTTTATCCTTGCATCTCGTCGCTTCGAGACATCTTTCTTGTACTATACCTATTATATTTCACTAGATTAATACATTAGGGCGTAGTATATTCAATGTATGGACTGACTAAAGGCTGAAATAAGTTAGGAACTAAACCAGTTTTAAGGGGACACTGGAATTCGTTTCCGATGCTTGGTTATGCGGTGTTCTGGTGGTCTGTTGCAAAAGCTTTACAATTTCCTGCTTCTTTTAGCTTGTCCTTGGCCAGAGTAGGATAATATTTATGTATTTATTTTTCTTCAGCATTTTTAAAGTCTCAGTTCCTTAGTACCTTAGTGGCTGGTCTTCACAGAGAGTGCGGAATCCAGCATAATCTTCACTTAACTGGTATGTCGTTCACTCTTTCTGTAGCAACGAAACGACTGAGCGATGATTGTCGTGAGACGTCATCACAACCTCTCTCACCTCGGCTCTCTTGATCTCTCGAAATGGGTTTAACAATTTGTGGCTAAGAGTTTCTTTCTCGGCTATGACGATTCTTGGCGTCGATTTCAGTTTACGCGTGTTTCCAGATGATGATATGGATCTCCTTTTAAGCATTGGTGATTACGAGGGGAGATGAAACTCTTATTATAAATTAGATTATTGTACGCATTGTATTCCGAAATCTAAGAAAACCAACTCGTTGCGGTTGTTTGGAAGCAAGTAAGGGGTACACTTAGTATGCACTGAACTTAGGATGGAACTAGAACTGCGTGGTCATTATCATGCTATGAAGTTTGTATGGTTAACAGTTAGGGTCTAACTTGAATTTATTTCCATTCCCACCGTGCTGCTCTCAAATTTAAACCCCCATTTCTGAAGTCATTACGGACTTTATTGATTGAAGCAACAAATGTTCGAATCTATAAATCTTTTCCTAGCTGATAGAAGCTGCCCTTCTTCGTCATAATGAAACGCTATTTTCTTTTTTTCTTTTCTTCTAGAGCCCAGCAAAACGTACGTTATGCACTTTTTCTCGTGAACGCTCGTAAGCAAGCAGTATTTCGTCCATTACAACCTAACGGTCTTTCCAAATGCGTTGTTGATGTTTATCGCTACTCCAATTTCATCTTGAATTTTAAAAATTTAAATTTCGCTCTAATTTTTCGAATTTTTAGATCTAACAACTTTAAAAAGCAAGTCGCGGTTTCAATAATTTATGAAAGGGTAAACTATAATGTTCTCAGAGTTGATCAAACTGCGAAGGATGCGTTATCTATTCGACTTCATCAATCATCGGTGGATATGACTGAATCCATACTTGGCTTCAGAAATAACTTTCGGTGGCGTAGCCATGTATAATATTAGTGCTGCTTTCCTTCTAGACAAATCTGGCACCGATTTACCGACCCTAGATGCATGGAAGGCGTAGTGAGTCCGGAGAGCGCAACAGAACCAACGATCAGATTTAGATTGTAAACCTCCTCTAACCACTTCGTCACACGGCCTTACTTAAAAAACTATGCTTACCCTCAAACAGCTAGAGAAATTCTCTTCTATAGTAATTCTTCGCATTCTTGTGGAGCAAACGCGAGGTGTTATTTTTCTTCTTTATTCACAAATAAGCTGACATTTCGGCGGACTTCGCCTTCCTCTTTTTCTCCTCTCTAGGCCGACTACGTAATCAATCCTCAAGTATTCCACTTAGCGAAAAATTATCAGCAGTTTGCGGAAAACCTACTTCGGACTCCAAGGCTTAAACACTTTTTGACGTTCTCCTAAGCCATTTAATTGCTCTTATATAAATTCTTAGTCAAAACTTTGTTTGCTAATTTTTGTTTGTGTAAAACCAACACTTAAAAGTAGAGAAGTAAATAACATCGTGGTTTGAATTAATACCCATCTAAATACTTAGGTGACCCTTCCTTCCATCTGAGGTAGAACCTACCAATCCTTCCACTTGTTTCATTGTCGTGCTTGGTGCAGGAGTACCGTTTCTATTTGACGATGTGCAGCTATAAAAAAGGACAAAGCTATCGGCGTTGATCAATCCCTGAGGGATGCGCCATGCATTCGACTTCATTGAGCATCGTTGGAGGTGATTGAATGCATATCTGGCCTTTACAATGACTCGCGGTGGTCTGCCGATGTATCGAGCCAGTGCTGCTACCCTCCCAGACAAGTCTAGCACCAATTTGCCGATCCCGGATGGAAGGTTTGGTGTGCCATGGGCGCGGGGATCGATCCCATGTGTGTGTCGCAGTGGCGCCTCCAACCACTGCGCCACACGCGCCCTGTGCAGCTGTGTAGGGGAAATTATCTGGATCTCCAGACGTAACGTCGACTAAACAATAGTAACGCGTAGGCTATGGCTTTCTACGACAGCTTGTTCTTTGATTACTAGCAAGCTATTGTTGTGTGACATTGTGATACACATCGTTTGAAGGACATTTCATCGAAAATGAAATGTTACACATTTGTGTTTGAGCTTAATATATTTATACCGTTAGGAGAAAAGGAGCACTGAGCTGTTTTTATCCATTATAAATCATCAACACTTACTTGTAACACTTATAATAACGAAATACAACCACAACGTTGCTGAAATATTTGCAAAACTCTGGACCGCAGGTGTCTATGATGGGGAACGAACGCGTTATTGTCCTTTCCGGGAAGTAACGCGTTCACCACTACACCATGCGGGTCCTTCGCTTTGCCTTTCTCTCAGCTAGTTCTATCGATCTTTTGCCATCACTCATAATAGTGTTATTGCCTTAGTAAGTTGCTGCTTCTTTATGGAATATATTCTTGGGGTAGAATGACCCAATGCATTTCAAGTATGGACAGCATCGACTGCAAGAAATTAATGGAAGCAAGCAGTTATGGCCATCATCAACGGAAGGATTTCATGCTATCTTAAAAGTTTCTAGCTTTCAACTTTTTTCATTTGCTGAACCTTTTACATTTCAGCTTTGCTAGGAGGACATATTTCAGTAAACATGGTGGGTAAACTTGTTTTCTCTATTTTTTCTATCTCTATTTGGCTGTTCAATGTCGCATAGAGTGAAATCCAGGTCGAAGTTAAAAAAATCGAAGCACCGATCGAATGAACAATCTCAGTCGACGGCACCTTTTATACAGGACGGATGTTCATCTATTGCCATCATCCAATTTGATCTATTGTTTTGGCATGAATATATCCTGCAGCAATCTGTATTATATTGGCTAGCACATCGCTAAAGGGCGCATGCGGAACAGTGGTTGGAGACGCCACTGCGACACACACATGGGATCGATTCCCGCGCCCATGGCACACCAAACCTTCCATCCCTCCGGGATCGGCAAATTGGTGCTAGACTTGTCTGGGAGGATAGCACACTGGCTCGATACATCGGTAGGCTATTGCGAGTCATTGTGAAGGATAGATATGCATTCAATCACCTCCAATGATAATGAAGTCGAATACATGGCACATCCCTCAGGGATTGGTCAACGCCGAGAGCTCTATCTTTTTATCCTTTAGCACATCGCCAATAGAAATAGTTAAAATATTTCACATGTAAAGTCGTCAACGATTCCAGTGTGCAGAAAACTGATGGCGTTCAGCACGTCCTTAAGAACGTCTTATTGAAAAATATGTTGTCTTCTTCGGTTGGAAAATGGAAATCACCGGGTATAGGAAAATATGAAACATTTTAACACTATAGTAACCAATCCCCAAATAGTTCGTGTTTTCTATATGTTTCCTTTTCACTTGTAACTATCTTATATCTATCTCTGCATCTTCTCTAAGTTGTCTCTTAGCGATGACCTCATGCAGTTGCTTCGCAGCCGGTTGAAAAAGGATTCTGTAACTTCTTTGCATAAATCGCTCTTCTTTGTCCGACAGTTCGGGCACTGATTGAGTAGCTGTCAGCTGAATGTACTTTCCAGCATCCGACGTTCCAAGCAGCTTTCCGTAGGAGCACCTACGCTCACATGTAGTCGTATTAGATTGTACTAATTGAAAAAAAAACTCTTAGAATCTCTCTCTAGACCTTCTCTATTTCCTTCTAGCAAAACTTTACCCATTATAGAAGGAATATAAGCAGCCCGCCAGTTAGCTTTCTTCGTGTTGGGAGAGTGTTCGGAGTGCTCGTCCAGTGTTCATCCAGAATGGAAGCAAGCAGTTATGGCCATCATCAACGGAAGGATTTCATGCTATCTTAAAAGTTTCTAGCTTTCAACTTTTTTCATTTGCTGAACCTTTTACATTTCAGCTTTGCTAGGAGGACATATTTCAGTAAACATGGTGGGTAAACTTGTTTTCTCTATTTTTTCTATCTCTATTTGGCTGTTCAATGTCGCATAGAGTGAAATCCAGGTCGAAGTTAAAAAAATCGAAGCACCGATCGAATGAACAATCTCAGTCGACGGCACCTTTTATACAGGACGGATGTTCATCTATTGCCATCATCCAATTTGATCTATTGTTTTGGCATGAATATATCCTGCAGCAATCTGTATTATATTGGCTAGCACATCGCTAAAGGGCGCATGCGGAACAGTGGTTGGAGACGCCACTGCGACACACACATGGGATCGATTCCCGCGCCCATGGCACACCAAACCTTCCATCCCTCCGGGATCGGCAAATTGGTGCTAGACTTGTCTGGGAGGATAGCACACTGGCTCGATACATCGGTAGGCTATTGCGAGTCATTGTGAAGGATAGATATGCATTCAATCACCTCCAATGATAATGAAGTCGAATACATGGCACATCCCTCAGGGATTGGTCAACGCCGAGAGCTCTATCTTTTTATCCTTTAGCACATCGCCAATAGAAATAGTTAAAATATTTCACATGTAAAGTCGTCAACGATTCCAGTGTGCAGAAAACTGATGGCGTTCAGCACGTCCTTAAGAACGTCTTATTGAAAAATATGTTGTCTTCTTCGGTTGGAAAATGGAAATCACCGGGTATAGGAAAATATGAAACATTTTAACACTATAGTAACCAATCCCCAAATAGTTCGTGTTTTCTATATGTTTCCTTTTCACTTGTAACTATCTTATATCTATCTCTGCATCTTCTCTAAGTTGTCTCTTAGCGATGACCTCATGCAGTTGCTTCGCAGCCGGTTGAAAAAGGATTCTGTAACTTCTTTGCATAAATCGCTCTTCTTTGTCCGACAGTTCGGGCACTGATTGAGTAGCTGTCAGCTGAATGTACTTTCCAGCATCCGACGTTCCAAGCAGCTTTCCGTAGGAGCACCTACGCTCACATGTAGTCGTATTAGATTGTACTAATTGAAAAAAAAACTCTTAGAATCTCTCTCTAGACCTTCTCTATTTCCTTCTAGCAAAACTTTACCCATTATAGAAGGAATATAAGCAGCCCGCCAGTTAGCTTTCTTCGTGTTGGGAGAGTGTTCGGAGTGCTCGTCCAGTGTTCATCCAGTACGTTCACCTCGTCCATATACTTCGCTTTACTGCTATTGTTGTTATTGCTACTATAATCATAAAGTTGTAGCTTAGTGTCTCAAGGCGTTCGACTCAGCGGCTTACACACAAAGACCCGCATGGCAGCCATAAGGGCCAATATTCTTAACGACTTGGTTATTCATATAAAGTTGTGAGCTCAACACCACAACAAACACCTTGCGACGAAGCTAGCTTTTCGACAAATAACGATAACTGCCCGATCAGCAAAAGTATCTCATGAGTTCAGAACTTCATAAATTCATAGAAGAGACTTCGCTCTGTTGTACTAATATTATCGTTTAGAACCAAGATTTTCAGAAAATTGAAACGGCAGTATAGAAGTTTTTAAATTTTCGACAGACGAATGACAGTTGCAGCTATAAACGAACGATTCATTGGGGAGTATCACTGTATAATGCTAGATGAAGTGTTGGTTGTCCATTTCCTTTCATCTCCGAAAGATGAGCCTCGAAGGAAAAAAGGAAGAATTCATCGGATTTGAAGAATCAGAATTTCATCGTATTAAGACGAGGGCACTACTGTTCTTCAGACAAACGTCCCTATATTCTAACCTCTTTTATGGCAGTTGATAAAATTCACTATGAGCTGAGTCATGTCCATTTAAATTTGGAAGCGGCTACCATTTTCAAATCGTGTAACTCCCATAGAGGTCGCATTACCACTTAAGAGTTAAAAAATCTCAGGTCAATTGCCAATGGTTCGGTTTTTGCTAAAGGAATTCAAGAGTCGAATGAGATAATGGCTCTTCTGACATGTCCACCAATGTGTTAGTTAGAACACTTTACTGGAGATTTCCTGGACCTTTTCTGGAACTTTCCAAAGGCGACGTTTAGGAGCTCGATGTCCTTCTTAGTATAAACGCTCCTATATTCTAACCTCTTTTATGGCAGTTGATAAAATTCACTATGAGCTGAGTCATGTCCATTTAAATTTGGAAGCGGCTACCATTTTCAAATCGTGTAACTCCCATAGAGGTCGCATTACCACTTAAGAGTTAAAAAATCTCAGGTCAATTGCCAATGGTTCGGTTTTTGCTAAAGGAATTCAAGAGTCGAATGAGATAATGGCTCTTCTGACAAATCCACCAATGTGTTAGAGTTAGAACACTTTACTGGAGATTTCCTAGAGCTTTTCTGGAACTTTCCAAAGGCGACGTTTAGGAGCTCGATGTCCTTCATGTCCATTTAAATTTGGAAGCGGCTACCATTTTCAAATCGTGTAACTCCCATAGAGGTCGCATTACCACTTAAGAGTTAAAAAATCTCAGGTCAATTGCCAATGGTTCGGTTTTTGCTAAAGGAATTCAAGAGTCGAATGAGATAATGGCTCTTCTGACATGTCCACCAATGTGTTAGTTAGAACACTTTACTGGAGATTTCCTGGACCTTTTCTGGAACTTTCCAAAGGCGACGTTTAGGAGCTCGATGTCCTTCTTAGTAATGGCTCACGGAAAAAATTTTTGGAAAACTTCCTGATTGCTCTTTCCCCAGTTCTACGCCGCCTGCTTCATCATGGCCGGTGCATTTCGCTGAATGTTGAACTGTGGTATGTAGCTGGGATCTCTCAGTAGTCTCCAAGCTGAGGGTAGTTCGACATTTCACTTCGAGCTCTCAGGTAACTGCAAAGCTATGTGAGCATTCTGTGAGTAATTCGTAGCTAAATGACCTCCTAGAACAGCAAGGAAAACAATCATCGAAAGGCATCGAAATGCAATATCTTTTAATGTCCATCGGGTAAGAAGCGTTCATTAAGCAGTTCTCATACGCTCTAAGAAGATGAACGGAGTTTAATCGAACTCAGTTGTTAACGATATCACAAGCAATGTAAACGATTTTTTGTTGTAAATTCCTTGTCACAAGCATGAATGCCTGCTTTCCCATAGTTGTAATATCACATGTGCAAGCAAGACGGCTTGTTCTATTTAGATTTCCTGCTTTATAAACTTCGTCCTTCGACTATTACAAACGCACTTCACCTTTAATGAAAGGCTAGTTCGACTAGGAAGCAAAAGCTCTACCTCGATCTTGGCCCTAGCGCTCTCCTCGAATCCACGTGGAGAGCTTTAGCCCGGTTACTTCTAAGATAGCAGGGAGAATGGACTCGACCCGCATTCTACCACATTCATAAAGAAGTCGAAATTCTTCAGCTGGAGTTGAAGCAACACGCTGGATGTTCGAAGACCAGTGTGGATGCTGGAGGCGAAGAAAAGGAATTGAAGGCGAGAAGTGCTGTGATCCGCACAGTAGATATGATGATGGGTCATGTAAAATAAAGAACAATGAAAATAATTGATGAAATGCCACAGCGCATGCCAACGTCTTGCAAGAGAAGTAGGAGCAAAAGATTCCCTACTGAAATCGCTATCACATTAGTTAGCACCTCCAGTATACTGTATTCTATAGACATGGTAACTACGCCAAATCCTACGGGTCAGCATGGAAAGAACGTCCAATTTCCCAAAGAAATTGCGAATTTCGTGACAACTGCAGAGCAAAAACCAGGGTGTTAGTTGCTGTCATAGAGGCGATGCAGTTATGGTTTTCACTGCATTCTCGGTTTTGATAGATCACTCTACCGCAGGAACACAATACTTTACATCGTAGAATGGGAGCAATAAAGAGGATTTGATAAGCAGTCCTAGTACAAAGCGCAATAACACTTTACTTATAACTTGTCAAAGAAAGAATACGTATTGATTTGTTATACAGAGGTTACAGGAAAGTCGGTCTTGAAAGATTATTACGCTTTGTACTAGCTAATAATGATACCGATTTCTACGGGATGGATTGTCCGGCAAAAACAAGGGGTTATCACAATTGCCACAGTTGTCACTAGGCAATCATCACTATCGATAAGAATCATTCTGTATAAAAGGGCAGCGCCGAGTGAGAATGGTTCATTCGAAAGAGGAGCGCCACTGAGGAAGACCCGAAAGGGCAGCGCCGAGTGAGAATGGTTCATTCGAAAGAGGAGCGCCACTGAGGAAGACCCGACTCGATGTGCGACGAAGACGCTACCTCGAGAACATGAACAACTGTGAACCGTCAACTCGGATCATTGGCTCTGATGAAGACAATACCGAAAATAAACATCATTTACCAACATCGTGTGGTCTTACATAGTGGTTCCAGTATTTTCTTCACCTATACGACATCTCCTGGCCACCAGCTGCATGAACAACAACCACAAGTGAATGAAGCGAAAAGAGAAGCTATGATGAGATTTACACGTCACTTGTAGACGAATTTTCTATGTATCCAAGTAGGCGGTAGTCTTTTACAATAGGAGTAAATTGTAAACAATTCACAGGTACAGAGTGTCTGGTTTCGAGCTATTGAATTTTATGGCTGAGCCAATGATTAACTACACACCAAAACAACTATGACACTCTTACTTTGTTTTTCTTTTTCATTTCACACGACTCGTCTTTCACGTCTACTCTGCGGATTGCAGCAGTTCTCGGATCACAGACTGGTGTGCCTTGGATCGAATCGAACCAGTACCGCTCTTGCAGTAATCGGCATTACAACCGGTGCACTTCTTATCCCCTAACTACCATTGTTGCTTTATCGAGGCGAAAACTCGTTTAAACCCTATGAGGAGAACTTCGATATACAAGTAACCTTTTCAAAATAACTTATGTTTGAAGAAGTCAGAAGGTGTACCACCAGCTGAGAATGTCTTACACATGAACACCAGCTAGGCTTGTCAAGTGCGTTTTCCCCGCACTTGCATCACGAATGATATCAATAATTCTCTGTTCTCTCGATGCGCACACTCGGTGTTGCTATTTACCTTTTATTTGAGAAAAAAGCTGACGTTTCGGAGGATTTCGCCTACCTCAGACCATGGAAAAATCCAGTTGACTACCTGATTTACATAGTGGAATATCGTTCTGTTGTGTAGCATCCCGGTGTCGAAGGTCGAGCATCGGTTTCAGAACACTTTCTACCGTAGGCTTGACATCCCATGTATCCACGTGCTAACGACTCTTATCCAGTGATTCTTTTTCCTCATCTGATCATCAACGGGACATGAGCAGTGCTAGGAAGTGATCTGCACTACACACTAAATCACCTTTGGTTCGATTTCTCGTCCCGTTATCACCAAGGTCTTCATCTCCTCGGGAACGGCTAATCGGTACTAGGCTTTTCTCTGAGAATATACCAACAATGACCTGAAACATTATTGGTACATTGCAAGTTATAATGCAGGCCAGGTATGTAATCAGCCACTTCTACCACGCAACGAGTGGAATCCAATGCATGGCACGCTCCTTGAGGTGCTGATCAATGCTGGAGGCTGTGCTCTTTTCCTTGTCTATCAAATATCTCATCCTTTTGATTTTCAACACACTGGCCTATGCGGAAACGCTCTTCCATCTCCGATCGCAGTAAATGGATTTTAGAATCATCACCCTTAGTTGTGTGACTTCACACAAGCATACCTACGTACAAGTATATGAAGAACACAATGTTCACTTGTTACCTAGTGCCTAATGTTGTTTTTCAGAACAGACTAATATGAAATACAACCACAATGATGCTGAGATATTTGCAAAACTTGGACACCAGGCCAGATCGAACTCGCGATTGCCCTTCCCGCGAGCTCACGTGTTACTCACTGCACCACTGAGGCACTTGCTATATCTTTCTCTTAAATATCTCTTTGCAAATATCTCAGCACTATAATAATATGAACATAATAAGCGTGTGCTCTTAATCCATTAATACCTTCTAGAAGCTACACCTCTCCTCCTACATACGCGCTCTAATTCAATGTACTAACGACCCTTTAAATGAGGTGAGGTGGGTTCTTCATGACCATTTGCGGAAGCGGTGCTTTCTTCATAGTTTAAGCTTTTGCCGGTTCAAGGACTGGAACACAAGGTTTTTAGATGGATTTCTTTTCTGTGGTTCGCTTTTTATGAAACATTTCGTCTCGCTCTTTATAACTTTGTGAGGAATTGCGTGGTTCGTTTACTCTTATGGGGTTTGCAAGTGTTTACGCGGAGGCAACGTCCATCATTCCAATGCTAAGTCGAAGTAGTCCCGTTGCATTATAACTCCGGACGCATTGGACTGGAGTCGAGTTCCGTTCGTCCATCGATTTCTGTCCCTCTACTTACAGAAACGAATGCATGAAAACCTACGTTGTTTGGTAGCTGTATCGCTTCATCGACAATATTTTCATCTCAATTCATGCACTTATGACTGCGATATAACTTCGTGCCTGGTATTTACATGAGTGCCGTTTCCACAGGTGGATGGAATACTTGGGTTGTCCGTTCTCAAGAGTTGTGTGGGCCCGAGCATAATCTCCATTTCTCGGAGTTTTGCTGGTTTAGCCACTGTGGTTTCCTGGAGTTCCGAGGTTAGACTAGCCAAAGTCTGCTCCAGATACCATGGGTTCACCACCATGGGCAGTCGCAGCCCTTGTGGATCAAAGAGAGATTTGTCACCTTACGACCAGTTTGATACCAGAACGGTGGTGAATCCTGGTATTCGTTTACTCTTAGCTAGCTTTGTAATGGAAAAGCGGGACTCCTTAGCTTGGGAGACCCTGCCGGAGGACGAATCTCCCCGATGTACATCGCAGCTCGACACCCAGGAACACCTAGCCATGTGAGGTGGTAAACCGTTGGGATGTGTTGCAAATACAGAAGCCATAGTTGAACATCCCCTTTGATACTGTTATATCGTTGAGTAGTGTTTAAGTAAAGCTTTCTTATTTGCTTAGTACTTAGTTTTGTTTGCTTTTTAGTTCGGATGTGGTTTGAGCAGTTCTACTCCGGAGTCATAACAATTGCTTTTGTGGCCGGTGCTGTCTATATGAGTTATCCGTTTAACATATGGGACGTTGGTCGACCATATAGGAGGGATTACTGCACGCCAGCAAGGTGCGTTGCACTTTAAGATCATTTCGTCTTCTTTTCTTAAAGCTTTTCGTCTCTAGTTTGATTCATACTACTTCTCAATGTTTGTTTTCCAAGTACACTGTTCTCATTGAGTGCTAGAAGTGGTGTCACTTTGTTGTAGTCTCCGCGAAAACACGATGTAGTAAACACTTAGCATTTGTTTTTAACAACGTTAAAGAAACGGTAGAAGATCTATGACTGCACTCCTTTTCGCGCGTGTAGCGCAGTGGTGGGAGGCGCCCACGCAACACACATGAGATCGATTTCCTCGCCCCATGTTCACCAATCTTTCCATCTCTCTGGGGCCGGCAATTTGCTACCAGAATTGTCTGGGAGCACTGCAGCACTGGCTTGATACATCGGTGGACTACCACGAGTCATTGTAAAGACCACATATGCATTCATTTACCTCCAACGGTGCTTAATGAAATAGAATGCTTGACGCATCCCTCAGGGATTGAGCAACGTCGAGAGCTTTATCCTTTTTTTATTTACGAAATCATGCGAAAGGAATCCTTCGTTCTGCAAAACACTTGTTGATTTAACATCGTTAGAAATGTGCTTGAGAAAATCAAGCTGTTCAAGAAAAGACATTGAATGATAGGGTAGTTGTTTCTACTATTTGTTTGATACCTTTAAGCTACCCATCCTATGTTCTATCATTAGAATTGAATGCTTGTTACCTGTTGGAAACCAATCAATAGAGATTGAGTGGCAGTTTTGCCTAACATGATGCCTAGTCACTATCCTCGCACAGGATGTCCAAACACCAGCTCGCGAACTTCTGGAGACGGAAGTAAGCCTCCGCAGTATAGCATCATCGCGATTGCTGAGAAAGAAAATGACGCATTTGTAATCGTGTCGAGATTGACAGAAAGTCGATCTTGGGAACTGGTATGCCTAGTTTTTATCGCTAAGACTTTTTCACTTGAAATCCTTCATATCACCTATATCAACTGTGTCCCGTTGATTGTCGTGTGACTCGAGCGCGCATCAATAGATGTTCCATTTTTTTCTCTCCGTGCAGAAGTAGCCCAGTGGGTTCTGTTGGTTCCAAGTAGGTTTCACATTCGCTTATAAGTTAGTTTGAAAGCCGTCTCGCCGTTTCCTGTGTCCCGTTGATTGTCGTGTGACTCGAGCGCGCACCAATAGATGTTCCATTTTTTCTCTCCGTGCAGAAGTAGCCCAGTGGGTTCTGTTGGTTCCAAGTAGGTTTCACATTCGCTTATAAGTTAGTTTGAAAGCCGTCTCGCCGCTGGAGACGGAAGTAAGCCTCCGCAGTATAGCATCATCGCGATTGCTGAGAAAGAAAATGACGCATTTGTAATCGTGTCGAGATTGACAGAAAGTCGATCTTGGGAACTGGTATGCCTAGTTTTTATCGCTAAGACTTTTTCACTTGAAATCCTTCATATCACTTGTATCAACTGTGTCCCGTTGATTGTCGTGTGACTCGAGCGCGCATCAATAGATGTTCCATTTTTTTCTCTCCGTGCAGAAGTAGCCCAGTGGGTTCTGTTGGTTCCAAGTAGGTTTCACATTCGCTTATAAGTTAGTTTGAAAGCCGTCTCGCCGTTTAAGGATCCGTTATGCGCTTGTATTGTATAAATCTAAGTGAATGAATGATAAGAACACCTGTGTTAATGTTCTTGTTATCTTATGGACACTAGTTCTAAAGCTTTATTAGCTTTACATGGTCTCCTGGTAACGTCATTATGGCAGTTCTCTGTTCTTTCCTGAACGATGGTTGACTTCTTTTACCCTGTTTTGAAAAAAAAAATTCAAATTGTAACTATTATTGGACATTCAAATATTATATATTTTATTTAGGATTCATTTATCCAAGCGTGACCACAACCTGACTGGAAATCAATACGTGATCTCCGATTTGAATTCGATTAGGGATTGAACATAGTTTTTGCTGTTTTAGCTTTGAGCTATTTCATGGCTCTTTGTTTAGCGACGTATGGAACTTAGTTATTGTAAATTCATTTGGACTGTGTTCTTTTTAGAGTGTAGATTGGTAAATATTTAAGTTTTGCAGTGGCTTCACATTGTACAATGACGGAGCAGTCTTATCCGATGTGGTTTTACTCTGGTTCAGAAGGCAGTTAAAAACAATGTTTTGTATTCCAAAACGGGCACTCCTTTAACCTCGGCCTGACTAATCAATATGTATTCCTTCATTGGTAGGCTTACACTAGGTTGGTAAATATTTTTTATTAGGCTGACGTTTTTATGATTTCGCCTTCGTCGGACTGGGATTATCGGCTCTGATGAAGACGAAGAAGTAGAAAATCAACCTCGTGTAACCTTATCAAATAAAAAATACATGGTTTTGTATGATTGTTAGCATTCAGGAAATCGTCCGATGTAGCCATTAGCATTCTATGCTGCTTGAGGTATATATTGTTGACGTATAAGCTGTCAGTTAGTTTGAGGTTCAGTTTCCCTTGTTTCTGGTTTGGTTGTCCTATTAAAACCTTCTTATTCGAACTGCGAAGCACTGTTACGTTATACTGTCCAGACATTCTGGCAAAGCGGCTTCATTGGAACATGAAAAGGAGGTCAAATTTCAGATCTATGATGTCTTTTAGCGGCAACAAAGTCTGCTATGAATTGGATCGTTTGAACGCTTTCCAGGACATTGTATAACTTCCTGCCATTTGTCAACGATCTGCATTGGTGTGGAGTGATTTTCCAGCAGCTTAATATATATGGCGAAAAAATCTGTGATTTCGGTGGTTAAACGAAGTTTTAATATCGAAAACTTTATTTGGACATGGACACTTAGTTGACAAACATTCGCGAGGTGTACAGACCCCATCACATTTTCCATTCGTTTCCTTGCCTTGCATTCATGGCAGTGGTTTGGTTCGAGCGTAGCGGCAGGTGTGTCTTATACCGTGATCTATAAAACCACAACAGCTGCAAGTACAGCTGATTGTGAACATGTCCGCTCAATGTGTAGGTGGTCTTCATATGGTGCGACTACGTCTTTGCTGAGTCCATTCTACAGTTATTTTTGTCCATCTATTGTCTGTTCTTCTCATTATATGATCGAGCCATCTAACTTTCGCTCTCGATGTGTGTTCTCCTGGATTTTGAAGATTATTAGACTTCGAAGATTAGGGCTTCGCATTCCACCTAGATATTGTGTGTGCCGGTTATGCTTCAGACGATGTCGTTCAAGCGCTGTTTGAGTTGTTCGCAGAATTCTTTACGTGGTTGTAGTATCAGCCGACATCTTTGCTGCATAACAGAGAGCTGGCAGGGCTGCTGAGTTGAAAAGGTGAGCGCAGGTCGGCTAGTCTGTGGGTGCCTTCTTTGAGTGGCGCTGATGCGGCACAAGTTCCTTTCTTTCTGTGTAATTCCTCCACGTTATCAATGTTCATTGAACAGCCAGTGTACACGCAAGAGGTGGTCATTGCAATCAAGGAATCATCCAGTTTGATTTGTTCTCCTTCGTGCTATGGTTTTTTTTTTCATGAACTGGGTCTTCCGATTTATAGGCGCGTTTAGCATAGTGGCTAGAGCCGTCCTACAAAATACACATGGGTTCGACCCCACCCCATGCTCATCAAGACTTCCATCAATCAGAGGTCGGCAAATTGGTGGTGGATCCAATCACCTCCAACTTAATGAAGTCGAATGCATGGCGCATCTTCCATGTATTGATCAATGCCGGGAACGTCATCCTTTGAGCTTTCTGGTTACTGTCACTCATTGCTGATACTTCTTGAGAGGATGACGATGTTGTTGATGAGACCATGATTTGATAGGAATTTTCTATCAATCTGTGCTCTTCTCGAGCTCGTAAATTACACTCAACAAGCATGTCGGCCCATTGTTACGAAGACCCCTTTCGTCATTTTTCCTGAGCAAGGTGATCATGCGCGACATCCTCCACTAGTCTGGAATTTTTTTCTTTCGATAGAATTATAGGGGTTGCTAAAAGTACACGTAGATTATGGGTTCGAGCTCTATGAAAGTTGGTGATGTTATTATCGGGTCCTAAGGCTGTTCCTATCTTCATGCTTTCTAGCTCAAATCGAACTTCAGAGCGTAGAATCCCAGGAGGTTTTAACCAGTGGCAATTTCGGCATCCGAGACGAAGGTTGTCGAGCAGAAAAGGTTATTTTTTATAACTTTTCCGTTATCACTTCCATATCGTGGTGGAAGGTTTTTGTGATCCCATCATCGTTTATCATGGCTGACAGCGGAACATTATAATCACACGTCTCGACGGCATTTTTTCAGACTGCTTCTTTTCTCTGCTGCTTCCAGTAGTTTCTTCTGCTTGTACCGTTGTAGATCTTCCTGCAAAGCTCTTCTGCAGCTGGCATTTATCATTAGCCACGTTAAACTTGTTGCAGTGGGATCAAGCTTCAGTTTCTTCCTATTTTCGAGCAACTCTTTAGTGGTGATGGAGATGCGATCCAATCTTGCTTGAGGAACTGAGGCGAATTCGGCTAAACTTCCCAGTCCTTCAATAAGCAGCTCGTAATCTTTGATTAAGTCTTCTTTAGTCTGCCTGTTATGTATTCTTTCCTTGATGAGCTTACACGAGGTTGATAATAATCTTTATTATCGGCTAACGTTTCGACGTCTTCGTCTTCATCAGAGCCGATGATCCGAGTCGATGGTCCACGCTTGTCTTTCGCCTCGATGTGGCGGCTTCGCCTTCGTGTCGAGTCAGGTCTTCTTCAGCGGTCCGTCTCCTCGAATGAGGCACACTCATTCAGTGATGCCCTTTTATACACGATGCTGATGGTAGATATAATGGTAATATCCGTTGGTAATAACAAGCGTGGACCATCGACTCGGATCATCGGCTCTGATGAAGACGAAGACGTCGAAACGTTAGCCGGTAATAAATATTTTTATCAACCTCGTGTAAGCTCATCAAAGAAAGAATACATATTGATTATGCACATCGAGGTTCAAGGAAAGTCGGTTTCGAAGTAATCTGCCTGTTATGTTTGGATAGGATTTCGTTTAGAATGTTTTCGCTATATACACCTGGAATTTTTCTTATTGGTCGATGACAATTCTTTCCCAGTTTACGGCTGGATCGAATCTCGAAGAAGGCGGTGATCAGAACCAGTGCAGAATGATAGGACTACCGACACCATTGTTAACTAGGCAACATCTTCTGCTTGTCAGAATGTGATCAATCTCCGCATGAGTCATGTCCATAGGAGACTCCCATGTCTAGCGGCGGCTTTCTTCCAGAAAAAGAAGTTTCCATGGATGAGGCGCGCCCCAGACAGGGACCCTGCCAGACGATTTCCGTTCTCATTTCTTCTAATCCAAGTTTGCTGACACTACATTCGCTCCCGTTTGCCTTTCCCATTCCGAAGTGTAGTCTCCGACAACGAATTTGATGTGATTTATCACTATACATAACTTCTTCCAGCTGATAGTGGATCGCATCTAATTCGCATTCTAGCGCGCACAGCTGCATCGAATATTGAAAAAGTCGTCGGAAACGGGGATCTGTTGGAATCTATTTTAGAGGCATCACTTCTCTTAGCGCATGATATGAAGCTTGATGTGTGGCCGTTTTTGCTTATTTCGATACTTGGATGGCCCATCCTCACTGGTTGTGCGTGCCCCAGCAAAATTTCCATTTTTCCAAGTTTTGCTAGCTTAGCCATTGTGGTTATCTGGAGTCTCAAAGTCAGGCTAGCCATGGTTTGCCCCAAGTCGTCACCACCACAGGCAGTCGCAGCCCTTGTGGATCAGAGGGAGGTTTGCCACTATGTAACAAGTTTGATGCCAGGACGGTGGTGGTTCCTAGTATTCGTTTATTCTCAGCTGGGCTTCCTGATGGAAACACAGGACTCCTTCTCATCATGGGAGGTCTTGCCAGAGGATGAATCTATCCTGCTGTACATCGCAGCCTGATACCCAGAAACGCCATCCACCCACGTTGAGGCGGTAAACTGTTGAAAGGTGCCCAATTTTGCTTACTAAAAAATCGAAACTTATGAGCAACAAGTTGTTTTCTTCATAAGCAGGCGCGAGATTACTCACATTAAATAGTTAACGGCTAGGTCATGCTGGAAGAAATGCTGTCTTAATGACTGATTGTCGGCTTATTATGAAAACATCAAGGTCGTTGATAGATGCCGAGTTTAATATTATGGAAAATGGTCCTGGGAATTACTAGATTGATGAGTAGTTTGAAAGAAAAGCAGAAAGTAGTAATTTGTTTACGTGCAAAAACTTAAGCGCAATATCCACACTTATTTTATGTTCGTATGTCAATACGGCCGCGTGTAGCGCAGCGGTCGGAGGGGCCCTGCAATACACATGGAATCGATTCCGGCGCCCAAGGCTCACCAAGCCCTCCATCTTTTTGTGGCGGGCAAATTGGTACAGAACTTGTCTGGATGGATAGCAGCACTGACTCGATACATCGCTGAGCTGCCACGAGTCATTGTAAAGACCAGATTAGATTGCATTCAATCACTTCCAACGATGCTTAATGTAGTCGATTGCGTGGCGCAGTCCGCAGGGCTTAATCAACGCCGAGAGCTCTATCCTTATTGTCCTTCTTTTATCGTACGTCCATGAAGTATTATAATAACGGAAGAGTCAGTGGGTCTATTTCTTTTCTCATTCTGCAATACTCACATGAAGAAGCAGCAAAAATTGAAAACTATATCATTCCTTATATTATATCAGTAGGATCATCCTCATATTAGTGAGATTACTAGCGTTACTACGCCATGATGAATTGACGCGGACACTGTTATTCATGAAGCGCGGTAGCTAAAAGTGCCGCATAACGCATATTTGCTCGCTGGTTTGATCCCACACCCCGAGTTCACCAAGTCTTCCATCCCTACGGGCTTAGTATCGGACAAGTCTGGTGGAATAGCAGTGCTGAGTTGACACATCCCCAAGCCACCGCAAGTCATTGTATAGCCAAGATATGCATTCAGACACCTTGGAAAATGATGGAAAAATGCCTGATCTTCTTAAAATCATTTCATTGAGTTTCTTTTTTTATTTTACACGAACCGACAGCACATTGTGCGGAATCCTGGAATTTCTCGTATTCGTTTCATTTCTTCGCATCCATCATCACTGAAGGCTTTGTATTTAACTGTAGTTTCAACTATTGGTTGGCGAATTTCGTCTTCCTCATAAAAAACGTTGAGTGCAAATCTAGTTGATTTCCCTTAGAGTCTTGAAAGAGCCGTGTCAAAGTCTTCACACGTGGATTAAATCGAGCAAGCTGGTTTCAGATAAAGTTGGCAGTAATTTACTGGCCTACGAGCGATAGAGTGCTTTTTCGCCTTGAAAAATTTTTGAACCAGCACCTCGCACGTATCAAACGGCAACACTGCCAGTGTGCTATCCTTGCTCATCCAAAGACCATTAATATTGTTAATACTCGTCTCAGCGACGAGGTTATATGTTTATCAAATGGAATAGGTATGAAGTCAAAAACTGCTACGATGTTTCCTACAATGACAATGAAGACTTTTGAAGTTTTCACAGTTGATCGTGCAAAATAAGACCTATGGCAAGGTGTATCGACCGCTTAGGAAATATTATTTGCCGGTCTTGTTTCAAATTTTACTTTCGCTTTTCAGTAACGATTGAAGTTAACCACGTTGTCCTTCTCTACTCTTTCTTATCTACGGGCGGCCTAGTCTCACCTACGGGATAACAGGTCAGCTACCTCAATCCATATCTTTCCCCTATCGACATAGAGTTGGCCTTTACTATGTTCTGCCTTGTATCATATGATACGCCGTAAAATTAACGCATGAAGCACACATTTCTTTCCTTTTCATTTCGTAACATATTACTACTCCCTATTAGTTTCTTTGATATAATCTTGTCTTGGGCGCTTGTAGCGCATTGCCTTGCACTACAAACATCTTTCGTTGAAGCATGCGTCTAAGGTAAATTAAGCCCTCCACCCCTCCAGAATCGGAAGATTGATAGCGGGCTTCTCTGGGAGGAGAGATACACTGACTTGATGCATCGATGGACCACAAATTATGCATTCAACCACATCATTGTCTTCACATGAGTCTAGTGCATGGAGTGCCACGAAGGAATGTTTGAATTGAACGCTGAATGTTTTATCCTTTCGATGTTTTTCTTCAAGAAGTAGACACGAGATTATTATTATAGAATTTATTGGGATACAATAGCCGACGTTTCGGCGGTTTCGCCTCCTTCAGAGTCTGGAAAGGTCAAATTGAGATGCGATCTAGTCAGCCAAACACTTTCATAACCCCAGCAGATCCCAGCATGACCTTAACAAATAAATTTGTATTCGCATAAGAAACAGCTTCACTTAAACCCCCTACCGTTTATTTGTTGTAGGTATCTAAGTTAGTTAGTGGATAGCAGCCTCATAGAGTACTACATGCGCGAGGACTGTGCCTGTGTCAGGTCATTTGGATTAGTCTGAGGTATGGCGCCAGGTCACGCGTGACGACAAGACACTGCTCTTTGCGGTTCATTTTTTTCGGTCCGGAAGGTCGGTCTTGGGAATTGCTACGTGAAGTTTTATCCTTTTATGCTTCATGAGTTCTTGTAGTACCATGCAATTTAAAAGGGTCCATAGCTGTCTTGAGAAGTTTCTGGAGAAGATTCCTAACGTTTTTGAGACGTTTGTTAGACAAAACTGTTGACGGTGGAGAAGATGAGGAGGTGTTCCCACATTTCAATATGTGCATAGAAATTGGGTTGATTCGTCAGGGTAATGTATGCTAATGGCGGCAGTTAAGCTTTGCCGATTTTTAGAGTTTGTAGAAAGATTTTCCGAAATAAAAATAAAATGGAGACGAGTATATATATTTGGGACAAATTTCAAAAGAGTGGAAATTTTTTAAAATCGTTTTGAAGTTGGATGTTGGTGATGTTTCGAAATATCTTTGTTAATCCAGTTAGCGAGTGATTGCTGATAGCACCAATAGGTCATATAATATGGCTGAGAGACACGAGAAACGAAGGAATCGCATGGTGTGGTGGTGAACGCGTTAGCCTCTGGGATGGATATCCCCACGGTAGACATCAGTGGTCTGAAATTTTGCAGATATCTGAGCAATATTATGATTATATTTTTGCTAAGTTCTTTGTGAACAATGTAGAGAAGAATCGTCGTATGTGCCGCATTTCACTCGTGGTATCACTCACCTCATCAACCACTAGCATGACTGCCGGCTGAGCAGTACTGTCAGCAGCACGACGGTCATCTGGTCCCTGTAACTAACAGGAAGGAGTCAGAGTTTTTTCGTTGTAAGTGCGAAACCATTGCTACGAATTTTACGACTCCCTTCGAGATGGTTAACGTCAAGAAAATAGTTGGTCCCGAAGCAAAAACTGATGTTTGATGGGAATGTAGTGAAGATTTAACTGTACAAACCACATAGATGAAGAAATTTGGTCAGCACAAAAACATTTAGAGCGTAGGAAGCATCGATTATCAAGGCCTTTGTTTTTATATGGGACTCGTTTGGCTCAGCTTCTAGATGTCCCTGCAATACACACATAGTCATTCGTTCGATCATGGTCCAGGTTTTCATCTCTTGAGGTTCTCCAAATAGACACCAGACATAAAAATAGACATAAAATTTATTTACTTTCTGTCACATTTTTCTTACGCTTCTGTATACATTTTACTTGTATTTTTTTATTTAGTGCTTACTAATAGTCACAATCCTCAATTTCTAACGTGGATAGGACTTTTCCGAGACCGCAACTGCGATGAAACAAAACTTCGATGGTCGGACGGAAGTCCAGTGAATTACACATCATCTCTAAACGGTAACCGGTTTGGATCCATACTAATGGTGCTCATTTACTTATGTAATATAATAATAGGTGAACCTGGTGAACTGATGGAGACTGTGTGGCATTGTCGACATCTTCAGAGAGCTCTGGTTGGGTGCTAATCAAGTGTGACTACTCACAGTTCCTCTTTTGCAAACATTCAATAAATGGGCGAGTTTAGGTAGAATCTTTCTCATCATAATGGTATTCTTTAATAAAGAGCTCTGTACTGACGCATGATTGGCACGGAGTCACTCTGTTTTTCGATCTAATGCTTTGCTTAATTTAACAGAATATGTAGACCAGTATCCTGTTCTGTTCTTGAGCTTGCATCGGCTTCTTAGCCTATTCAAATACCAATGTCCAGGTTATCCTGCTGTCCTGGTAAGCATTTGGAGGAGAGGAACTAGTTTAAATCTATTCATTCAGCTCGTCTTAACTGTCAAGACAGCAACGACAACGACAAAAAAGCGATGTTAGGTGATTGAGTTCCGTTGTCATACGTATATTTTTTATGTATTTCCATAATATTTAGCACAACAACAAAGCAAGTTGTCTTATCTCCCCTATCTACAATTCTGTTATTTCACTAAGAAACCGAATAAATAAATCCAAAAGGGTTGTAATTGTTAACATTTGGTTACCGTATTGAATCAGATGAACTCTCAGTACTGTGAAACAACCTCAATGATGCTGAAATATTTGCAAAACTCCGAACCGCAGGTGCTTGTGGTGGGAAACGAACGCGCTCTTGTCCTTTCTGGGAAGTAAGGCGTTCACCACCACACCATGCGCGTCCTTCGTTTCGCCTGTCTGTCCAGATCAATCCCGCTGACGGGTGATTGCTGATGGCAGTGATCGATTGAACTAACTGAGAGACAGGAGAAATGAAGGACCCGCATGGTGTGGTGGTGAAAGCGTTACTCACCGGAAAGGAGAATATCGCGTTCGTTCCCCACCGCAAGCACTTGCGGCTCGGAGTTTGGCAAATATCTCAGCATCACTGCGGTTGTTTCACAAAAAATACTCTGCCGTGAAAACTAGTAAAAGGCAATAAATGAAAAGTCAACATTGTAAATATCAGTACTGTGATTAAGCACTGAAGATTTTTCATTCTGTTGTCGATTTCTTTGATGGATGCAACAGTCTTATGATACTACTTGTCGATACTAAAAAAGGCATCGAGCCATGCTGTTATCCTCCCCGACAAGTCTCCGGTACCAATTTGCCGACCCCAGAAGGATGGAAGCCTTGGTAAGCCACGGGCGCGGCACCGATCCCATGTTCATGTTGCAGGGCTTCCCCGACCACTGCGCCACATGCACCTTGTGACTAGTAACCATAATTTTCTGGCAAACGTTATTCATGACATAAATAGTAGAGTTCCGTAAGTGTTCATAAATACAGTACCACTAACAAATAGCAACACATAAAAAATAGGGCAGGTTTGCTAGTTTTCAAAATTTTTATATCCTGCGAAATATGGATTTCTGTTCAACAGTCAAGTTCCATTCCTATGGACGCACAGCCTTAGCCCAGTTACACCATTCCATCTTACTTGACGCTATCTATTCATAGTAATATTTAGTTTGATACATGGATACAAAGCGCTTGTTGAGCATAGCATCATTGAGATGATGAGAACAAAGTCGAGGCTTTCTCCTAACTGACGCACAGGTGCACGAGAATGACTAAGTGATTTTGCTTCAGAGAATTCGGTTTATGACAAACATTCGCTCACTTAGGAACTCAGATTAAATATACATATATATATAAAAAACGTCTAAAAAATCGTCCACAGTACTCACTGAGATTCGTAGTAGAAGATCTAGGACGGGAATTCTATTCATACTGTGGCATAGAACTATGGAAGCTAGCTAGATTATGGGAAAGGAACAAGACGCTCGGCCATGTTCACATCGTTAGGAGTCTCATTAAAGCATTTAACTATCAACTCAAGGAAAGGAGTCACTGTTAAAGTAATAGCGGTGTTCATAATTTTTGTTACCTAAAATAAATTCTCATGTCCGATTTTCATAAGCTTTTTATGAAATGTCCATTGTGTGACGGACTGTAAAACATCGCAGATCATCGTCTCTCGAAGAGGGAAAGCTCAGTGGGAGGCAGCGAAATAGAAATGAGCTCTCAGCTGCAGACACTGCAAACCACCGCTTCAATGCCTACATCTGTTATAATAGAAAGAAATAAACAGTAATTGACGCAGATACTATTCCGAGAAATCTCAGATGAAACTGTCTAAAAAAGTGGCAAATCCTAGAATTCTAGGACTGTCTCCTAGATTGCACACTGATCTGTAATCCACTGTTTTCTGGATGAGCAGTCACGAGACTGTTAACAGCAAGATTTATTCAGTACAGGACCGGCTGAAGTCTCGGTGGTTTCGCATTCGTGAGAGCCTAGAAAAACCAAATCGACATAGACCCACACGGTGAAGCACTTTCATAACCTCAGCAGATAAAAAGTAACACATAAATGTTTATTCACACAGTGAATAGCTTCCCCTAAACGCTCACTGTTTTGTTGTTCTTAAGCCCTCCATTGATTACTGGAGTCCAACCAAACCATTCTCTAAACTCGATGACTTGTAAAAACCTTTTTTCAATAAGGTTCATTAGTCGGCAATTTGACCAACCATTAACCATTATTTCGTCCTAATCACTAGGATTTCCTCTATAGCGTGTGAATATAAAGAAACATGTGCTGACAGCAATGCATTTGCATAAGGGGCCGTAACAACACAGTAAAGCTCATTGTGTATATCATTCTTACCCAAAGAACGATAGAGCCTCCCAACGTTTTACCGTCTCATCGTGGCTGGGAGGTGTACCTGAGTGGAGGGCTGCGATGCACAGCAGGGGTTAGTCCTCTCGGCAAGGTCTCCCAAGCTGAGGAGTCCGGCGTTTTCATCAAGAAGGCCAGCTAAGAGTAAACCAATACCAAGATTTACCACCGTCCCGATATCAAACCTGTCGCAGTCGCGTGGTGGCAAATCCTCTTCTGATCCACAAAGACGGCGACTGCTTGTAGTGGTGACGAGCAGGGGAGACTTCGGCCAAAACCCCTGACCTTGGAACTTCAGGGAACCACACTGGCTAGACCAGCAAAACTCCGAAAAAATGGAAATAATGCTAGAGCTCGCACAAGTAGTGCAGATGGACCATCCAAGCATCCACGTATGCACATAGACGATTATATAGACTGTTACGAACTAACTGGTGTCTTGGAGTGTTTGGTGATATTTCAACCACTGTTAGCGAATTTCCTAGACCGGCCTTTCTTAAGCAACGTTTTATAGCTGTATTTATTTTGTTTGAAATAAAAGGCAGGATAAACAGTACCCTACTATCGCTAGAGTTGCCGTTTTGGGGGTTTGGGTTTTCCTCCACACATATCCCTAGAAACTACAGTTTCGTAACCATTAGAAATGGCTATTTGCCGCGCCACGTTCGGGGACCCTTCTTCCTGTTCTCTTCCTGTGCACGTGTTGGTTGCTGTCCGAAAGGTGTTTCTCATAAGCGCGCTTTTTGTGTGTGATGGGTGAGAGCAGAGGTAATGAACCAGTGTTCTTGTTACTTCGTTCTCGGTACCATTCCGTAATATTGACATTTTCGGATACGTTAATTCGAATGCTCAGAAATAGAAGCCAATTCGTGTCCGGTTTCTCTCGAATAATCTTACTCTACTCTGACTGTTCAATCAATAACTCAAAAGAACTGTGCATTTCCTCTTGTTTAGTAGTTGCTTCTAGCCCCCTCATAGTTCTATATGTTAGAATAAACTACCGCAAAGAAAATTAAAGCTGTGAACACCATACCGTCCACTCCTGCAAAACCATTATCACAGTTACACCTGGAAACTAGGCGTCGTCCAGCCCGCAACAAATCCGAGATCCGCAATCACGACTACTGATAAAGATAGACGTATCAGGAAACAGCATGCCGGCGAAGGTGCAGCCTTGACCCGATTTCTCAAACCCGTGAGTTTCTGCTCGTACAATAGCCATTAAAATGCTGATTTGTACTTATCTGCTACCGTGGTTACATCCTTATTTGATAGATGATACAAAATCCAAGTGAGAGTCCCCAGTGATGGGCACTGTTCTTTGGTCATCTCATAGTATTTCAGGTCTCATTGCTGATGAGAAATATTTAATTTGATTAGAGTGAAGGTTCTTTGTTGACTTCATGTACCAGTCCGCTAAAATGCTTCGTCGTCTGAGAGCACAAGTTAGTCAAGTTGCAAACGAGGTGAGTAATTTCGTTAGTATTAACTATTTACTCTTAGCCACAATGGTGCTGAGATATCTGCAAAACTCCGGACGGCAGGTGTTTGCGGTGGGGAACGAACGCGCTATTACCTTTTTCGTGGGGCGTCGCGTTCACCACCACACCACTCGAGTTCTTCGTTCCGCCTAACTCTCAGCTAGTTTTCTGTCGATTAGTGCCATCAGTAATCACCCGTCAACGGGACTGGTCTGGTGTGCCCAAGTTGGCAATGAAGCCATTTGAGCTGAGGTCGTAGTCGAAATCGCAGTGTTAGTTTTTTTTTGTAAAATTTCACTATTATTTTGTTCTTTTTGCTGTAGTGCTTCTTTTCTTTGTTGCATTGTCAACTGGCATTCAGAGTTGGCGTTGTTGCTTGTGCGGAAGGGTTTTATCAAACGATAAAAGTGTACTTCAATATCAAGTTAGATATGACAGCTAAATATCCTTTTATGGCATAACAACGCCTAAAGTTACTTTTTTACTGTATTCTTATCGTAAGCATGTTCTTTATAAGCTGCCTGGAGTTCTTTCGACGTCATCGCGTAATGACGGCAGACAATACCTTTCTTCATCCGATACCAGCCAGGATAACATTGATGATGAAGTCGAGGGTTTTCTTTGCCCTATATGTATGAGTACTTTCACTGCACCAGAATTCCTATCTGAACACTTTGAGGAAGCTCATAATAAGGTGAATGACTCTATTTAAAGGCAATGTTACCCTTCGTTTCCTTGTGAGCGATATTGCTTTTATTTTAGGAGGAGGTGCTGCTTGAAAATCCTAACTTTGACTACTCTGCTTCGTCCCTTTCAAACGGTAGGCTTAAAAAGCGCCATCGTTTTTGTCAGAATCCGAACAGAATAGTTTTATAATTAGTTATAAAGTCAATTAAGGTGCTAACTCTACCAATTCTTTTTCCTTGAAGGATAAAGAAATCGAAGAACTACGTATTCAGATTAATGAGGAACGTATCTATTCGGCCAAGCTAAAGGTATGCTGAACTAATCACTGGTATGGATTTGGTTCTAATTCTTCTCAACAGACTATTTGAATGACTGAGCCCTATTCTTCCAAGGTTTCCGATAATTTTACAATAGGTGGAGAACTTTTTAATCCATTGGGAACGGAATTTGATCAATCCTTCAAGGATGCGCCATGCATTCGACTTCATTGAGTATCGTTAGAGATGACTGAATGAATATCTGGCCTTTACAAAAACTCGCGGTGGCCTACCGATGTATCGAGCCAGTTCTGCTATCTTGGCAGATAAGCCTGGTACTATTTTGCCGACCCCAGAGGGATGGAGGGCTTGCTGGGCCTGAGGCACGGAGATCGATCTCATGTGTATTGCAAGGCGCCTCCGACCACTTCCCTACGTGAGCGTCTTGTTGCTTTAACTGTATATAAAGCATTTTTGAAGTGTTATTTTAACTTTTAATTTGTTAATAGCTAAAATTTCAAAGGTGATAAAAACGAGTTTCAGTATTTTTATTTTTCGTTTTGTTTTATTTGATTTGTTTTTTTTTTGATACAAACTTTTTTTTGCACCTGTAACATCACCGATGTCTTCGGGATACCGGTGCGTTTGCTGGACGAAGTACCGCTCTTGCATCACTTCATTGCTTGAAATATGAGACTCAGTGAGAAACTGAGACGAAAAATTTTAGGTTTCATGAAATCAGAATTGAAAACTGATCTATATCTTCTTGGCAGAGGTCTAGAAATGCTAATAATTTTTATTGTTCAGTTAGTGAAGTTTAGTATGGGGTGAGAAGAGCTTTCCTCGTTGCATACTTGAGGGAGGCTAGCCAAGGATTTTGGTTTCACCTCAACCAGTGGTAGAGCGTCGGATGCTTAGGATACTCAGTGCACATAATCGCAACTATATTAGGAGGAAGTCGATCGTATTCAGTCCATTGTTGCCCAAGCGACAGATGTTCCGCATGGAGATGTCCCTTATCTTATGCAGCAAATTCAAGTACTTGAGGCGGGAAAGAGTATGGGTAGGGTATTTCTAGATGTTTTTCAAGGAAAGATTTAATGTCGCTTTTAAAATCTCCCGGTTTCGTTTTAGCAACTCAGAGAATGTTGGAATTTGAGAAGGAGAATGTTCAACTAAAGAGACTATCAGAAAACGGTCAGCAGGAAAAGTACGACATTATGGTAAAGCTAAAGCAGCTTACTGGGCAAATTCGTGAACTAACTGATGAAAATGAAGGACATAAGGTAAGATATTAGACTTCGACCTTCGATTAACTAACTTTTCATACTACTGCTTAACAATACTTCCCTTATAAGTCCTCGTTAACGCTTCTTGATATCTTTGATTTTATAGCGTCTTTCATTTTTCTGTCTTTTCTTTTTTCTTTTGTTGTAATTTCAGAGTTTTATATCGGTGTGCTCCAAATGCAGGACTTTAATTAAATTCTCTTTCCACGAATTGTATAAGACACTCTCCAGTGAGTAACCATTATTAAATTGCTGAGGGGTGTTCCTGAGTATCGCACAGCGATGCACAGAGCAGAGAGTGTACTTCGCCATGAGAACTTTCCAGCGCTTGAATGACTTCAACATTGCCATCCGGATGTTTCGTTAAGCCTGAACCAGTAGTAGAGATCAGTACCATTTCGGCAACGTTTATGGCTGGCGTGGTGAGGGCTTCTGAAAGCGCTTTCATAGGATTCGAAACATCAGGCAAGGAAATTCTCCCCTGAACAGCAATTAAACAACCGCATGGATTCTACTAGGGGTCGGCAGAATTTCTTCAGGTTCATAAAGTAACGAAATTCAAGTACAGTCAAATATATTTGCCTCTAGATCGTCGTTGTCTTTTTTTTCCTTTTCTTGGAGCTGGTTCGTACTTTATGTTACGTTTTCTTATTACATATACAAAGAAGTTACTTATGTTGTCTTATGTTGTCTTGTCGAAAGAGAGTGGTATGTTTGCAGGTTGAGAAGGAAATGCTAAGCAAGAAGCTTATGCAGTGCAACGAAGATAATGACAAATTGAGGAAAGAACTAGATGTTCTCAATAAAACGCTTGATCAGAGGTGTTCAAAGCTTTTCTATATTTGGGTTTATGTTTTCCTTAACAATTCTTCTAGACCAAGTGAGGACGACGTTGCCGTGTTGAGAACTGAGCTAATTCACGCTCAGAAGTTGATGGACGAGATATCTCAACAAAAAGATGTTGAAATCAATGAACAGCTTAACTCAATTAGGCAGCTTAATATGGAGAGGGAAAAGTAGGTAGTGCTATTTATATGGGACATATCTCTTCGTGATTATTATATTTAGGCAGCGATGTGTGTTGGAGAACCTACAGAAAGAATTGCTAGATACGAGCTCTAATTCAAAAGAGTAAGTTGGATGATATTCACGAAAGATTTCTAGCATTCGTTTAGTGCTATGGTTATTAAGGGATTGAGTTTTGTTTGACCCAAGAAAGCGCTTAAGATAAGGGTGCATGTAGCACAGTGGCCAGAGACGCATTTCGAGACACATGGGATCGATCCCAATGCTCGAAGCTCAACAAGCCTTCCATCCCACCGGGGTGGGCAAATGGTGCCAAATTTATCTGGGAGGATAGCAGCACTGGCTCGATACTTCGGTAGGTCGCTGCGAGTTATTGTAAAGACCAGATGTGCATTCAATCGAAACGATGTTTAATGAAGTCGAATGCGTGGCGCATCCTTCAGGGATTGATTAACGCCGAGAGTTTTACCCTTCTACTCTTTTTTTTGTCACATGACACGCTATCATATTCATTTGTTACGTCCTTAATCTTTCAGATCATCAGACAAGGTCTGTGCTGTACTTTCTGAACTTGAGGATACTCGGCAGTTGCTCTTAACATGCCAAAAAGATCTCCGAGATGCTAAATATGATGCCGCTCAGAGGGGTGAACGTGAAGAAGAGCTTCGTGCAAAGTACTTGTCTTCGAGAATTCTCATTTCTCTCCACTTGTCCTATCTTAAACGGTTTAGAGTGGAAGCCAACGTTAGTGAGCTTATTACATGTCGGGAAAAGATTGCTCAACTAGAGGAGACGGTACGTCTTAGCGCTCGTGAAATCGATGATTCCCACGCCATGAATGAAACCAATGTCATAAAATTAACTCAGTTAAACGACAAACTCGAGCAGGTGCTTTATTTCCTAAAAATTGTTGCTTATTATGTTTTACTGTTATTACTTGTCATATCAAAGGTAATCGAGGAGAAGAAACGCTGCGAAACTGAAATGGCTAAATTTGATGAAAGAAGTGAGACAATGTCCAACAACATTAGAATTGTAAGTAGTCTCTGTCGGCTTTCTTTTTTTGTTACCCCACAAGTTATCATACTCGACTCTACGTTAACGCTAAGGAACAAGCCTTTGGATGCCCCTTTGGAATAGATGTATTTACACCATATCCTGTTAAAAAGTAAATTAGTTATAATTTTCTCAGCTCGAGCTATCAAATATGGACCTCACGAGCGAGCTTTCCTCACTCGGATCTCTCCTTGAACGGGAGCGGAAGCTTACTGAAGAAAAGGCGAGGGCTCGTTTTTGTTTTATAACTTGGATATGTAAATTTTTTAACTTTTTTGCTTTAGTTATGGTATGTTTTTTTTAAGAATATGAAATCTTATTGTGCGTAGTACGAATTTTACTGCAAAAATCACTACCACTATTTGAAACGTTGGTGTTCAGAACTCAGTCATTGCTTCCAAAGACCAAGAACTTTTCACAGTACGTGAAGAATTGGAACGATCCCGTGTGGAAATCAAAAGGCTCACCGAAAGTTGCACTTCAATGGCCATGGAGATTGAGTCTACGTCGAATCAGCTAGTAATTTTGCAGGAGAATACGAAAGCGCTTGTAGATAAAGTGACTTGTTGTTGTTTTTACTGATGGAATACAAATACATATTGTGTTGGACAGCTTCGGATTGTTATTTTTAAGGTCTCCCAAGGAAATGATGGCACCAAGACGGCCATCGATCAATTAAATGAAGAAAAACGGAAGCTTTTGGAAGAAAACGTGCAGCTCACTAACTGCTTAAAGGAAGAGGTGTGTTTCACATCAAATCAGTAGGCCATAATCAGAAGATTTCGCTTTGTAGCGAAGAAGATTATTCTTAGTCTATTCTTGTGAAGTTTTCTACTTCATTCTTCAGTTTCTATTGAGTTCTTTGTGTCAGTTGCGTTCGGCGATTAATACATTCATTCAAGAAAGCCAAATACTTGGAGAAGATTAGCGAGCTGGAGAAATCTCACCGTGACGAAATGAGGAGTGTTACCGAAGAAATGAAAAACTGTGAATTCCAGAAGGAGGCTCTTGAACGACGTCTTCGTGAGGCTGAAGACGATGCTAATCGGAAGGTTGGTAACGTTTTGCTTTTTTTTAAACTGGAAAATCAGTTTGAATGGTTGATTTCTTTGAGAGTTGGTTCGTACTGATTTTCGAAGTCGGTCTCGGCTAACACGGCAATAATTTTATATAAATAACAGTTTTGTTCTTATTTCCTCCTTACTTGCTTAGATACTTGGATGGGCCGTCCTCATTGGTTGATCGTACCCAGCACAATCTCCATTTTGTCCGAGTTTTGCTAATTTAGCCGTTGTGGTCCTGGAATCCCGAGGTCAGCCAGGCCAAAGTCTGCCCCAGGTCGTCACTACCACAGACAGTCGCTGCTCTTGTGGATTAGAAGGATATTTCTCATCTTGTGAATAGTCCGATACCAGGAATGTGGTGGATCCTCGAATTGGTTTGTTCTTAGCTGGATTTCGTGATGGAAACGCCGGATTCCTTCTCTCCTTGGGATACTCTACTGGTGTGATGCATTCCCCCGCTGTATATCGGAGTCTAACCAGGAACACCTCCCACCCACCTCATGTGGCGGTAAGTCGGCGGGAGGTATTTGCTCTTTGCTTGTTTTATTTATTGATCTGTTTTTGATCTCTCACTTTTGATACTTTGATAGTTTCTTTTTCAGGCTGAACGTTTTATCGAGATCGAGAAAGAGATTGAAGAAGAGCGACGTGTATCACATGATCGTGTAAATAAACTGAAGGAAGTAATTCGATCAAAGGAGGCAAATATATTGGAGACTCGAAAACAACTAGAAGAAGTATTATTAACTAGATCTCTAACATAATAAAATCCTTCGTTGATGGTTCAGATCTTCCTGCTATAGTAGCTGATTTCCACGCTGTCGTTTATTGTCTGTTTGTTTCAGATTTCTTCACAATTAGCAGAAAAAAATCGATTTCTTCGTGAAAAAGAGCGCCAAATAGAAGAAAGTCGTCAAAAAATTGAGGACTCAATAGCTCGAATAGCTGATGCAGAGTTGAAAGCGCGGAAATTGGTCCGTATTCTGTATGCCAATCTATTCATAATCTTCTGAAGGTCATCATTGATATTGCAGGAGTCAGAGTTGTCACAATGTGAGGCTCAGCGGATTTTTGTATTAGACTCCGAATCTGAGTTGCGTTCTCAACTTCAGGAAAACCAAACAATTCTTTCCAATTTTACGCGACAAGTGGAACAGGTTGGAGTGTTATCCATTTAGTTGTTCGTACTATACCATTTTCAATCGGTCGATTATTTCATCTTTTTAGTGTTTGCTCTTTCTAATAGTGGTTCAGATTGTTGGGTAATATACGAACTAAGGTTTACTCAAAGGCATTTTGTAGCTGAGTGCCGATCTAAGTGCAAAGGAGCAAGCTTTGCAAGAAGCTTTGGTTGAGGCCAATGAAAATGAGGAGCGCTGGAAAAGGAAGCAGAAGGAATTTGAACAACAGTTGGAGAAAAATAGTCAACACAGCGAGGAGCTACGGTTTACTGTGAAAGACTTGCAAACCTCTCTGGATACAGAGAAAGATGGGAACGTTTCGCGACAAGTATTTTTTTTATCTCTAGAAGAACACATATTGATAATATTCCTGATAATGCTGTGTTAAGGCGAAAATCGATGAAATGACCACTGCGCTTAATGAATCATCAAATCGTATCACTGAACTCGTTATGGAACTGGAAGAGAGCAGAAAATCAATACAAAGTTCTGAGCAATCTCTGGAGGACTTCGTGAGTTACCAATTTTCCTAAGTCAGCCTCTCTGAACCAAATAATCCAGTGGTTGTAAGAATCTACAGTTGCATAACTAGGCTGTCTGTAGTGCTTTTCAGTTTTTTTCTCGTTTCGCAATGTTTTTTTAAGTACGATTTTTTATTATGGTTGTCGCTAACAAGTTGTTCTGCTGGCGCATAGATCTTATTTATTTTTTAGAGGATTCAACTAGCTGAAGAGAAATGCCGATCCGAGACGACAGAAAAGAAGTATGGAGAGGAAATGCTTCTTCTTCAGGTATAACCAAACACGATTACATTCCTATTGATGAGAAAGAAACGCTAATCTGCAAACCTTGTTGACGATTATAGTCAGTCGAGAGTGCTCTGTGTGATGCAAGAATGGAATTGGATTCTGTTAAAAAGAATGCTGAGTGCCGTCAAGCCGAGCTGGAATCGCTTATTGAACGTGTCGAATGTGAAAAAACCAGATTATTAAATGATGTGGAGACGAAGGAACAAGTGATTACTCCTTTTTAAGGTTTAAGTTTTCAAGAATTCTTACGTTTTACAGGAAATTCTTCGTTTATCGAAACTAAACACCCTTTTACAAGAAGACATTGCGAGCAGGACAAGTGAACTGGACGAGTTTCACGAACGTGTGGTATGCTATGAACCTTTCGACTGGTCGATTTTTTTTTGCTTTTTTTTTCTATCACTTTGTCCTTGCAGATTGATCCTTGTTAATTCTGGTGCGTTAATCTTAGTAGGATTTTTAATTTTTTTTTGAAGAAGCACTTGTAATTTAGTACATTTGACTTTGTGCTAAATTAGTGAGCTAATCTGCTGTGTATTTTGTTTGAATGTCCAAGTTTCCGGTATGAATCTTACAGAACTTCAGCAATAGATTTCATTAACTCTTTTAGACCAAACTTGATTGTGAATTGGCAAATGAACGTCGTAAACTTGAAACACTGGAAGTGGAACGACAAAATGCCATTGAGGAATGCAACTCATTTCGTGCTAAGAATGATGAGGCTTCTAAAGTTAGTCTTCTTGTTATCGTTTTCTATTTATTTAGTTTTGTTTCTCGCTTAGATGATGGAAGAACTGAAGCTACAATTAAACAGAGAGGTTGAGGAGTTGCGTAAAACCATTCTTTCAAAAGAGGAGAACTTAGAAAGTGTTAGTTTCTTAAACTGTTTTAAATCGTAGCATTTTGCACGACTAATCTGTCGATTTTAGTTAAAGGGAAGATGTTCTCAATTCGAGAAACTGTCAAAGGATGTTCAATTATCTATGGATCGACAACTAGCATCTAAAAATGAAGAAATTGTTGGTTTCATAAAGATCACTATTTTTTTAGATTCTGGCCATAGTTTGCATGACAACAGTCTTTGACTTATCAAGGGAATTTCTTTTGTTAAATCTACCTACATGTACGCTTATTTGCTTTCCTAATTCTCCTTGGATATCTCTTTCTGCAGGAGCGTTTGAGCTGTAGTGTAGCTGAAATAGAGTCCATCTCAATTGCAAAGGAGGAGAAACTGAGTGGAGAGATATCTGCTTTGAAGCGGGCCATTGCGGCAACACAGTCAGAGTTAGACGAGCAGGTTAGGGTTGCAAGGGAAGCGGAAAGGACAGCAGAAGAATTAGCGTCGGCAAACATTGGTGAGGTTCCTTAGTTTCCATTGTCTATGTCTCAATTTAATTCCGTGAACCAATTTTTAGAATTGGCTAAGAAAGCTGCTTCATGGGAAGAAGAAAAGAATGCCCTTATTGAACGGTAATATCTCAAGGTCATGCTTTTTTAAACACGGGAATAGTGTACCATTTCAGGTGCTTAAACACCGAGAGTGATTTGGATTTTGAAAGAGATCGAGCATTAGAAAACAAGCGGCGATTCGATGAAGCGCTATCGGCAATGCACGAATTAGGAAGAGCCAACCAATCATTGCAGGTAGCTCGGTGAAATCAATGATTGCTACGCATTTGTCATGTTGTTGATTTGATTTTTTTTTTTTGAAAATTCGCTTATACACGTTCTCTTAGTGCCGCATTTCCATCGTGGAATAACGTCCATTTCACTTATTTCCAGTAGTTGTTTTTCTACTTGTTTGAATTTGTTTTTTTTTCAGATGGATATTTCTAAACACACATCACGAGCATGGCTGGATGATTCGGCCGCGGTTAACTGTACATCATGTGGCAAATTATTCAGTTTGACAGTTCGGAAACATCACTGTCGTGTTTGCGGATTGATTTTCTGTAATCCATGTAGTTCTAAGACAGCACAGTAAGTACCGGTCATCCTTAATATGGTTTTAGTTTTTCTAAGTATATAGCGTGTTTGATAGTAAAATTTACAGGATTGCGAGTCACAAAAATCCAGTAAGGGTTTGCGACAATTGTTTCACAGAAGTGCAAAACAGGTGATCTGGTAAGTTGAAAGCGATGTGTACAAGAGCATATTGCTCTTACTTACGTCTCTTTTACATTGATTGAGACTTTTACCTCTCACATTAGCATTGTACTTTTTAAAATTATTGCCAAATCTCTTGACTTCATGTCCGTTTCTAGTTTTTTTTTGTTTTTTTTTTACTGTGATATTTTGTTATTAGTATACGTTGCATGGTATACTATACTTTTGATTACTCTTAGTTGCCTATATCCATGTGATACTTGGCCATCAGTAGATGTTCTTGTCTTGTCAGTCTCATACGTGTTGCACTCAAATAATGTTCGATCTGTGTTCATAATGTGTGATTTGTTAGAGGTGATATGTTGATACCTTGATTATACTGCTACAATAGTTCGAAATGAGTATCAGGGATCTATAGTTTCTTTTTGCATAGTACATACTATGTAAACGTATTACTTATGATTTATTCTGACAATAGTGGCAGTTTCTATTCTTTGATAATCTTAAGTCTGAATAGTTAACTAATTAATTCCTAATATTGTTGTGGTCTAAAGCAGACCATGCGATAGAATCTGACAGTGGCATTAGTTATTGCCCTAACAGCAAAAGGTACTGTTTACTGTATGTATTAAGCGGAGTTCACCTTTTAAAATACAAATATTTTTGTACCTTTTCAGAAAAGGGGCTATAACTATGAGTTACGTTTGCTAGATGTTAATATCGATTCATTCGAACAACTAACAACCAGAATCGGACCGAATCAGACGTTCACGATTGGAGAGATGTGGTTAAATACCAGCCGGCTTTGACACTTTTCGTCGTTTACGCACCGACTTCAAGCTGTGGAGAAGAAGAAGTCGAAATGTTCTATGGGGATTTGGTGACATTCTGCGGAGAAGACCATATATTTTTTAAGGTCATCGTTGGAGATTTGAACGCTAATACTGGACCAATAATAACGTTACATTGGGACCCACGGGGTAGATCGGAACGAGCCTAGTCAGCAGCTGTCTGAGTTCATTTTGACGACTGAGACCATTACCTACCCGAAGTCGCTGTTCCTCTAAAATTCTGCACGTGACCAGACCATCGCATCCGTGCAAAATTTCATTCTTCGCTGAAAGGATGGAAAGCCTCTAAATTTTAAAAAAAGAAGTTCTAAAACGGCCAAAAATTAGGGTTTATTCAGTTCATTGGTTGGCTGTTGGAAGGATTCCGTTCTCCATAAACCCTCGAGAACATCATACGAACAATCAGTGAAAATCTGTAGTTGGCAATTACGCTATCTTCGCTTTGCTGATGGTATCGTTCTTATAACACCAAATATTAGCCAAGCGAAACGAATGCTTGTCCGCTTTTGGTAAAGGCTGTGAAAAGATTGGTCTTCGGCTAAATCCCGCAAAAACAATGTTCATGAAAAACGGATTGGTTTCGTATGCCCCATTCACGCTCAACCAAACGAATATCTCCGAATGTTCCAGTTTTGTCTATCTAGGTCAAGAAATCGACATGAGCGATATAGCTCCAGAGTTGAGCAGAAGAAAAAGAGCAGCCTGGGTAGGTTTCAAGAGCATCGAGGATGTAGTGAAGAGCACAACGAACACCCTACTACGTGCCCACCTCTTCGGCTCAACGGTTCTTCTTGCCCTAACGTATGTGTCAGAAACCTGGTCGCCGCGTAAGCAGGATGAAAGGTCACTCAGCGTTATTGAACGCGCAGTCGAAATGATGCTAGGGGTATCCCGTTTCACGCAAGTAAGGGATGTGATCCGAAGCTCCGACTAGTGGCAACGATCAAAAATCAAAGATGCCGTTCTGTACGCCAAACAGTCGAAGATAAGGTGGGCCGGACACGTAATGCGTATGAATGATAACCGATGGACAAGAGCTGTTAGTGACTGGATTCCTCGGGATGTCAAACGTACTGCAGGAAGGCCACCGACCCGATGGTCAGAGTTCTTCACGAAAAGCCTAGAAGAAAGATATGATGGTGAACGAGCCCCTAGAGCGAGCAGAACCCACTGGACTACTCTTGCACGCAACAGGGAAAAATGGAAGATTTACTGGCGTCAGGTAGATCGACGACGTCAATGGACGACCAACAGGATTACAGATGAAACAATAATATCTGTATAATAGTAAGAATATTGCAAGACGAATATGCAAAGATAATTTAAAGAGAAAGTGAAAGGCAGATACGCGCAAGTATTGTCTTGCTAAAAAGTATAGTATCGTTGTGTGACGAGCGCCACACAGATCTTTTGGTTTGCAGTGATACGGCAGAAGTCAAACTCGGGTAACTTCAATGAACTTAGAAATGTGCATAAAGCAAGCCACAAAGTAAAATGGCTCAGTGCACAGTAGTATTACACGTAAGAAGTCTCACTAACAATAATGTAAAGCATTGCGCAAAAGGTCTATGAGAGTATGAAATTGCAGTTCAAAGTATTGTTTATGTAACAATATTAGTATAACTGCATAAGTGTAAGTATTTACATGATCAGGAGAAATGGATCTGAAAAGTGCGATAAAGGTGAAGGCGACGATAAGTGATTTATTGTATCCCATGGTCGCCGGATCTTCGGCTTTCAGTTCAGAATCTGTAAGCAGGAGATCACACCATATGAGGAAACAGATTTGTCTTCAAAGTCATTGAACTATGATTTGTAGTGAGTAGCTTGTCTTGGAATATTTCCACGTTCATTATCAATGGAAGCAAGTTATAATCTTATACAAAGAACATTGGTAGAGACAACTGATTATCAAGAGAAAAACGTTCGAAAGGAGCATGCATTGTACTTGCCTCATGTTGTCCCAAATGCACCACTCCATGTTTCCTAAATGGTCCTTACTGCCGTGAATGTAGTGTTTTTTGCTGATAAAATCGCTTCTTCATGGTAGATCCTCAGGGTGCAAAGGATTGGTCATGGTGTATATAATTCAAAACTGTCAATGTATGTATGTATATGTACCGCCGTCTCATTGCGCACTTCTGTTGCAAGCGCTATGAAAAATTCTTTGGAGGACCTAAAATTAAATCTTCGTTGTTGAAGGACTTAACCGTTTTTATGCCGATTTTTCCCTTGAAGGAATGTTAGCGTCGTCAGCGCTTTTTATGAAGAGTTTAGCTTATAAACAATAGCTGATTTTAAATGCGGAACTTCAAGTGCATATCAAACGATTCAGACAACTCTATGAATCAAAAGGAAAAAGAATCATTAATGAGCAAGTATGTGGACGAAAAAGTAGTGGCATGACAGATTGTTGCAAGGAAGTCGACTCTAAAATGGTGCACAATGACAACGTAAGAAATAAGTAATTGTTGCTAGATATCCTTGTTTCATTTTAATATCATATCTGACTAGAAATCCTTTAAAGATTAACGCTATCGGTGACTGGATAGATTTCCTCTGCAAGTCTTCTACGTCTAAGACAAACATTGTTCTGGGGTAAAGTTCTTCGATTCAACAATGTTTATGATGTTGGTGATTACGTGCTATCTCTCGATTGATTTACGTGTCTAGGGAGGAGCGCAAAGAAAACCGCCGACTCTTGCAGCAAAATAAAGTATGAAATGTCATCTGCTCTGGGTAGATCTCTTGCCGTCCAACCCCAGCCATGGATGGTGCTTTAGTTTCTTCACATTAAAAGTTGTTTAAATAGTTGGTTTGAATGTTTTGTCTTTATGAATAACATGAGAGTCGTGATAGTGTCAATCAAATTTTCTATTTGATTTGTAACATGCTGGTCGGGCTAGATTTTCTTTCGCTGAAATCTTGACAGCTGTCATAGGTGGTCACCACTAACTAGTGCCAAATAATGCCTAGTACGTTGTCGTTAGGATGGCAACGATTCCTGAGACTGGTTTACTCTTAATTGAGCTTTTGATTGAAAATATTGCATTATTCAGTTCTAGACAGCTTGTTGAAGACGAACTTCTACACCACATCATATTTCAGGAAAACACCCGAGTGTACTCCCAGTCCTGATGAAGTACCACTGGTAAAGCCTTAATGAATCAATGGGAAAAGTATAACACTTAACTAAAGCAATACATTGCGCGTAGACATTTATAGAACTCAGGTTTCCACTCTTGTCCTTAATCACGAGCAAATTCAATATAAGAAATGAGAGGTCCTCTAGGTAGGATTTTCTCACTTGACCCTTTCCCAGCCCTCGCATCTCATCGTTTCCTCGCTTTCGTCATCCACGAAATATTCCCGCATGGGTTCAGCTGCAGCATTAAGGTTTTGATTTTCGTTATGAATGTCGTAAAATGTTGAAAGAGTCGATGCTCTCTGAACTTCCGAGATTACTGTGCTGAGGCGCTCTCAGTTCTTCATCACATGCAGTCGCTAGTCTTTGTGCTGTTAAGGAAGCGATCTGTCTCCAAAAATGTCTGGTAGCTATTTCCCACCGTTGATATCATGACAAACTTAGTAGGCACGTAGCACGGTCTAACCAGTACTTCACACTAATAAAATGTTTTTGAAGGTGCAGCAAAGATTTCGGTTGCATGATACACGGCTTCCTTGAAGAACATTCACTGTAGTTTGTAAACCGAGCTATCAGCACAGGGTGATGAATGTGCTTCCTGGAGGTGAGAAATTTTTAGGCGTGGTCAGTATTGTTAATAACGTCATACTTACTCATTGGCACATAACGGACAGTGTGCATCCTATGCAATCGTATGCGGCTTCTTAAGTGGCCGGCATGACCCTATGTCTTTTTCCCGGCGGTTTATGATGCTGCACAGGACTGTTTTGTTGTATTTTTTGTGATCAATCGATATCTTATCCAACAGAGAATTCATGGCGGACATTGGACGCTAGGAGCCCTATTAGAAATATGCAGAAAGCTTTTTCTCGAGCGAGTTCATTCACTGACATGTTGACTCGATCGACTGCTATTTCATTTGCATTCGCTATCACGAAATATAGTTGTCGTTTGGTGGAGGCTGGCATGAAAAACACGGCACTAAACACTTCCAAGTGCCGGCAGCAATGTGACTCCATTATACGCCGTATTAACGTAAAGTAAGAATTTCGAGAGACGGACTTTCTGTTAAACTCGACGGTGATTGATAATTGATTTAACCATGAAGTGCCTCCCAACGGTTTACCGCCTCATCGTGGCTGAGGTGTTTCTGGGTGTCGGACTCCGATGCACAGTGGAGGGATTCGTCTCTGCGGCAGAGTTTGCCAAGCTTAAAAGAAGTCCAGTGTTTCCACCAGGAAGCCTAGGTAAGAGTAAACCAATGCCAGGATCCACCACCGTTCTGGTATCAAAGTCACACTGTGGCAAATCACGCTCTGATCCACATGGGCTGCGATTGTCTGTGGTGGGGAAGAGCTGGGGCAGACCTTGCCCAGGCTGGCCTTGGGAATCCAGGGAACCACAACGGCTTAAACAACACATCTCCGAAAATGGTGATCATGCTGGGACCCGCACAACCAGTGAGACGGACCGTTCAAGTATCAAGTAAGTAAGTATACATGAAGTACCAGCGCAATATTTCCGACCTGTGAAAGGTGTCCTCTCACTAAGACAGAAATTTGTCTTGGCTAAACAAACGATATTCTTTCTCCGTCACTGCCTGAAACACCGATTAGTGCCAACTTCAAATGAAGGCGACTACGCGATGTATGTAGTCTACCTGAGGGCAGCCAACAAGTACTGGACATCGAATTGCGACTACTATTCGCCTCTCTTCGATGTGAACGAGACAACATAAATCCCCAACCGAAGAAGTGCAAGTCAGGGAAATCTTACTGTATCCTATCTGAAGAAGGCGAAACCGCTGAAACGTCAGCTATTGTGTGCTATTAAGTTCTGTGGTACCAGCCTCGTGTCTGCTCATTCAAGAAAAAAATGAGTTATAAAGTAAATAGTAGCATACATGCCATTCATAGCTAGAGCGATAAGTTAAAGCCATGTTCACAGCCCCAATTATCCTTTAGTTATCGAAGAATTATCGTTCATTGTCAAGAAACCACTGTTGAGGCTAGGAATTGGCCGTTGTCCTAGGCATCAATGACGCTAAAAACTGCGGGGGCGACAAGTACCAAGATCATGGAGATCTTCTAAAGATGTTCCCAATCCGTACGGTCTATTTCCCACAGCTGTCACCTATACAGCTTAGAACTAATCGGCTTGATCATTAGTGGTGGAGAACATTGAGCTTTCGATGTAGTGATCGAAACAGGTCATCAAGGTCATTCCTATCACAGAACGAAATACCACATGACAACGTTAGAGAATGGTTCTAGTTAAAGTTCTGAAGGTCAGCGTCTTTTCGATTTCTATTTGTGACACTGGTGGCTACCATTCAACATCTCCTAGAGACCACTGGGACCGGTTAAAGTTCTGAAGGTCAGCGTCTTCTCGATTTCTATTTGTGACACTGGTGGCTACCATTCAACATCTCCTAGAGACCACTGGGACCGAGGGCACGTCGTTGTAGTTCAACTCTCGATTATTCCTTTATAATATGATGAACTGCTACTTGCTTCAAACTCTTCCCTCTTGTTAATAATTTAGCGGGGCAAGTTAAAATATGGCTTTTTTTTCAATTATCCCATATTCTATGTATGGAACAATGGGAAGAGGTGCTCTGACGTAAACACTTGGGGTAGTTGGTTCGGTCGAACCATTAAGCCCCGAACAAACCAAAGCCCCAGTCCTTCTGAGACCGTTGGATTAGTACCAGACTTGTCTGGTAAGATAAAAACACTGGCTTAGGTGTGCCTCATATTTCATCACATAAACCAAGCTTGTATTCTGGTAGCTCCGCTGTGCTCGTAATGGGATCGAATAGACAGTGCATCCCTAGGGAATTGATCAACGCCGAACGTTTTATCCTTTTTCCTTAATCATACTTGCTTACTTGATACTTGGACGGCCCGTCCTTACTAGTTGTGCGATCCCCAGCATAATCATCATTTTTCGGAGATTTACTGGTTAAGCCATTGTGGTACCTGGAATCCCGAGGAGAGCCTGGCCAAAGTTTGCCCCAGGTCGTCACCACGACAGGTAATCGTAGCTTTTGTGGCTCATAGGGAGATTTGCTACCATACGACTTTGATAGCAGAACGGTGGTAGATTCTGGTATTGGTTTACTCTTAGCTAGGCTCTCTGACAGCAACGCCGGATTCCTTCTCAGCTTGGGAGACTGTTGGGGAGATGAACCCCCACTGTGCATCTCAATCCGACACCTAGAAACACCTCCCAGCCACGATGAAGCGGTAAACCGTTGGCAGGTTCTTAATCATATAAGTATAAACTGTGAACTTAAGGTTCAGGTATTTTTCATATATTTATTTTTATGCTTCTTGCTTATATTCATAATTTTCCATCTCCATTCTTTATTTTGCCGTTTTTTTCTTCGTTCACATTTTTGATGACATTTCATTTAATGATTGTTCTGGCATTTCTTTTTTATAAATAGCAAAGAATCGATAGATGGTAGTAATTATTACATTTCAACGATTTACCTCTGGAAAGTGTTTTTGGGTGTTGGGCTGCGATGTACAGCGAGGGGATTCATCTCACCAGCCAGCAGGGCCTGCCATGGTGGTAGTAGTCTGGCGTTTCCATCAGGAAACCCCACTAAGAGTAATCCAATACCAGGATCTACGACCATTATGGTATCAAACTAGCCGCATGGTCGCAATTCATCCTCTGATCCACAAGAGCGGCGACTGCGAGTGGTGGTGACGACCTGGGACAGGTTTTGGCTAAGCTGATCTCGGAACTCCAGAGAACCATAGTAGCTAAATCAGCAAAACTCCGAAATTGAAATTGTTGGAGTTTCGCACAAACAGTGAAGAGGCGCCATCCGAGTATCCAAGTAAGTCATTATTGCGATGCAAGAATCGTGATAAAAATAGAAATCGTATTAGTCAGCTATGATAAGCTTATTAAAATCTTTATTTATATGGTCTTATAAATAAATAATTGAGGGCGCGTGTGGCGCAGTGGTTGGAGGCGCCACTGCGGCGCGCACGTGAAATGCGCCCATGGCCCACCAAGCCTTCCATTCCTCCGGAGTCGGCAAATTGGTACCAGACTTGTCAGGGGAAATAGCAGCACTGGCTCAATACATCGGCAGGCAACCGCGAGCCATTGTAAAGGCCAGATATGCATTCAATCACCTCCAACGATACTTAATGAAGTCGAATGCATGGCGCATCCCTCAGGGATTGATCAACGCCGAGAGCTTTATCCTTTATCCTTTTATAAATAAATATGTCAGCTATTTTTGCCGAGATTCATAGAAAGTTGGTCTGTTGACTTATTGAAATCGTAAAAATTGGCTGTGGAATAATCAAGCAGTATAAGTGGATAGCGTCGATATTTCTGAGGTCTTAGTACTTTCTTTGTCGTCAATTTGTTCGTTTTTAGCTTTGAATTTTTCAAATCTTAAACTAGTTTTTCCTTTATAAAATTTATTTCTGAAGTACACAACTCGACACCACGCCTTGTGAAGATCCCAGTATTTTTTTCATTTAATTGCTTTTTCTTATACATCGCTAACGATGGTCTTGCAGTTCTCGTGTAGGCTCGATAGCTGCTTGAGGATTTCTGGTCTTCTTTATGAGCAGCGCTGAATGCTGATCAAGTTGATCATTCCTGAAACACTAGGAGAGCTTTAGTGAACAACTTTAGTGAACAACTTTATCAACCTATGTGGTAGCCATCTAATCACTTGATTCCTAACGTATCTGTTCTTCTTTCTTCTGGTTACGTCTAGCATCTTGCTAATGGATATGATTTCCCATATATTTATTCACTTATCATTCTCTATCGCAAAGAAGACAAAAACGAGTCCCGTGACCAAAGAAGGCCTACACTCCATGTTTGCCAGTTGACTTCCATATTGAGCAGAGTCGTTTTCGATGTTAATCAATGATTTCTTCGCACATTTCTAATGCTGACCGATATGGAATACGAGCCTTAAACATCGCTCTCGTCAGAACAACTGTTTATATCTCCGTTTTTTGCTTTATTCCCTATCAGAGTTCTTGTTTTCAGGATGCGGATATTGTTGATTTCAGTCTTTTATGCTCTCACTGCAGCTTGTGTTTACAAAAATTATAAATACAAAGACGGCGATACCTGGGTGAGTGATAGAATTGTGAACACGAGAATCACTTTGAACACTTCACCACTGAATTCTTATTAAGTGCCTTATAGCTCAAAAGTTTAGCATTAAAGTAAGTAAAGTTGCTCGACTTGTGGTGTGGTTACGGTAACGATGCCACTTTCAGTCTGATTCCTTCGCCTATGTTGCCCTTTGCAAAGGAAATTTAAGCCGTAACTTAAACTTTAAGAGCCTCAGAATCGGAAATAATTCTTTGTACTTTTCTGAATTTGGGAACTAGTAGAACTAATAAGGACGCATACTGTACAGTTCTTAAAATATGCGCTTTTGATGCACGTAGTTGTTGGCTCAATTCCCTATTCTTTTAACTATCTATGCAGCTCCTTATCTTTTCATAGTCGGAAATTTACAATCCTACTTCTCTGCGGGAATAAAGACACCGACTTGCTCCTCGCAAAGGCAAATACGCATAGAATCATCTCTACGGCGTTAAGGTTAGAGTCGAATGCATTACGAGTCTTGCACAGATTGATGACCACGAAACGCCTAATGCTAAGAAGGCGATTCTGCCGAAACGTCAGCTACGATTGTGTTGTATGTGTGTTATTGCATGAAAGTAAACGTATGCTGTTTAACAACCTCGCGATTGCTGAGAGGAAAGACGACGAATTCATAATCCAATGCCGAAGTTAATAGAAAGTGGATCCTGGGTGCTAATGCTTCTATTTTTTATACAAACTGTTAAAGTGGTCAAACGACAATTGATAGAGGGGGGCATTAAACATGGCATCATAGCAAAGATTAGTTATAGGATTTAGTTGAAATAGTGTCTAGCCCACTTCTCCTGCATCATTCCTGATGAATAGCAAAGCAACTTGAAACTACGTTGTTCATGGATTGACGCGATTATATTCGTTCAATTCCCGATTTATCTCCTTTGACCATGAGAGATTCTCAATTGATATACACATCCGAAGAACACAAGGAACATCGCATTCCGAAGGAGCGTTCTTCCGTTCCTGTTTCGTTTTCCCAGATTGACGTGAGGTATGTTCTGTCCACCTACTCGTTCGATTACAGGCTTTGGACCTAATCGGCATGCAGAGCACTATCCAACACATAAACGAACCAACCCGCATATTGCTGTTTAACAACCTCGCGATTGCTGAGAGGAAAGACGACGAATTCATAATCCAATGCCGAAGTTAATAGAAAGTGGATCCTGGGTGCTAATGCTTCTATTTTTTATACAAACTGTTAAAGTGGTCAAACGACAATTGATAGAGGGGGGCATTAAACATGGCATCATAGCAAAGATTAGTTATAGGATTTAGTTGAAATAGTGTCTAGCCCACTTCTCCTGCATCATTCCTGATGAATAGCAAAGCAACTTGAAACTACGTTGTTCATGGATTGACGCGATTATATTCGTTCAATTCCCGATTTATCTCCTTTGACCATGAGAGATTCTCAATTGATATACACATCCGAAGAACACAAGGAACATCAACTGTTTATATCTCCGTTTTTTGCTTTATTCCCTATCAGAGTTCTTGTTTTCAGGATGCGGATATTGTTGATTTCAGTCTTTTATGCTCTCACTGCAGCTTGTGTTTACAAAAATTATAAATACAAAGACGGCGATACCTGGGTGAGTGATAGAATTGTGAACACGAGAATCACTTTGAACACTTCACCACTGAATTCTTATTAAGTGCCTTATAGCTCAAAAGTTTAGCATTAAAGTAAGTAAAGTTGCTCGACTTGTGGTGTGGTTACGGTAACGATGCCACTTTCAGTCTGATTCCTTCGCCTATGTTGCCCTTTGCAAAGGAAATTTAAGCCGTAACTTAAACTTTAAGAGCCTCAGAATCGGAAATAATTCTTTGTACTTTTCTGAATTTGGGAACTAGTAGAACTAATAAGGACGCATACTGTACAGTTCTTAAAATATGCGCTTTTGATGCACGTAGTTGTTGGCTCAATTCCCTATTCTTTTAACTATCTATGCAGCTCCTTATCTTTTCATAGTCGGAAATTTACAATCCTACTTCTCTGCGGGAATAAAGACACCGACTTGCTCCTCGCAAAGGCAAATACGCATAGAATCATCTCTACGGCGTTAAGGTTAGAGTCGAATGCATTACGAGTCTTGCACAGATTGATGACCACGAAACGCCTAATGCTAAGAAGGCGATTCTGCCGAAACGTCAGCTACGATTGTGTTGTATGTGTGTTATTGCATGAAAGTAAACGTATGCTGTTTAACAACCTCGCGATTGCTGAGAGGAAAGACGACGAATTCATAATCCAATGCCGAAGTTAATAGAAAGTGGATCCTGGGTGCTAATGCTTCTATTTTTTATACAAACTGTTAAAGTGGTCAAACGACAATTGATAGAGGGGGGCATTAAACATGGCATCATAGCAAAGATTAGTTATAGGATTTAGTTGAAATAGTGTCTAGCCCACTTCTCCTGCATCATTCCTGATGAATAGCAAAGCAACTTGAAACTACGTTGTTCATGGATTGACGCGATTATATTCGTTCAATTCCCGATTTATCTCCTTTGACCATGAGAGATTCTCAATTGATATACACATCCGAAGAACACAAGGAACATCGCATTCCGAAGGAGCGTTCTTCCGTTCCTGTTTCGTTTTCCCAGATTGACGTGAGGTATGTTCTGTCCACCTACTCGTTCGATTACAGGCTTTGGACCTAATCGGCATGCAGAGCACTATCCAACACATAAACGAACCAACCCGCATATGCATGGATCAGTACTGTATGGAATCCAGTGAGGCAAAAACAAGAAGCTCATCTCTAGAATCCACTTCCTTCTCAAGATAAATATATCCTGGCCTGTAGCTGGCGTTGAACCTCTTGCCCTCCATTTTAAACACTGCAAAGGTTGTCTTGCTATTACTGACCCTAAATTTCTCACACATCGGAGATCCACCATAGCTCAGAGGAAAACGATTCAGATAAAATACCAGTAAATCTAAGGATTTGTATCTAAAATAGTCTAGTTCTTTTTTTAGTGATTGTTTTAATTAATTTTATAGGTAGTGCGCTCGACATTCGTTATGAAATGTACAATCCTTAAGAGCGGATCGTGGAGTGCGAAGGTAATTGGTTGTCGCACAAGTGGCGGCGTGTTTGTCGAGCCAGGACATTCGATCATTGAAGGTGATACGGTAAGGTAGATATTAATTAAATTCTTATTGATCCCTTCATCCTTTTTTTTTTGAGAAAACACATACCAAGCTCTAGTTCTTTTTTTTAGTGATTGTTTTAGTTAATTTTATAGGTAGTGCGCTCGACATTCGTTATGAAATGTACAATCCTTAAGAGCGGATCGTGGAGTGCGAAGGTAATTGGTTGTCGCACAAGTGGCGGCGTGTTTGTCGAGCCAGGACATTCGATCATTGAAGGTGATACGGTAAGGTAGATATTAATTAAATTCTTATTGATCCCTTCATCCTTTTTTTTTTGAGAAAACACATACCAAGAGGTGTTGCACGAAGAAAAGGAAAGAGAACAATCGCCTTCAATTTTCCATTCTCTTTCCTTCTTTCTATTGTTTCCTTCATATGCCCTAATCTCTGAGAAAACATCTATAATGGAAATTATGGGACCACAGATTAGAAACGGAAAAAGAATGGGCATACCAAGAGGTGTTGCACGAAGTAAAGGAAAGAGAACAATCGCCTTCAATTTTCCATTCTCTTTCCTTCTTTCTATTGTTTCCTTCATATGCCCTAATCTCTTTCTCTTACACTGTAGCTTAAGCATATCACGCTTACAACGATGCCTAATTTGTTGTACCCACTACATTCACAACACTTAACACAGTCGACAGAGTGTAAGTGATCATCAAACGCGTAGTGCTCACTTGTAATCAACGACTTAGTAGTAGCGTTTTAGAAGATGATTTTACTTCATGTTTTAGAAAGGATGAATGCTTTATTGAATATGTGGATAAGAGAATATCATTTAGATGTATTCAGAAGTCCACCTTAAAAGTGTTTGCGTAGAAGTACTACTGCTGCTTATGGGATAAAAAAGGATAGAGCTCTCGGCGTTGATCAGTCCCTGAAGGATGCGCCATGCATTCGACTTCATTAAGCATCGTTGGAGGTGATTGAATGCATATCTGGTCTTTACAATGACTCGCGGTCTCCGGCCGATGTATCGAGCCAGTGCTGCTATCCTCCCAGACAAGTCTGGTACCAATAAGAATATCATTTAGATGTATTCAGGAGTCCACCTTAAAAGTGTTTGCGTAGAAGTCCTACTGCTGCTTATGGGATAAAAAAGGATAGAGCTCTCGGCGTTGACGCCTACAAGGACCTCTTCTTATGAAACAGTTGCTGTGGACACTGGGTTCAGGTCATCCCGGTTCTGATGGGGGCAATGCCGTTGAAACGTGAGCCGCGATAAAGAATTGTAATAAGTTGATGTAAACGTATCAATAAACTAAGCCATTGATGAAATTGACAAGGAGTTATATGCTACGTGCTGTAATAGGGAAGCAAAAGGCAATTTTATTTCTAGGGGAATCATGGGTGTCACAGTACAATTTCCGTAAGACATGCACCGAGAACGGTGCACGGATCACTGAGTGTTTGACCGACGCAGGATTCGCGGTACCACTGAATCGCCACCTCGTTTTCTCAGGAATCATCTACAAGTTAGTTGTTTATAACTTAGTTTTTCACTGCTATGAGCCATATAAAAGGAGCAGCAGATATTAAGATGGCTATCTTGGACTTTTTCGAAACTTTTAAGAAGTTTTTTTCTCTGAGAGATTAGGAGCACTGGTTACTTATCTATCTTGAAAAAATCGGCCATACACGCTAGCCTACAAGGATCTGTTCTTAAGAAACAGTTGCTATGGACACTGGGTTCAGGTCATCCCGGTTCTGATGGGGCAATGCCGTTGAAACGTGAGCCGCGATAAAGAATTGTAATACGTTGATGTAAACGTATCAATAAACTAAGCCATTGATGAAATTGACAAGGAGTTATATGCTACGTGCTGTAATAGGGAAGCAAAAGGCAATTTTATTTCTAGGGGAATCATGGGTGTCACAGTACAATTTCCGTAAGACATGCACCGAGAACGGTGCACGGATACGGTACTAGCTCGATCTCGCCTCGGATCCGGCAAGTCTTCATCTCTGCGGGTTCCGGAAATTGTTAATTGAAGACGCTCCAGCACGGCTATCTTTGGTGTCCAAGGAAAACCGACTCGACCAACATTCTGCGGTCAGGAATCATCTACAAGTTAGTTGTTTATAACTTAGTTTTTTACTGCTGTGAGCCATATAAAAGGAGCACCAGATATTAAGATGGCTATCTTGGACTTTTTCGAAACTTTTAAGAAGTTTTTTTCTCTGAGAGATTAGGAGCACTGGTTACTTATCTATCTTGAAAAAATCGGCCATACACGCTTCCACTATGTTTAGTTGAGGAACAAAAAATGAATGGAGACTTATAAGGCGTGTGTCTTCGTGATCCTTACTGTCCTATGACAACGTGGAAGTGGAGGGAGTAGATATCACAGTGTTAATGACTGCGATCATCATGGGCGCGGTACTAGCTCGATCTCGCCTCGAATCCGGCAAGTCTTCATCTCTGCGGGTTCCGGAAATTGGTAATTGAAGACGCTCCAGCACGACTATCTTTGGTGTCCAAGGAAAACCGACTCGACCAACATTCTGCGGCATTCAAAATGAAACAAAGATCCTCAAACCGCAGCCAGCCAGCCGCATGGAGGCTGAGAGATGTTCCTGGGTGTCGGGCTGCGATGTACAGGGGAAGGAATTCATCTCCTGGCAGCGTCTCCCAAGCTGAAAAGGAGTCCGGCGTTTCTATCAAGTAGCCCAGCCAAGAGTAAACCAATAGTAGGAACCACCACCGCCCTGGCATCAAACTTGTTGCTTGGTGACAAACCTCCCTCTGATCCACAAGGGCTGCGACTGCCTGTGGTGGTGACGACCTGGGGCAAACTTTGGCCAGGCTGACCTCCAGATTCCAGGGAACTACAATGACATAATGAGCAAATCTCAAAAAATGGAGGTTATGCTGGGGCCCGCACAATCGTTGAGGACGAGCCATTCAAGTATCAGGTAAGTGCATATTTAGAGTAAAATTATTCACTGCTGCTAACATTCTCTGCGAGTTATATGTGATAAGGAGAACACCCTATCGAGCTACCGTTTTCATTGGGTATCCTCGAGATTCTGACGTTTTCCTAAATTTAACAAGGAATTGAAATGTTTCACCTTTTCTTCCATAAAAGTGTCCTCACTGAATCATCTCGAATTCGCAAAAATCATTTTGTAAAGCTTTTACGAATAATTTGGTTTGTCAATATGTATGTGAATAATAAAGGATAAAAAATGAGTTTCGTACAATTCAGATGCACTTTCCGGAAATTGGTAATTGAAGACGCTCCAGCACGACTATCTTTGGTGTCCAAGGAAAACCGACTCGACCAACATTCTGCGGCATTCAAAATGAAACAAAGATCCTCAAACCGCAGCCAGCCAGCCGCATGGAGGCTGAGAGATGTTCCTGGGTGTCGGGCTGCGATGTACAGGGGAAGGAATTCATCTCCTGGCAGCGTCTCCCAAGCTGAAAAGGAGTCCGGCGTTTCTATCAAGTAGCCCAGCCAAGAGTAAACCAATAGTAGGAACCACCACCGCCCTGGCGTCAAACTTGTTGCTTGGTGACAAACTTCCCTCTGATCCACAAGGGCTGCGACTGCCTGTGGTGGTGACGACCTGGGGCAAACTTTGGCCAGGCTGACCTCCAGATTCCAGGGAACTACAATGACATAATGAGCAAATCTCAAAAAATGGAGGTTATGCTGGGGCCCGCACAATCGTTGAGGACGAGCCATTCAAGTATCAGGTAAGTGCATATTTAGAGTAAAATTATTCACTGCTGCTAACATTCTCTGCGAGTTATATGTGATAAGGAGAACACCCTATCGAGCTACCGTTTTCATTGGGTATCCTCGAGATTCTGACGTTTTCCTAAATTTAACAAGGAATTGAAATGTTTCACCTTTTCTTCCATAAAAGTGTCTTCACTGAATCATCTCGAATTCGCAAAAATCATTTTGTAAAGCTTTTACGAATAATTTGGTTTGTCAATATGTATGTGAATAATAAAGGATAAAAAATGAGTTTCGTACAATTCAGATGCACTCTCTACCGTAACGGTACCGTATCCATCGACAGAGAAAGCATCCCATTAGCAACGAAGTCTTCAAGTCGTGTAAGCTCGAGATTGCCCAATTTCCTTTAATTTTCAGTAACATTTATATTGCAAGCTCTCGGGTTCCATAAATTTTTTTCCGAAACGTTATAGATTTCTTCAGTTTCCACTTAGCATTATCCAGTATTGGTATTTAAGAGGTTGTGCCGTTGTTTCTATCCTTTCTTCTATGTGGAGATAGCTTATAGTGCAATTACAGCTGAATCCATTAGCAACGAAGTCTTTAAGTCGTGTAAGCTCGAGATTGTCCAATTTCCTTTAATTTTCAGTAACACTTATATTGCAAGCTCTCGGCTTCTATAAATTTTTTTCCGAAACGTTATAGATCTCTTCAGTTTCCACTTAGCATTATCCAGTATTGGTATTTAAGAGGTATTGAAATGTTTCACCTTTTCTTCCATAAAAGTGTCTTCACTGAATCATCTCGAATTCGCAAAAATCATTTTGTAAAGCTTTTACGAATAATTTGGTTTGTCAATATGTATGTAAATAAAAAAGAAAAAAAAATGAGTTTCGTACAATTCAGATGCACTCTCTACCGTAACGGTACCGTATCCATCGACAGAGAAAGCATCCCATTAGCAACGAAGTCTTCAAGTCGTGTAAGCTCGAGATTGCCCAATTTCCTTTAATTTTCAGTAACATTTATATTGCAAGCTCTCGGGTTCCATAAATTTTTTTCCGAAACGTTATAGATTTCTTCAGTTTCCACTTAGCATTATCCAGTATTGGTATTTAAGAGGTTGTGCCGTTGTTTCTATCCTTTCTTCTATGTGGAGATAGCTTATAGTGCAATTACAGCTGAAACCCGTTGACGTGCTTGGTCCTATGTGGAAAAGCTTTGGGCATCTAGGAAGGGTAAGTGTATGATATTTTTTCCACAGAAAATTAACTGAGCTAAAATGAAATAATCCCTCCTAGCGGTTTGTCGCCTCATCGTAAGTGGGAGGTGTTCCTAGGTGTCTGGCTGCTATGTACAGCAGGGGAATCCATTTCTCTGGCAGGGTCTTCCAAGCTGAGAAGGAGTCCGGCGTTTTCATCAGGAAGCCTGGCTAAGAGTGAACCAATACCAAGATCCACCACCATTCTGGCATTAAAGTCGCAAGGTGGTGACTGCCTGTGGTGGTGAAGACCTGGGTCAGACTTTGGCTATGCTGACCTTGGGATTCCAGGAAACGACAATGGCTTAACCGACAAATCTCCGGAAAATGGAGATCATGCTGGGGTCCGCACAACCAGTAAGGACGAGCCTTTCAAACATCATGTATGTAAAATAAGTAGCAGAACGGGGATAGGAAAGAATTTTACGCACTGTCTATCATGCATCTTCGGGACGTAAGCGAGCATTAATCGCCTCAAAGTTCGCTCAAAGAACTCTGATTTTTCAAAGCGTCCGCTGCGAAAAATGCTGACCTTGGGATTCCAGGAAACGACAATGGCTTAACCGACAAATCTCCGGAAAATGGAGATCATGCTGGGGTCCGCACAACCAGTAAGGACGAGCCTTTCAAACATCATGTATGTAAAATAAGTAGCAGAACGGGGATAGGAAAGAATTTTACGCACTGTCTATCATCCATCTTCAGGACGTAAGCGAGCATTAATCGCCTCAAAGTTCGCTCAAAGAACTCTGATTTTTCAAAGCGTCCGCTGCGAAAAACGAACTTAGAGAAAGAAGAACGAGGAGTGAACAATTGCCCTAATCCTCTTGGTCTAAATAATTCAAAAGTTATTGAATTTTCTTGCTTAAGTTTAATGCTTGCCCTCCGTTAGTTAAGCTTGAGGTCGTTTAGTGATTTTTCAGTTAGTACAATCGCAGGAAACCTTTGACAATGAACCAATGTTAGATGCTGATACATCACTTCGCTCTCAACATACAGCTCATAATGAGAAGGCTGTCATTTGTGTTAGCGATGGCATTGTTCATCACCCTGCAGAGACGTAAGCAACAAAATTAACTACACTTTCAATGTCTTTGCTTTTTATTTACTACCTATTCTTTTTTTAATGGCTAAGTATTATGTGAAGCATAACTAAGAGAGTAAGGTTATACCCTGTTGGGTCCCCACCGCAGGCACCAGCGGTCAGGAGCTTTCTAAATATCTCAACAACAGCACGACTATATTTTCATTTCTATGAGGCGTATGTAGCTCATTGGTTAGAGGTGCTCGACAAAACACACATGGTCAGTGGTCCAATCTGGACTCCTAGACCTACCATGCATTTTATCTGTCTAGGGTGAAGGAATTGATGCCAGATTTGTCTCATAGGATAGAAACACTGATCTGACACATCTGAGGGCTATGGCGAGTTATTGCATAGGCAAGATATGCACTCAATCATAACTAACGACACTTATTGAAGTCAAATACGTGGCGCATCCCTGAAGAATTGATCAACGCCGGAAGCTTTATCCTTTATTCTCTAATTTTGGTTCCATAGTGTCGATATAGTGTGGTTTTGTAGTGATTCAATCCTAGTTGATAAAGAGAACGCTGACAACTCTATTTTGATTGTTAATCTCAATGCGTATTGGCAAGAGAACTCCGTCCACCACAGGCATAAAAGTTTATTGCCTTATTGTGAATATGGAATGTCGATCAGTGTCTAACCGCAATATACAGCAAAAGTTTACGTCCTCTAACTAAAATCTATCTAGAATTTTGACTTATTATTTGCTGCCTACTCTTTTTGATGGCAGGGTATACGCGAAATATAATTTCAATGATGCCGAGATGTTGACAAAACTCCGGGCCGCAGATGTCTGCGGTGGGGAACGAACGCACTATTGTCGCCTGCAGACGAGTGATTGCTAATGGCGTTGATCGATGGAAACGAAGGACCAGCATCGTGTGGTGGTGAATGCGTTACTCCCCGAAAAGGACAACAGCACGTTCGCTCCCCACCGCAATCATCTGCGGCTCGGAGTTTTTGCAAATATCTCAGCATCAGTGACTATTTAATTCGGTTTGAATTCAGCAATTTCATCCAGGAATGCAGCTGTCATAAGAGTAAACCATTTCCAAAAAACCACTAAATTTGTTTGTCTTTTCGGTGTCAACACAGCTACTATCTGGAGCACGGTGACAGCATGGGCTTGTTTGCATGTCCTAAAACTCAGTGAAGTCTTATGCAGCCAACAGCTGCTGCACTTCAAATAGAAATTGTCGTCGTGATTCCTCGTGATTCTTGAAGATAGGGTTTTTTTTTAATATTTACTTTTGAGCCTTGCGATATCACTGTATTTTGAGCTCTTTGTGCCTATTGTAGGCATTCTGGATTCTAATTCGTTGTAGAACTTCGATCCTCTGGATCATAGATTTCGATCTGAGAGAGCAAAATCGCTGGTTTCATAAAGGAAACAGTGACAAGAATAGTTATGGTAGAGTATAGGTATAGCATAGGGCGCGTGTGGCGCAGTAGTTGGAGGCGCCACTGCGACACGCACGTGGAATCGATCCCCGTGCCCATGTCCCACCAAGCCCTCCATCCCTCCAGGGTCGGCAAATTGGTACCAGACTTGTCTGGGAGGATAACAGCACTGGCTCGATACATCGACAGGCCACCGCGAGTCATTGTAAAGGCCAGATATGCATTCAGTCACTTCCAACGATACTAAATGAAGTCGAATGCATGGCGCATCCCTCAGGGATTGATCAACGCCGAGAGCTTTATCGTTTTATTTTTTTATAGGTATAGCACAGTGTAGTTATAAGTTGCAAGCATGACAAGCATCGAAATTGCTTATTTACCTACTACCTGCTTGAGAGTAGCACGTGCGTTCAACGTCTCTAGCAATAATTGTACATTATTCGTCTGGAAAACCGTCGCCCCACCGTCGTCTGGAGAAATTGTGAATAGATTCAGTAGAACTATCTTTACTTTGTTGTGAAACAACGACAATGATGCTCAGATATTTGCAGAACTCCGGACCGGAAATCTTTATCTTTGCTTTTCTCGCATGAGCTTCTTTCACATCTATTGTGCTGACAGTAACACTTCTCGCATTCGACTGGCTACCTCGCATCCATCATCTACAGAGGACTTCAAGTTTTTGCTTGTGGGATTGGCCGCTCGTCTTTTCTATGAATGTCGCTAAATGTTGTTAAAGTAAATTTTCTCTGGAGACCTGAACTAGTCAGCTATAGCGTTTCCAGTTTGACTGCAAAGAATGAACCATTCTGAGCCAATCATGGTACCAATTTCACGAGCCCGGAGGAATGAGAGGCTTTGTGAACACGGCCGCGGCAGCGCCTCACACTGATTCTGGTGAATAGCTTCACTAACACTGCCCCATCCGTTTCTAGTGAAACTATGTCGTTGTCTTAATTAAAATTTACATTTAGAAGAATCAATAGAAAAAGAATAAGGTAGAAGAAAAAAAAGGAAAAACGGAGAAAAAGAAAAAAAAATGAAGTTCTTTCGTTCTTACTTTTTTTCTATTATAGTTCTTTTATTGCTGAGGCGTAAGCTTTATCACGGACAAACACGTAGGCTGGATTCTTTATTTTTTTAAAACGCTCTTTGAGAATTTGCGGCAATAAGATGTGAATCATCGGTGGGCCAACCTAAAGGATGAAAGAATAAAGCGTTTGATTAACCACTGTGGTTAGCACTATGCATTCGACTTAATCAAGCGGTGACCTATCGATGTATCTAGTCATGCTGCTATTCCCCTAGCATACAGATGTGGTACCAATTTGCCAACCCGAAGAGTAAAGGTTGGTGAACCAGGGCAGGACGTGGAATTAAATCAGCGACCACTTATGTATTACGGAGGGTTCCCTTAACAATTAGGGACGCGTGTGGCGCAGTGGTCGGAGGCGCCACTGCGGCGCACACGTGAAATGCGCCCATGGCCCACCAAGCCTTCCATCCCTCTGGAGTCGGCAAATTGGTACCAGACTTGTCTGGGAGGATAGCAGCACTGGCTCGATACACCGGCAGGCCACCGCGAGTCATTGTAAAGGTCAGATATGCATTCAATCACCTCCAACGATACTTAATGAAGTCGAATGCATGGCGCATCCCTCAGGGATTGATCAACGCCGAAAGCTTTATCCTTTATCCTTTATCCTTAACATTTACGCTACACGCACCTCCGAGACAGGGATTGTCTACATATGTGATAGTTGTACATTTTCCCTTTGAGTTTTGGTAGGTAGTAGGACGAGCGATCTGACTGGCCTTCTTACACATATACGACTGACCTTATTTTAGGATTTATTGTGTGAAATTTATGAGAACTTGTTGATTTCCAAACATAGTGGTTCCGGCTTGTGAACAACTAATCAGTTTTTCGAATTCTTCTTTTCTGATCTCGAATCAGTATTCAGATGGATTTCCGACAATCATTTCATTAAGAAATGTACGTCTGATGGTTCCACTACCACCGTCAGTTGTCTAATCGACGCTAACAATATAGTTGATGTAGGCAAGGAACTGAAACTAGGCGGAAACGTGAGTTCACATCGACTTTTATTCTCCCCGCAATATTCACCATGTGTTCAAAAAAAAAACCCAACCCTGTTTGTTTATATTTTGCTGATATCTTACAATTTTTAATAAAATAGAAAGCAAACTTAAAGAGAACAAAAAGCTTTGTGTTTTCAAGAGTTCCGAGAAGTCATTGCGATTTCCCTCTTACAGACCTACAAGTGCTATCGAAGTCCAACTGACAGAAGCGTTCATTTCGAAGTGTCGCCAAATTAACAATTCCATTAAAGCAGCTCTGTCCGAATTTGGACATTCTGGAAGAAGTGAATTTCCAAACATAGTGGTTCCGGCTTGTGAACAACTAATCAGTTTTTCGAATTCTTCTTTTCTGATCTCGAATCAGTATTCAGATGGATTTCCGACAATCATTTCATTAAGAAATGTACGTCTGATGGTTCCACTACCACCGTCAGTTGTCTAATCGACGCTAACAATATAGTTGATGTAGGCAAGGAACTGAAACTAGGCGGAAACGTGAGTTCACATCGACTTTTATTCTCCCCGCAATATTCACCATGTGTTCAAAAAAAAAACCCAACCCTGTTTGTTTATATTTTGCTGATATCTTACAATTTTTAATAAAATAGAAAGCAAACTTAAAGAGAACAAAAAGCTTTGTGTTTTCAAGAGTTCCGAGAAGTCATTGCGATTTCCCTCTTACAGACCTACAAGTGCTATCGAAGTCCAACTGACAGAAGCGTTCATTTCGAAGTGTCGCCAAATTAACAATTCCATTAAAGCAGCTCTGTCCGAATTTGGACATTCTGGAAGAAGTGAAAGATGTCGGTGGATTTAAGGAACCCTAGCTCTACTGTTGCGTTTTGAGTTTATTCAGTATGAGCTACCGGCGGTGGCTCATGGTTTTCCTCACAATGCAGTGGATCGCATTGTCGGGTTTCCGTGTCATACTGTAATTGGTTTTGTTTGTCGTTAATTAGATCATGACTCTCAATTTTTTAACATTATTTGGAATAATTCTGTTAGGAACTGAAACTAGGCGGAAACGTGAGTTCACATCGACTTTTATTCTCCCCGCAATATTCACCATGTGTTCAAAAAAAAAACCCAACCCTGTTTGTTTATATTTTGCTGATATCTTACAATTTTTAATAAAATAGAAAGCAAACTTAAAGAGAACAAAAAGCTTTGTGTTTTCAAGAGTTCCGAGAAGTCATTGCGATTTCCCTCTTACAGACCTACAAGTGCTATCGAAGTCCAACTGACAGAAGCGTTCATTTCGAAGTGTCGCCAAATTAACAATTCCATTAAAGCAGCTCTGTCCGAATTTGGACATTCTGGAAGAAGTGAAAGATGTCGGTGGATTTAAGGAACCCTAGCTCTACTGTTGCGTTTTGAGTTTATTCAGTATGAGCTACCGGCGGTGGCTCATGGTTTTCCTCACAATGCAGTGGATCGCATTGTCGGGTTTCCGTGTCATACTGTAATTGGTTTTGTTTGTCGTTAATTAGATCATGACTCTCAATTTTTTAACATTATTTGGAATAATTCTGTTATTAAAATATTTTTTCCAACTTTTTTTTATTAAGTGTGTACTTTATGACGTAAAGGATGGCTAGAACGAAACATTTTATGCGTTATATCGTCTTATAGGACATTTAGTGTATTGCAAAGTGTAAAGGAGATAAAGTGTTCTGCAATTATCAATCTTTTAAAGTGCACTAGGGCTTCGATTCAAGTCCTAACACCATCACTTCTACCATCTGTCGTCCCGTTAATCGTCGAGTAACTTCAGAGCACGCCAGGAAATCTTTCATCTCTCTTTGTAGTGTGAAATAGTGGCCCAGTGGGTTCTGCTTTCTCCAGGAACTCGGTGAACATCATACCTTTTATGACCATTGGATTTTGAGTCGTTGGTCTTCCTATTGAGCGTTTGACATCCCGAGGAATCCAATCGTAACGGCTCTTGTCCACCGGTTCTCGTTCATACGCATTACAACCCAATTTACTTTCGACAATTTCATATGTATGCTCCATCTTTGATTTTGGTGCTCGACTCAGGTCGGAGCTTCAGATCCTCTGTCTCACTTGCGCTACACGGGATAATCCTAGTGTCTTCCTTTCGACTATGCGTTCTAGGAACAGTTCACCAACTGCGTCATAGACACCATTGAATGGCTGGCATCTTCTCTTCGCAGCCAATCCGACGGCGTCGTACTTTATTCTTCTTGCCCTCATGTTCAGGTCCTCAACAGAAAACGCAAATACAAGTAGGCTGCATCATATAGGTTATTAAGTGCATCACAATGTTAATTGTTATTAACTGTCTATTACAATTTTTCATGGTAGGGTATTACGTGTGAAGCAACCACTATGATGCTGTGATATTTACAAAATAAAATATCAATCCCGTTTACGGGTGATTGCTGATGGCGCTAATCGATAGAACTAGCTGAGAGACAAGCGAAACGAAGGACCTACATGGTCTGGTAGTGAAGGCGTTAACCTCCGGAAAGGGTAGTAGCGCGATCGTTCCCCACCGCAAACACCTGCAGTTCGGAGTTTTGCAAATATCTCAGTATCATTGTGGTTGCATCAAACGTAATACCCTGCCATCAAACACTGTAATAGAAGCTAAATAAAAAAGTTGACATCGAGTATGTTAATGTTCAACTCAAAGCTAACGGACCAAATCGTTTTTTTTTGCAGAGATCTTGTGAGTAAATTCTCTTATTTTGTCGTTTTTCTTGGCGCACATGGCGCACCATGCCGTCCTTCCCTCCTGGGTCCGCAAATCAGACTTGTCTGGGAGGATAGCAGCACTGGCTCGGTGCATTGGTAGGCCACCACAAGTCATTGTAAAGGCCAGGAATGCATTCAATCACTTCCAACAATACTCAGTGAAGTCGAATGCATGGTGTACCTCTCACGGACTGATTAATGCCGAGAACTTTATCCTTTTCTATGCTGCAAAAACAGCAATGACATCAAAGTCACGCCACAAATGGCTCGGCTCGATCTGCATTCAACGGCATTCTCAAGAAATAAGACGCCAAATCTCAAGCAACAAGCGAGCCAGCATGCGAAGAGTTCGGAGACTTCCGCGGCTGCGAAGAATCGAATCAAACGCAAGAAATACTGAGATCCTCGAAGTTGATGTAAACTGGTCACATGATCACTGATCGTGTAAAATAGATAAAAATAGAATATCGAGCAGTCATAGTTGTTGTTCGAAGTTGTTGGTAGTTGTTTTAGAAAAAACAAAAGCAACCACTGAATTCGAGCCTTTTCAAACGTTTGTCGAGTTTTTGGTTTCGTCGTCATGGTGGTCTTCTACAATACAACTGCAACAAGGACAAATACAGCTTTCGTGATTGCTTAGCTCATTGCAAGAATCCCAAACATTTCACAGAGAATAACACGTTGGTTTATTTATACAGCAGTTCTGCTGATCACCATACATTCAATTTCCATAACTACGAAATTACCACTTTACTGTACGATTCGGGCTAATGCCGTTTCTTTCCGTAGTTCGTGGTCACCGCTCATTTCTTTAATTTCTTCTTATCTGATACAATCTGTTTTAGTTATCTGATCTGGTGACAAAATCACTGGCTTGATACAACGGTAGGCAGCTGTGGGTTACTATTTCATAGGTGATCTCTGGTGAACAATCTCTATGGCAAAGATGGCGCGGTGTGTGGTGGAGAACAGCTGATAACTGATTTATCTCCAGATTTTTTATACGGGATAGACTTTAGTCCCAGATAACCTGGAAAGTAGTAAACAAGTTAGAAAAGTAGAGTACAATTGGAATCAAACAAATTTAATTTTCGAATGGTTTCCCACGCAAGTAGATTCGACTAGATGCGAATACAAAGTGCCGGCATTGCGAGCACGAGTGCCTGCTGACTACTGGCTCCGATCATCGGCTCTGTGGAAGAAGAAGACGGCGAAACGCTAGCTAAATAAACGCTATATAGCTGCCTCGTGTAAGGTAAACAGTTTAAACAAGTGTAGTAAACAAAGTGCTTTGGACTGCTGCTCTCCTGGTCTGAATCTACACTGAACTCCCTTATGGTCGTAATAGTTAGCTATTGCTTATGAACATGGCCACTTAGTAAAAATGAACTTTGTTCAAATTAGTTGCCGGTGAAGTAGTAAGTAATAATAGTATAGCAATAATAATTATAGTAAGATGTCCTTTTGCGCTAGGCTTAGCGTTCTATTTAGCGCTTGTGCAGGCGAACAATTTAGGTATCCAATTTTACCGAATCGGTTCATTATGTGATTATCACAGGCAATACAGCGAATGTGTGAAAAGGAAACGAGTAATGGGAGTTGTCGATGAAGGCAAAAAAAAAATTGAAACGGATACGAGTTTATTTAAAAAATTGGCGACTGTATCAACCATTTCGCTGAATGCACTTTTCGGGAATATTAAATTTTGAATGGAAACTGGAAGCATTTCAGTTAGATACACTGTGAATTACACCGTATTCACTAGTTCAACTTCACCTCCGATCAATCACCCGCCATATTCCCACCCTAGATAAAATGATAGTAGACTTCTCTGTGAAAAGCTGTGAATGATCTACAAGGGCTAAAGGCAGTTCGTAGTAAAAATATGGTAAGGAAGTAGTGGAGTTATTTTAGGAACCCAAGAGAATGAAACCGATATTCATGAAAAAAAAAACGTTTTCTTGAAATGGTAGTCCAACTCGCACAAATATTCGACGGCTAGGCGAGATATGCATTCAATCACCTTTGCCACGCTACGAATGGAGTCAAATGCACGGCTTATCTCTATGTGAGATTGGTCGACGTTTAGTGCTTCTTGACTTTGTACTTTTGTCACTTCGCATGCTGGCTCAATTGTTACTTGGGAATTGTCGTCTTACTTCTTGAGCATGCCGCTGAATGCAGGTCGAGCCGGTATTTCTTGAGTTATGAGGTAGCCGGACTAGAGCACTTTCGCTTGGTTTGTAGAGAATGAGACGCTCCTAAACAATTCTGGTGCCAAATTCCCGGCCTTGAAAGGATGAGATGCTTGGTGAATCAGGAGCGCGTTCGAACCAGAAGCGTGCTCATGATGGACTGCATCACTAGCACTACGATACTCGCTCTTCAAACTGTTGAATCCAACGCAAAACAACTTGACAAACGGATCTTTACATAGCTTTTATGATATGTAAATGCTAAATATGGATCGCTGCTTTGTTGTCGAGGTTGTCAACCAGGCAGCTTCATATTTCGTTTCTGTCCTTTTAGGTCATATCCGATTCGTCCTCTATTTTCTTAACACCTTTATGAAACTTCGTCTTATAGGTGTTAATCTGAGTTGTTACAATTTTGCGATAATCGACTTGATACTAGTAGTATTAGGTGTTGACTACCCCTCTGTTCTTCCCAGTGATAAGCCACCGAGCTATCCATTGATGAACTGCAGTAGCTCAATCTAGGCACGTGAAGTACACTGCACTTTCAGCAGCAGGCCGTTTATTTAAGTCAATCCCGCCAATCGGTGATGTTGCACCCCTAACCGAGCTAATGAATGGGAATGAATTCTCGGCTCACTCAACCTTTTCTGAGGAGTGTACCTCACTACCTTGCGCATTTCCGTCAACAAAACCCTAACCGCTGAAGCATCAGTCTTTTGTGGAAAGGTGACAATACCAAGAGTGCTCAGATGAAGTCCACATCTAAATATCGACTAAAAGAATATACATTTTTAAATATATGTTCATCGCGTTTCAGTTCTTAATTCTCGGTAATTTGCTCCATAACACTTGTAAAATATTACATGATATGGCAATAGTCATAAGTCATGGTTGCATGAGCTGTCTCTCTTTTCACCGCCTTCTTTTGCTTGAACGACAAAGCACTAGGATTCTGCATGCAGGTTGTTCTCGTGGAAAAAATGGCTATTGCAGCAAACTTTTGCGATACGTTCGTGAGATATTAATAATTACAGCGAACATTTACATCTCTGAGCTAAATTATAGCACCTAGGTATTCAGGGAATTTCTCGCTTGTTGACAACAACTTCATTTGACGTGTGTGAATGAAATTTTCTGACATGCCAATACGTAATTCTCATTGGTCGCGCTCAAATGCGTAAGTGAGTTTGACGGCGACACTTCACCGTGATTAGTGGCGGATTCTGTCGGTAATGCTGACGGACACAATCGTTCTTTTTTTGCAGAGATCCTATGAGTAAATTCTCTTGTTATGTCGTTTTCATTGGCGTCCATGGCTCACCAAGCCTTCCATCCCTCCTGAGTCCGTAAATCAAACTTGTCTGGGAGGATAGCAGCACTGGCTCGATACATCGGTAGGCCACCGCGAGACATTGCAAAGGCCACATATGCATTCAATAACCTCCAAACGGTGCGTCGAATGCACGGCGTGTCCCTCAGGGATTGATCAACGACAAGAGCTTTATCCTTTGTCCTTCTATCGAGTTTGTTGTGCTCAAATGAGGTAGGCTATTCTTACTATATTTACTCCTCTCACACTTCTATTATAATCTTGATTGCGATTTTTTCTGACTTCGCTCAAGTACACCGTGTTTTGCCGCGATATCGCTATTGAAATTTGTGAAGCCGTGGCAGCATTACTACAAAGGAAATTACTGAAATAATTGATATTAGGGAACAACCGGTTTTTTTCGCACATTAATGAATATCGTTTTTCGTCGATTTCAATACTTCTCCGCTGTAACATTTTCACCCGGGTTCAAAAGCTGTGATGGATCAACTCGGCTACTGATCACCAAACACTCACCACAACCTCTTTCGAAGCAATTTCGGCTTTGAGAAGTGGTTCAGAGCCTGATCGGAATCCAACCACTGAGTTGAACGTCGCCGGTTGTCGTAAAGAATCCATTTCTCGTCGCATGTCACAAATCGGTCAAAAAAAGGTTGTTTTTTGTTGATTTTTCGATTATCGTTCAACTCGTGCGGCGCTCACTTGTCGAGTTTTTTGTCTTTCGGAATTTCCGGAACCATGCTCGCACTGCTGATTCATCAACACTACCTTAACCCCAAACTTCATAAATGCTTGGAGCTTTTTCGTCGATTTCAATACTTCTCCGCTGTAACATTTTCACCCGGGTTCAAAAGCTGTGATGGATCAACTCGGCTACTGATCACCAAACACTCACCACAACCTCTTTCGAAGCAATTTCGGCTTTGAGAAGTGGTTCAGAGCCTGATCGGAATCCAACCACTGAGTTGAACGTCGCCGGTTGTCGTAAAGAATCCATTTCTCGTCGCATGTCACAAATCGGTCAAAAAAAGGTTGTTTTTTGTTGATTTTTCGATTATCGTTCAACTCGTGCGGCGCTCACTTGTCGAGTTTTTTGTCTTTCGGAATTTCCGGAACCATGCTCGCACTGCTGATTCATCAACACTACCTTAACCCCAAACTTCATAAATGCTTGGAGCCGTCTCAGCTGCACTACTACCGAGTTTGAACTCATAAACTTATTTACTTGGTAATTGAATGGCCCATCCTCACCGGCTGTGCGGATGCCAGCATAATCGACATTTTTCGGAGATTTGCTGGTTAAGCCATTCTGAGTCCCTGGAATTCCGAGGTTGGCCCGGCCAAAGTCTGCCCAAGCTCCTCACCACTATATGCAGTTCCCTTGTGGATCAGAGGTAGATTTGCCACCATGCGACTTTGATACCAGGACGGTGGTGCATCCTGGTATTGGTTTACCCTTAGATAGGCTTTCTGATGAAAACTCCGGGCTCCTTTTCAGCTTGGGAGACGCTTCCAGGGAATGAATCCTTCCCGATGTATTTCGAAGTCCGACACCCAGGAACACCTAGCCACGATGAGGCGGTAAACCGTTGAGAGGAAAATCGTTTTTAAGATGTAAAATTACAAAGCTCAAATTTGTGAAAGTACTTTCACCGACAGAGTATAAATCAAAGCTAGAAAGAATTTAAAAGCAGCTTTCTAATAAAATACAATGTTGCAAGGTAAAAAGAACATTTTATTGGTAAAAAAAACGCATTAAAACAATAAATATTTTGAGCCGCTCATTTATTTTTTTAACAAAGCAATGGGCGTGAGGGCAATATCTGCTCGAGACCGTCCACGAATTTTGCATGGACATCGTAGTGATAGTGTCTTACGCCTGAGATGTGTACAAAACTCGGAACGCGGGTGCGTTTCGAACCCGGATTACCCGTACTAATTCTTCAGAACGAGTTATACGTTGTAAACCCATTCGTTTCCGTTGCATATCAGAACTACCTTTATTACCTCTACTGTTTTGTCTGTGTGAGTTATACTAGTAAATCCATTCGTTTCCTTCGAGTATCAGAACTGCTACTATCAAGAGTGATCACTGGTTCAAAACACACATGAGGTTCTGAGTTTTGTTCATATCCGAGCCAGATTATGGTTATTTCGCATAATGTCCTGCCATTAAAGAAGGTGTAGGTAGTAAATAAAAGTATATTGATATAAATAAGAGTTAAAACACTACATTACGACTATTAAATCTAAAAACAACCAGCAAAAATTACTCCTCTAATTATAGCGCGGAAAAGACGTCACCGATTTGAAAGCATGACAAAATTTTTACACGGCGTTAATCACCAGCTCAGTCCTTGTTACTCCCATTCCTTTTCACTGCTCTTTCTTAAACTCCTTCTAAAGGCCTTCATTTGAGTCATGACGGACTTTGTAAAAGCGAATTGTAAAATGATTCTCAATCTCACCTGCTTCATCTGCGAGCGTGTTAGTTCTAGACTGACCTAGTCAGAGTGAGTTAAATATCGTAAATTCTAGTTCTTTCTGTCGCATGTCAGAAATGCTCAGCAGGTTGAGCTCATCTAGTGAGTGGGAACATCATCACAAACGGTTTTAAACGAAACCCTTTATTTTTTTTTAATACTTCTGACAGGAATGTAGCCAAGCGTAGCACACCAGGTTTTTTCGTGGTATAGGTTAGCTGAGCTTCCAATTAGAAATGTCTAACAGATCATTCTAAGCTTAGGAAACCTTGCTATGAATATGCTGCTCCATTCCACTATACTATGCGTCATCTACGAACACCATCTGATCACGATGGAGGCGATGAATCACTGAGAGCAATGTTGGGTGGAAGAAGTTCACGTTGGATAGAAATACAACTAAGTAGGACTAGTAAAAGGAACTCTCAGCTTTAGTGTTTTCTGAATGTCGTTAGACTTGTTTTTATTTGCCTCTGAGTGTCTACTTTATCTTTTGAACCATGCTCGCACTGCTGATTCATCAACACTACCTTAACCCCAAACTTCATAAATGCTTGGAGCCGTCTCAGCTGCACTACTACCGAGTTTGAACTCATAAACTTATTTACTTGGTAATTGAATGGCCCATCCTCACCGGCTGTGCGGATGCCAGCATAATCGACATTTTTCGGAGATTTGCTGGTTAAGCCATTCTGAGTCCCTGGAATTCCGAGGTTGGCCCGGCCAAAGTCTGCCCAAGCTCCTCACCACTATATGCAGTTCCCTTGTGGATCAGAGGTAGATTTGCCACCATGCGACTTTGATACCAGGACGGTGGTGCATCCTGGTATTGGTTTACCCTTAGATAGGCTTTCTGATGAAAACTCCGGGCTCCTTTTCAGCTTGGGAGACGCTTCCAGGGAATGAATCCTTCCCGATGTATTTCGAAGTCCGACACCCAGGAACACCTAGCCACGATGAGGCGGTAAACCGTTGAGAGGAAAATCGTTTTTAAGATGTAAAATTACAAAGCTCAAATTTGTGAAAGTACTTTCACCGACAGAGTATAAATCAAAGCTAGAAAGAATTTAAAAGCAGCTTTCTAATAAAATACAATGTTGCAAGGTAAAAAGAACATTTTATTGGTAAAAAAAACGCATTAAAACAATAAATATTTTGAGCCGCTCATTTATTTTTTTAACAAAGCAATGGGCGTGAGGGCAATATCTGCTCGAGACCGTCCACGAATTTTGCATGGACATCGTAGTGATAGTGTCTTACGCCTGAGATGTGTACAAAACTCGGAACGCGGGTGCGTTTCGAACCCGGATTACCCGTACTAATTCTTCAGAACGAGTTATACGTTGTAAACCCATTCGTTTCCGTTGCATATCAGAACTACCTTTATTACCTCTACTGTTTTGTCTGTGTGAGTTATACTAGTAAATCCATTCGTTTCCTTCGAGTATCAGAACTGCTACTATCAAGAGTGATCACTGGTTCAAAACACACATGAGGTTCTGAGTTTTGTTCATATCCGAGCCAGATTATGGTTATTTCGCATAATGTCCTGCCATTAAAGAAGGTGTAGGTAGTAAATAAAAGTATATTGATATAAATAAGAGTTAAAACACTACATTACGACTATTAAATCTAAAAACAACCAGCAAAAATTACTCCTCTAATTATAGCGCGGAAAAGACGTCACCGATTTGAAAGCATGACAAAATTTTTACACGGCGTTAATCACCAGCTCAGTCCTTGTTACTCCCATTCCTTTTCACTGCTCTTTCTTAAACTCCTTCTAAAGGCCTTCATTTGAGTCATGACGGACTTTGTAAAAGCGAATTGTAAAATGATTCTCAATCTCACCTGCTTCATCTGCGAGCGTGTTAGTTCTAGACTGACCTAGTCAGAGTGAGTTAAATATCGTAAATTCTAGTTCTTTCTGTCGCATGTCAGAAATGCTCAGCAGGTTGAGCTCATCTAGTGAGTGGGAACATCATCACAAACGGTTTTAAACGAAACCCTTTATTTTTTTTTAATACTTCTGACAGGAATGTAGCCAAGCGTAGCACACCAGGTTTTTTCGTGGTATAGGTTAGCTGAGCTTCCAATTAGAAATGTCTAACAGATCATTCTAAGCTTAGGAAACCTTGCTATGAATATGCTGCTCCATTCCACTATACTATGCGTCATCTACGAACACCATCTGATCACGATGGAGGCGATGAATCACTGAGAGCAATGTTGGGTGGAAGAAGTTCACGTTGGATAGAAATACAACTAAGTAGGACTAGTAAAAGGAACTCTCAGCTTTAGTGTTTTCTGAATGTCGTTAGACTTGTTTTTATTTGCCTCTGAGTGTCTACTTTATCTTTTACTCCTTTCTGCTAGAAAACACTGGATTTCGTAAACGTCATTTAGGAACTCAGAACAGAATTTCTCACGTCCTTCTCTGTTTTTCATTTTTCTCACGTGACTTAAGATAGAAGTGAACTTCAGCGGTGCGGCCGAGTTCTTGTATGATGCATGAGTGGTCTCGCCATTGTGTTCATGAGTAATGACATTTTGCATAGCAGTGTTTTTCGACATCTACCATAAATATTTTTCAGAATTTTCGTTACAGACACAAAACAATATACTCATTAGCCCTAATGAGTAGAGGGATATGTCTGTGAACTATCAGGTACGATAACATGGTAACCTGAGGATGTTGGTATCCTTTGTAACCGATGAACATCATAACTTCAATCTCTTCAGCTTATCTGTTGTCTGTCAACAGCTTGTTATCTTAAAGACTGTCATTCAGCGCTTACTGCTTTTCATTATGACTCAGCAGAAGTCCATAGGTCAAATCAGAGAACTTTTTCGAAAGGAAACACGTAATTGCCATGCGTTTGAGTCCATAGAGATCGAACAAGACGAGCTATAATTTTGGTTTGTATTGGGCTAATCGTTTTTGCCGCTATTCTAACTCATACTGTAACCATCAATCTCTTATTCTCATTACTGCAATTATCACCATTCATTTTGTTTTTCCTATTATTACTATTACCAGTATTACTGTACTGTAAACAGGTTTTGTCGAAAGCTGCTAGTGAACAGATGTATGTGACAAATAAATAAACAAACAATCTACAATAAATAAAGAATATGCCTTTGAGCAATAATATACTGTTTCTCTGTGGAGCAAGTACCAGGCTCCTACTATATCAGTTATTTATTTATTCTTGACAGCTGGCGTTTTTATGGGATTTGGGTTTGTTAAGGACGTCTAAAGGTCAAGTGGATTAGTCATCTAGTCAGAAAAGCGCGCACATAACCTCAGTGGAAAACCACGAAGCCTACATTTTAATCTTGTCAAGAACAAGTAATTTTAGGCAATCGTCGTTTTTCACAAGTCTTCCAGTTATTGATGTAAGCAATCAAGAAATTTTTGATTTACTTACTGCTCAATGCCACTCCGCATATAAAATGGACCTTGGGAAAAAACTGTTAAAGGTTTTTTGGATATGAATTATCAGTAGCAGCATCCGAAATACTTTTTCTTAAAGCTCATCTTTGTATGCTCTTACATTTTTAAGTCATTCCTTTGTTAATCATTCTATCTATCTTTACGAAATTTTATACGCATGTGCAAATTTTCCTTTTTTCTGCACCGTCGTTCGCAAAGTGTGTGAATTTAGTTTTACGAGTGGGAGAAAGAAACCATTGCCAAAGTTTCTGAAGCCTACTGGTTTCAGTTTGTGCAAACTCATCTAATAAAGAAAGGTGTCTACTAAAAGGATAAAGGATAAAGCTCTCAGAGTTGATCAATCCTTCAGGGTTGCGCCATCTCCAACGCATCATTTGGAGATGATTGAATGCATATGTGTCCTTTACAATGACTCGTCATGGCCTACCAATGTTTCGACTCAATGCTGCTATCCTCTTAGACATGTCTGGTACCAATTTGCCGACCCCGGAGCTATGGAAGGCTTCGTAAGCCACTGGCGCGGTGATCGATCCCGCGTGTTTATTGAAGGTCGCCTCCGACTACTGCTCCACACACTCTGCTTTTTAGTGCCTTTCACTGAGTAAAAAAAAACTTTTTATGCTTAAAAATTCACTCTTAAATAAATGTCGCTGGAAATTCCGAGCATTAATTAAGGAATGGTGTGACAAGCATTCTCTTTGTAGCAATTCAAAAAAAAAAAAACTTGATAGATACGTGAGTGGTACATCCTCTCTGGTTGGACGAACCCCAGCACAATCTCCATTTTTCGGAGATTTGATTTACACCATTGTAGTCCCTTATAATCCCGAGGTCAGCCTGACCAGTCTGCTACAAGTCATCACCACCACAGGCAGTCGCAGCCCTTATGGATCAAAGGGAGACTCACCACCATGCGACTTTGATACCAGGACGGTGGTGGATCCTGGTATTGATTCACTCTTATCTGGGCTTCCTGATGGAAACGCCGGACTCCTTCTCAGCTTAGAAGTCTCTGCTACAAGTGATGAATCTCCCGCAGTACATCGCAGTGCGAGACCCAGGAACACCTCCCAGCCACGATAAGGCGGTAAACCGTTGTGAGGAAGAAATTATTCCCTCTGCAAAAACCAAATTTTCACATGCTCCCAGAATTTTTTTCCGAACCAAAGAAAAAATCACCTTTGCAAGATTCGAACTGGCTGATAAGGCCTAACGAATTCCAGTGTACGCTTGGCATCCTTTCTATTTTATTTCACATCTCTAGTGCCGTTGTCGTGCTTTTCATTTGAAGTGTTAACGAACGATATATCTCTACACTTCTGATTTGAAGAAAGCTCACGAACCCCACAATCTCCATTTTTCGGAGATTTGATTTAAACCATTGTAGTCTCTTATAATTCCGAGGTCAGCCTGACCAGTCTGCTACAAGTCATCACCACCACAGGCAGTCGCAGCCCTTATGGATCAAAGGGAGACTCACCACCATGCGACTTTGATACCAGGACGGTGGTGGATCCTGGTATTGATTCACTCTTATCTGGGCTTCCTGATGGAAACGCCGGACTCCTTCTCAGCTTAGAAGTCTCTGCTACAAGTGATGAATCTCCCGCAGTACACAGCAGTGCGAGACCCAGGAACACCTCGTGCTTTTCATTTGAAGTGTTAACGAACGATATATCTCTACACTTCTGATTTGAAGAAAGCTTCGTTTGAGTTTTTCCAGTGAGTCAGATGGCGAACGAGACGTGTTCATCTACAATTGTTGTTGTATCTTCAGTGTTTCCAATTTTACTGCATGTGATTTCGATTACACTCACATCACGAGCACTGCAAATTCAGTACGGACTGAGAAAGATGTTTCATCCGTTTTTTAGGTGAGTTTGTCACGGAAGACAAAAGTGGAAAAGATCAAATCAGGTCCTATCAGGTGGCGACCTTCTAGAAAATTCGGGCTTTTCCGCCATTTAACAGAATGCATAGGCAAAATGGTCAAATTGATCATGTAACCAAAAATAGCACTATAAATGAAATCTTGTGTATCATAGCCACGGAATGGTTTTCACTTTACCATGCATAAAGACGAGCATATATATACACATGTGTAAAGCTGGTTGACTGTAGAACGCCTTTCGAATACCCCAAGCCGATGAAGAACAAGCAGTGTCTATCATCTCTTTAGTGAAATCATGAAAGATCATGGTAGATAAAGCTTCGAGAAAACCTCTTCACTTTTTTGGAGCCCTTTGTGAGTTATCCATCTTTTGAACCTCTGAAATTTTTTTGTTAGTCTTTGGTATTCGTTTTCGTTTCAGCCTGCTACTATCCTTACTACTCTTGGGTTACATCGTTTGCAGTGCATCGAGCTTTATCGGCAGTGTACTACAGATGTTAGCGGCGTCAGAGAAGATAATTGTCATTACAACCTCCGCTTACTATTCATTCTATTTTTACATTACTGGCATGATATGTTGTTGTGTGATTGAGCGACTCGTTGCGACGATTATGATGAGCACCTATGAGCACAATCGTCAATGGTTTCCTGTGTTGCTGAGCCAACCGTTTGCGGTTAGTTTAAACACTTTATTTTATCAGCTTAGTTTATTTAGTTTCTTAGTGAGAGATGTTCATTGTAACCTTCATTCTCTTAATGAGTTCGAATGCGATGCATTGGTTTTTCTTAGTTAACAAGAAAACTTTGTGTTGTGAAGTAATTCTAGAGCTGAATAACGACCCATTTAAATTTAAAAGTGTTTGGAGATTATATTCTAGTAATCAGAGCTATCTTTACTTTTTGTTTTCTCGTAAACTACGCTATGGAGTTGTCTCGAGCCTGGATTTTTAGATTGCACTGGGTATCGCCAGCATCTTCATGGGAGACGAAATGGTACGAGCGTTCAGTACGCTTGCGTTCTATCTACTCAACATTCTGGTGATTTGTTTATCTCTATGCAGAGCTTTTTAGAACTTTTATCATCTATCAAATTTACTTAGGTTTACTAGTAATGGCTGAAACTGAATAAAATTTTTTCAAACCGAAAAAATTGATGAATAATAAAAAAAAGAGGATAAAGCTCTCGGCGTTGATCAATCCCTAAGCGATGCGCCATGCATTCGATTTCATTAAGTACCGTTGGAGGTGACTGAATGCATATCTGGCCTTTACAATGACTCGCGGTGGCCTGTCGATGTATCGAGCCAGTGCTGCTATCCCCCAGACAAGTCTGGTACCAATTTGCCGACCCCGGAGGGACACGGACGGCTCGGTGGGCCATGGGCGCACTGCACGTGCGCATCATAGTGGCGCCTCCAACCGCTGAGCCACACGCTCCCATCATTGATGAATAATAGGGAGGATAATCAATGATAGAACTAGTTGAGAGACGGGCGAAACGAAGGATTCGCATGGTGTTGTGGTGAACGCGCTAGCCCTGAAAAAGGTAATAGCGCGTTCGTTCCCTATCGCAGACACCTTCGGTCCGGACTTTCGCAAATATCTCGACATCGTTATAATCAACTGTGTTTTTTTCCGGGTAATGTAGCTTGCGTCCCATCCAAACAACCGAAAGGTTGACTTGGACCAGAAAATTCTTGCAATCTTATAGCCAGTTTCTTTTCAATATGACTTCAGTCGTGGAATTATAGGCATTTTATTAAACATCATTTTTATGCGATATAGGGCGAGTGTGGCGCAATGGCTGGAGGCGCACTGCGACACACACGTGGAATCGATCTCCGCGCCCATGGCCCACCAAGCCCTCTACCCCTCCGGGATCGGCCAATTGGTCCCCGACTTGTCTGCGAGAATAGCAGCACTGGCTCGATGCATCAGTAGGCCACCTCATTGCAAAGGCCAGATATGAATTCAATCGCCTCCAACGATACTTAATGAAGTCGAATGCATGGCTGGCGCATCCCTCAGCGATTGATCAACGCCGTGTTTTATCTTTTTATCCTTTTATGCGACATATAAATCTGCATTGTGTGTCAGAGCTATTGGCGAATGATCTTTGTGATTATGGAATCCAAATGAGATATTCAGGGCCTCGTCGTCCTCTTCTTTGTCAATTACCGTATAACAAGGCTACTAGCATGCTCTGGTGCTTCGCTTACAACGAGGTATCAGATCACGGAAAATATCCGGACAATAAGGTGGGGTTGATACTAAGAATATCAACAATAGCATTAATCACTTATCTTTCTGTTGATTATCTATTGACTCGAGTCGGACAGCCTCTAGCTATCTCTCTAATGTGCAAAGGTGACCCATGTGGGTTCTGATCGATCTAAGGAGCCACTGAGGATCATATCTTTCACCTTCGATCTACGTAAAGATTTTTGACAATCACACCGGTGATCTTCGCGTCCTGTGCACGTCATCCTTTGAGAACCAGTTGCTAATGGGTTCTGTCTGCCAGTTGTCGCTAAGATGCACTAATTGTTTAGCTCACTTTATGATCGATGCTTTTTTCTTGTTTACGGAAAGTGTCTGCGGTCATTGATCATTGATGTAGATCGGAACTTTGGATTTCCTCTCTCAATTGCGTGATAGGCAATCCTTCCAACGTCACGCTTCAGTTCAGTAGTGCTGCGTGATTTTTTGTCTTGATTGCGTAGCGTACAGGTTTCTTACGAGTACGTTAAAGCAGGAAGAATCGAAAAGTCAATGAGATGGGTAGAGAGTAGGGCGTCTTCTAACCTCTTCACAACATAGTTGATGTTTCTGAGACCTCTAATAAACACCTTTCTTTGCCCTGTTTTGGCTTTGAACGAAGCAGTTGACTTCTCGTCCCAAGAACTATGGCTGTGGCATTTTCAGGTATTCCTTGTACTAAGCATGAATAGTGGACATTCCAAGCAAGTACGTATCTCATAAACATCGTTTTCTTTGCATTCGATGACTGACCTATTCTTCGTTAAGCAATGCCCAGTTGGCTCCACTCTCCTAGCGCTTGGTGTTATGAGGGCGGTGTCATCAACAAAAGGGAAATGGCATAGGTGTCGACTATCGAATTTAATTCTAACTTTCTACCACTGCAGTTTTCATATGGCAATCTCTAAAATCGCTACAAGTAATACATTTTTGGTTTACTAAGCCAATACAAAATTGTTACGAATCACTTATACGGCCGAAGTTTTGGCGCCCTCACTTTCTTTACTGCCGTAATGGTCCGAGTCAATTGTCCACTTCTACTTTATTCTCCTCTAATAGATTAAGTGGCCAGTAGGTTTGGGCACCGAGGGGTCATCTTCGTGCTGTATTTGATGAAGTCTCAGTGGACGTTTTAAATGCTCTTGCCAACTTGTACTGCTTTAGTACGTTGCTTTTTTCTTCGAAGGATCTTCTTTTATCATCTCTGCAGAACTCTATGCTTTTGGACCTTAGTAATTGGCGATAACTTGTGCGTTTATTTTATTTTGTCAGCTCAAGTGGCTCTGAAAATAAGGTAGTCCTCATTTAAGCGTTGTTGAAAACTTCTTTGTAGTAAAAAAAAGGATGTTAGAGCAAATTACAGATAGTATTCTTGACACTTCTATATTTCTGTATGGCTCTGAAGTGATAATGATATCCTCAGGCAACAGCTCACCTTACTCATTCCATTCTATCCTGTGGATCCCAACATTACATTCTTTGAACGTTCTTCTGGGTCAACATTCAACAGAATATCCATCAAATTCCAGCTTGCTCAATTCGTTAGCTTCATTCAAACCCGCTGAAACGCGTGATAGGTTTCTGATCATAACTTAAACTACATTTTGAAGAATTCAGAGTGTTGCTCTCTAGAATGGTTTTAATGTGTGAAATAGAGAATGTTGGATTGAAAACGTTGGTGTTAAATACTGTTTCTTGTAACAACTTGACATAACTTTATAAACTGTATCGATGTATGTAGTTCTTCTTGGAAGCATTTTCGTTGTCATTCTTCTTCGGCAGTGTTAGGTGTACCGCAGAAAAATTAGGGTTTCCAACTTTTGGTCGTCCTAGAGATGTGATCTGATCTTTTTGATTTAAAAAATAAGGCTCACTCAGCACATCGTTCGACGGATTGTTGGACCAGTTGTTAGTCCTCGGTGGGTTGACCTTTATCTGTCGTTCGTAGAAAAGAAGGATCCCATTTGGTTTTCTGTGGCTATACGTAACTTTTTTTCTTCTTCTTAGTTAACGATAGATGTTTTTCCTTCTTTCGAATAGATCTGGCTAGAATCTCCTTACGAATGTTTGGATCGGATGAAGTACAAAACGGTTCACCTGTAGTGGTTTTAAAGGCGAATGATATTCTACTTATAAAGATATGATCGACCTCCCCTAACACCTTAAGACGGTTATGCTATCCAACGACGCTTATTCTTCTTCTCTAAGGAAGATTTTCCATTGATGCAACGTTCGAAGGTTGCCACTCTGAGCATTCGATGAGTATTGTGAGCGTAGGTGATAAAAGTCATTTAAACCACTGCAAGGATTTTTTCTCATTTTATTTCCTGTGTCTTCATTATACATAGTTCACCGCATCAGCAAGCCAGAAAAACAACTACATGTTAAAAGTTCTTTTAGAGTGTTGCTTCCAGCAGTAATTTTCGATTCATTGGTGTCGATCACCGACATACTTGGAATGATTTGCTTTGATTTGAGCCCCATATTCGATGAAAAAAGGTGCACAGAGGATTACTACTTAGCGGCATTCTATGGATTCACTGCGGTATGTACTAATAGTTAACATTTTTCGATGAAGCTCGACCACGATGAAAGCCATCTTTACTGGCGTGCTCATCTGCCTTGCAGCAAAGTCACAATCAAAATCGTAATCAGTTCTGATAAAAGTCATTTAAACCACTGCAAGGATTTTTTTCTCATTTTATTTCTTGTGTCTTCATTATACATAGTTCACCGCATCAGCAAGCCAGAAAAACAACTACATGTTAAAAGTTCTTTTAGAGTGTTGCTTCCAGCAGTAATTTTCGATTCATTGGTGTCGATCACCGACATACTTGGAATGATTTGCTTTGATTTGAGCCCCATATTCGATGAAAAAAGGTGCACAGAGGATTACTACTTAGCGGCATTCTATGGATTCACTGCGGTATGTACTAATAGTTAACATTTTTCGATGAAGCTCGACCACGATGAAAGCCATCTTTACTGGCGTGCTCATCTGCCTTGCAGCAAAGTCACAATCAAAATCGTAATCAGTTGAACTCTTATCAATATACTATGCTATAAACATCATTGGCTTATGTGGCGGTCCATCACGAATGTAAAATGGTTCAGTCGTAGTTCCTTGATCGAGTTGAACCCCTGAGCGGCCGAGACTTGAAACACGACTAAGTCGCGTCTCAAGAACTACCGACTTTATACAATAAAATAAAAAATGATGTTACAGAGGGTTAAAGGCATTGCCTCTAATTCAAAGAGTCAAAGGGCAAAGGATAAAGTTTTCGAGGTTGATCAATCCCTGAAGGGTACGCCGCGCATTCGACTCCATTAAGCATGGTTTGGTGATGATTGAGTGAGTGCATATCTGGCCTTTACAATAACTCGCTGTGGCATACTGATGTATCGAGCCAGTGCTGCTATCTTGCCAAACAAGTTTGGTACCATTTTTTCGACCCCGGAAGGATGGAAGGCCTGGAGGGCCACGGACGCCGGAGTCGATTCCACGTTGTATTGCAGGGCGCCTGCGACCACTACGCACGCCCTTTTTAGGAATTCAAACAGTAGTAGGAAAGAATACAGAGCTGCATTGCTCAGCTGCAGAAACTAGAAATATTGTCCAGAAAATTCTTAGGACTTCGTCATAGGGTAAATCTAACTACCTATTCGTATTCTTGTTAAGCAAACGCGAGGTGTTATTTTCATTCTTTATTCACGAATAAGCTGACGTTTCGGTGGATTTGGCCCTCCTCAGAGCCTTGAAAGGATCAATCAGCTCAGACGATCTGCATCAAAATCTGACAACACCGCTTGATCGATGAGCATATGAATTCATGATGTCAGCTGAGAAGTGACTTTGTTTTTAACGCAAAATTTGCACAAAAGAAACGGACACTAGAAGATATGACTATTTATTCAAAAATATATTCAAGCTCTATGCTTAACTTAACTTTGATTGATTACGAAGCAAGAGAGTGAGGAAGTAGGTGATTGGAATGAACTCTCCATCGATAGCTGTTAAACCAGTCGATGAAGTTATTACGAGGCTAGGAGAAGCACGCGACTATTTGTCCATCCAATTGGTTCCTTGATGATTCATTCATAATTTAAAAAAAAATGAATATAAAGATCTTTCGAGTCAGTTTGTCTCAGAGTTTTGTTTATACAGATTTCGGCGGTACTCGAGTTCCTTATTCCAATTTCGTTATTGTTTTCTCATCCGGTTTATCGAAGACAGTCGGTGTTGAGGTACGAGAGAGAATTGATGAGAATCTCGAGGTCCAGCGTCAAAGACAAAACTCTCCCAAAGGTACTGGACTCGTTCACTGTACATTTTTAATGCAGTTTTATATATTTTTACTAGTTTTTCTTCTTCAAAGACAGTTTTAGGTTGTTGTGCCTGAAGGCAAAACAAAAAAATTAGTCCGAAAAAACGGAATGACACATTCCTTCACTGCATTTAAGCTCGATAAGACACTAAATGCCAATTTGGCCTATGCTATGGTTTTCGGTGATTAAGTGATTGGATATCTGGCGTTTGCATTTGTGGACGAGCTTAGAACTTCTATTTTGTCCCAGTTGACATACTGGGTTGGCGAGATTGTGAGGGTTGAATAAGGGTTGGAAATTCGATTGAAAGCACATGAACATCACCTCATTGCACTGAGCTGCATATTCTTCGATGTTGCACGGTAATACTTCCTTCCTTTACGATTTCTACTACAAAAAAAGGTAAAGTTTTCGTCGTTGATTAATTCCTGAGGGATAAGCCATGCATTCGACTTCATTAAGCATCGTTGGAAGCGACTAAATGCATATATGGCCTTTACACTGAACGACTCACGGTGGCCCACCGATGTATCGAGCCAGTGCTGCTGTCCTTCCAAAGAAGTCTAATACCAGTTTACCGACCCGGAGGGATGAAGCGCTTGGTAGGCCTGTGACCCTGGGGTCGATCCTATGTGCGTTTGCAAGGCGTACCCGACCACTGCGATACACGCGCACGTATGACTTCTACTATATTTGTAAAAATTTTATGCTTCATTTATATGGATGCATAAATTAAATAATAAAACAACGATTTTGAGGGTAAACTCCTTGTTCTGGTTTAACACGTGGTAGGCATGCGGCAATGAGAAAGGGAAAAATGAAGCACAATTAGGCAGGGCTATATGTAACAATGGATTTATTTTTTTATTTATTTTCGTTTTTTCACGGATCTCCCTCATATGAGGGATCTCGAGCCGGTTAGTCGCGAGGCTACGCGAGGCGTCTCAGGTGGCGGATAGGGGGTTAAACGCGGACCAAAGGGACCATTGCTACCTGAGACGCTGGTGGATCCACGGGATGGACTCCCGGATTCTGCTGCACCGATTTGGCACATACTTTCTGTATTTGCTAGGCGTATTCATGCATGCGTGTGTGGGTACGTTCTCGCTTTATGCGGATTGTATTCTACGAGTCAATTCGGCCAAAGGCCTGCAATCAAGTGAGAGGGAAGTATATGGAAAGCGGTTAGGAGTCGCCTCCAACAAATAAGCTCCATGTCCACTGCCCGTGAGTATACCCAGCCTCCACGTTCAAAGCCCAGCAAGCTATACGTGGGCATGAAAATGCTAAACACAGTAAAAGAAAAAACGGGCCTCATTCGCCTGACACCGAAAGAGCCCCCAATTTCGCAGCGTTGGGTACGGACGAGTACGGAGAGGCTGCTAAAATCTCGGGATCAATGGAAGCTGCCTGAATCACGAAGAACTATGGTGACGATCTGTACCTACAATGCACGTACACTTGCATTCGAGTCTTCGATAAAAGGCTTGCTCATGCAAGCAATAATGATAAGGTACGACGTCACCGGCCTGGTCGAGACGAGACGACGCCACCCATTCAACGCCGTCTATGATACTGGAGAAGAGCTGTTTCTCGGAACATGCGACAGTAGAGGAGTAGGCGGTGTCGGCGTTCTCGTCGACACGAGTTTGTCAATGAACATCGATTCATTCGAACAGCCTACAACCTGAATCGGACGTTTACGATTAAAAAGATGTGGATCAATACCGTTTTTGGCAATCTTCGTCCTTTACGCGCCAGCATCAAACTATGACGAAGAAGAAGTCGAAGCGTTCTACATAGACTTGGAGAAATTCTACAGAGAAGACCATACATTCTTCAAGGTCATCATTGGAGATTTCAATGCCAAGATTGGACCAAAAAGAACGTCTGAGGACCGTCACATTGATTAGAATGGAGAGGTCAGGGTGAGCGGAGTCTGAGTTTATCATGGCGACCAAGACCATCCATGGTAACTGGCAATTCCAAAAGCCTCAACCACAACGCTGGACGTGTGAATCTCCCAGTGGAGAGTACCATAACGAAGTAGACCACATCATAGTAAATAGAAAGTTTTGCCTAACCGATGTTGCCGCTGTCCTAAAAATCTACACGGGATAAAACCACCGTCCCCTTCGTGAAAGATTCTGTTTCTCGCGGAAAAGAGAAAAAGCTGCTGAATTCAAAAACCGAAATCCCAGAACCACCACAAACTGGGACTTAACTTATTAGTCGGCTGTTGGGAAGATACCGTTGCCGACAACATCGATTAGGAATACGATAGGATCATTCAACATCTTCACGTTAGCGCTATGAAAGCTGAGAGTTCGGTAGTCACCAAGAGACTTCTGTCTCTAGAAACTCTCGAGCTAATACGCCAGCGTGGAATCGCACGAACTGCAGGCAACCGCGAACTAACGTCCGAAATGGCGAACCAATGGATAAAAGAAGATCATAAAGGAGAAGAGAAGCAGTAATAGTCAAGGCTGCAGAGGCTGGGAAAAGTGTTCGCAAAGCCCACAGAAGCTTCGCCAATTAAAAGACCCAGATGATTGCACTACGACGCTCAGGCGGAACAGTTACAGCGTCCAGAAGGACAATGGAGAAAATCATCTACGAATACTACTCAGACCTCCTCGATAGCCACGTCCACCTCCCGTCATATGAATCAAAAGAGGATTGATATGTTATACCACCGGTTCTCCCTTCCGAAATCCGACATGCCATTTCGTCGGTGAATAATCGAACAGCACCAGGTCCGGACAGGATAAGATCAGAACATCTGAAGAACCTTCCGCCACTCCTCGTATACACACTGGCTCGCCTGTTCACACGTTACCTGTCTGAATGCAAGGTCCCTACACAGTGGAAGACCAGCAAGACCGTGTTATTGCTCAAGAAAGGTGTCCTGCACGATATCGGCAACTATCGCCCAATGTGCGTGCTGTCTGTCGTCTACGAGCTTTTTCACTCGAGTCATCCTGAACAGGATTGACAGAACACTGGACGAAGGACAGCCGTGCGAGCAAGCAGGGTTTCGAAAAGGATTTAGTACGATGGACCACATTCACACGATAACAAGGCTCATTGAAGTATCGCGAGAGTACAAAAGACCGCTCTGTCTCACTTTCATCGACTTAGAGAAGGCCTTTGATTCAATTGAGATAGAAGCAGTCATGGAAGCCCTTGGTAGTCAAGGAGTCCCTACTCAGTACATAAAGATTATTCGTGAGCTGTACAAAAGTTTCACGTCTAAAATTTCACCATTCTACAACGATATTAACGTTGACGTCAAAAGAGGAGTTAGGCAAGGCGATACAATCTAGTCAAAATTATTTACAGCCGCTTTCCAGAACGTCATACGAACATTGGAATGGGGTAATATGGGAAATCGATGGTCGGCAGTTACATCACCTTCGCTTTGCTGATGATATCGTTTTATAACACCAGACATCAGCCAAGCGGAACGTATACTTGCGGACTTTGAAAAAGCATGTGGAAAGATTGGTCTTCGACTAAATCTCAAGAAAACGATGTTCATGAAAAACGGATTGGTTTCGTTTGGCCCATTCATGCTCAACGGAATGAATATCTCCGAATGCTCCAGTTATGTCTATCTAGGTCGGGAAATCAATATGATCAACGACTTAGCTCCATAGCTGAGCAAAAGGAAACGAGCGGCTTGGGAGCTTTCAAGAGCATCGAGGATGTAGTGAAGTGAATAAAGAACAGCCGACTCCGTGCTCACCTTTCCTACTCAACGGTTCTTCCTGCCCTAACGTATGCGTCAGAAACCTGGTCGCTACGTATGCAGGATGAAAGATCACTCAGCGTTATCGAACGCGCAGTCCGAAAGGACGATGCTGGGAGTATCCCGTTTCACGCAAGGAGGGGATGGGATCCGAAGCTCCGACCTACGTCAACGATCGAAAATCAAAGATGCCGTCCTATACGCCAAACAGTCGAAGATAAGGTGGGCCGAACACGTAATGCGTGTGAATGATAACCGATGGACAAGAACTGTTAGTGACTGGATTCATCGGGATGTCAAACGTACTGCAAAAAGACCACCGACCCTATGGTCACAGTTTTTCACGAAAAGCCTAGGAGAAAGATATGACGCTCTACGAGTTCCTAAAGCAAGCAGAGCCCACTGGACTACTCTTGCACGCGACAGAAAAAAAAAAGAATTTACTGGCGCCCGCTTGACTCACTCGACGGTCAACGTGACTACAGGTGATGCAGGTGACACAGGTTATTTTCATTTTCTGTACGATCTATATTCACGTTTACTGTGCAGATTCCAGCAGTTCTCACGGTAGGTTATCTTCCCTGCACCCATCATCTACGAAAGTCTCAAAATTTTTTACGTGTTGTTTTGGCTGCTGCTTGAGGATTTCCATTTCATTTCGAAGGTCGCGGAATGGTGGTCGAGTAGATTCTCTCTAGAGTCCGAAAATAGCCGGGCTGGAGTGTTCCCAGTTGGATCGCAAAAAGTGATTTCTTTCCGGGCGAGTCCGATACCGATTACCTGACTTCGGAGCGTGAAATGCTTGGTGAGCCTGTGGCGTGATCGAACCATCACCGTGCTCCTGATGATCGACATCACTGCCACTCCGCTATCCGCCAGCAAAGACCTTAGATTTCCTAATTTAAATTAGTGAAAAAATCCTACGTTAACTAATCTGACTAATCCTTAATACTCAAAACAATCTCGAGCGATTTTGAATCAGGTTTTTCTGCACAACAAGTTTCAAATGAATAGTTTGTCTTTTTCATAACGAAGCTATCATACAATCTCTTCCACTCTCATTCCTTCACTTTCTTTTCTTTTTGTCTTTCACTATTTCTCATCTCCTCATGCTCATTCTCTTCACCTTTTCTCTCCTTCTCTTTCTTCCTATATCTTGCCATCCATCTTTCTCCAGTTCTTTTTCTCCTTTTTCTCTCCTCGACCTTCGTTCTTTCACCTTTTTATTGGCTCTCTCTATCTCTCCATGTCAAGTAGCCAAAGCTGTACACAGAAAAAAAGAACAAGGAAGCAGTTCTTTTAGGTCGTGAACGTCCTCGGTATTGAAGTAGGCAACGCCGGAGAGCAAACTTATTTCGAGAATCTATCGCGGGTGTGGAATCTTCGACTATAGATGGTATGCAGGATGCAGGATTATAGAGGATAAATAAATATTTCGTTTTTGCCTTTTTAGTGTTTTTTGTGCAATTTTTTGATGATAGCAGGAACTCGGATGTGATCGCAACGACGCAGCGCTTTAAAGATAAGCATTCCTCCTAAAGCAATTGTGGAACAGTTCAAAAGCTATCCCGACCCTCAGAATCTTAAAATCACCGAGCGCAAAAGAAATCTATGCAAAAGTGTTGAAATCTGTTATGATGGGTATTCGACACTATCATTCAACAGCAGGATTCGAGTTATTCATCATCAACGCCGAAATCGAAAGTTCCATGCAGAAGCCCAGATGTGATGAGGATCACTGATGCCAGATCGGGTTCACCGAAGGCTAACGGGACTAAATTTCTAGCCAACGTTTCAAATGCCACAATCAATTCAGAAAAAATTGTTGGTACCAACTTATTCGTCCATTTCGCTAGTAAAGGCTAAGAAAAATTCGGTTTATTTTTCATAATTTAAGATCCATCCTTAGCGAATTTATAAAATGCACCATTTCCTGCCAGTAAGGTCACTTGCACACCTAAACTACTGAGGCTCACTGAGGCAGACTGTAGTGTTCCAAACAATAACGATCATTCCGTATCCTTAGATCTTTTGCCTACCGAACAAAGCCCGTTCCCAATTTGGTTGTCGTGCCGATACTTTTGTGCTTCGAGGGTGGAGCCGTCAGAAATGTTACAATACTGTGCTAACGCTCAAGTTCTCATTGCTCCTGAAACAATGATACTGAAAATTTAATGTACTCGCAAAACGTAGTGGATATTTGCGTACTTTCCACGTGATTTCATGATGGTCTCAGCTACAGTACCTCAGGAGTGCAACGAATAAACGTGCACTTTTCACGTGACTCGCGAGTAATTCCTTATCAACAATAGAATACCCTTATGGTGCGAAGAGTAATTGAGAAATTCTTGAATGAGTCATGAATGGTAACATTAAAATTGCAGCTTAATAACATTAGCAACAATGGCATCAGAATGAACAAGTTCCTATGGGTATTTTCAGTTCGCAAACTTTGACTCTTCTCATGGTTTGCCGTTGAGAGGGTTACCAAAGATTTCAGACCATTGGAAGGGTTACAAACGATTCCAGATAGAGGGTTACGAAAAATTCCAGACCATTGTAATCGCTATCGGATTTCGTTGGAGTGATCGGTCTATTTTTGACCGACTAGACGAATTCAAACGAACCAGAAGAGCCTTAAAGCTAAAGAATGATCTTGATGGTACATCTTGCAGTAACTCCCGCGACCGACTTTCTATTAACCTCGGCATTGATCAAATAATTTTTAAAAAAAACTACAAAAGCCTCAGCTTAACTGGGTTCAATGCCTATGTGGGCTCCCAGATCAATCCCGTTGAAGGGTGATTGCTGATGGCAAAAGATCGATAAAACTAGCTGAGAGACAGGCCAAACGAAGGACACGCATGGTGTGTTGGTAAACGCGTTAATCCCCGGAAAGGACAACAGCGCGTTCGTTCCCTACCATAGATACCTGCGGTCCAGAGTTTTGCAAATATCTCAGCAACGTTGTGATCAAATAGTTTTTCGTATTCTCGTTGAGCAAGCGCGAGGTGTTATTTTTATTTTTTTATTCACGAATAAGCTGACGTTGCGGCAGGGTTCGCCTTCCTCAGAGCCTGGAAAGGTCAAGTTGACAACAATCTATTGGGGCAAACACCTCCATAACTAGACAAAGAAAACGCTAGACCAAGATTTCAATCACAATGAGCACAACTTTGCACACTCACCGCTTTCTATGAGACTTCTATTGAGTATGTCGCGTGGAGACCAATCGCACAGAATTCAGATGGAAGCGTAATGTGGCCCTCCCTTCAGAATAACAGGCTTATATTGCTACCCAATGTCACGCGTGATAATGAGGCATTCATCCTTGCGGTTCATTTTCGGATTTCTGGAATTGATCCAGAACGCCTCGAGAGTTTTGGCGCTTGTGTTCTCGATTCCCGCGCGAGGATCGGACACGTACCTCAAGGTCCTCCCCACTATGTTCTCCTGTTCGCTATGCGTGCCTAGTAGTATATTTGATTTACGTTTGCCGACAAGGTGTTCTGCGGACACAGAGTGGTCTGCCCGTTGCCCGTTTCAGCAATGTATTCGTCTCCGCACGCCTCACAGGAGATCCGATAAACTGTACCCGAGCTCATGCAATCACCGTTTCCACCATTAGGGCAAATTATGGAATTTTTGCGAGTCACATAGACGGTAGTACAGGTGGTTACGAACTAGCAGGTGTCTTATATTACTCGGTCGAATTTCATTCATCATTACCGAATTCTCTAGACCGGCCCTTCTTAAACAGCATTTTACAGGTGCACTTACTTCATTTGAAATGAAGGGCAGAATAAACGTAACCTTATTGTCGCTATAGTTATTGAAAGAATGATCGTTTAAAATGACAGCTTAGGTCACCTATAGTCAAAACTTTTAATAATGTTGAAGTCAGAGCAGAACCAGAGCATATAGTCAATTTGAGCTCTCATTTTTGGATTTTTCACGGTGATGAAAGTAGTTAAACCTTCAAATTATATTCACTTACGCTCTTGTTAGTGTTTTAAACTTCTTCTTGTCTGGCTTTGTCATGTTTCATCGCGCAGGTTTTGTTCTCATAATGATTGGAATGCGCACTCTACATTTCTCTAACATCGGATTCATTGCCCTAACAAATCAGGTATACGTTGAGGTAGCGTCTTCAACTCAAATCAGGTATGTGTCACAATCTTCACATTACTTTATGACCAGATTTCATAGTTTTCTAAAACTTTATTGTTAGTACATTTCTGTACTACTGGTGGGAAAAAGTAATATACTTACTGGTATCGAAAACTGATTACATTTTTTGAGGCCCATGTCACGCCAAATTTTAGCTCCCATCATTTGAAGCGCACTTGAGGAAGCTATAGATTTATTGTAAAAAGTGATTCTCGTCTTTGTTTCGCATGTATTCTGCTGAAGAATTTTCTTTCTTAGTCATGATTTCATGTAAATGACGACCAGCCGTGTAGTGTAGAGATACGGTACTTCATAAATGATTACAGCATATCTTTGGTAGTCATCACATATCTATCCCATTAATCTTTTGTACTGTGAAAGTAGCGAAGTCCTGACACAGATGAAAAAAAAACATTGGAAGACACATAGAGTTTATTGGTTAGGCTACTATGAAAACTGAAAGAATACCTGTACAGTGATATCAACACTTCGATCCTGAATATGATCGTCAAAGGGCCACACAGAATCAAAGATCCGTGTTTTTTTTTTTATTCTTTTGCTTTCTTTTCTTGGATTTCTGGATTTAATTTACTACAAACACACTAGACATCATGTGTAATGGAAGGATGAGAAATTGAAACTGGAGTTAGATAAGCAGCATTGAAGTGAAGGCGAAGAACAACGTCGATGAAAGGACCACAGAGGCTGCTGACGACTTCTGAAACACGGAAACGTGGAAGCCATTTCGTGGAATTTCTTCGGGAGCAGAACATCAATGCACAAAAGTGGTCATTTAGAGTAACTTTGCCTTAGTAGTTTGAAAAGAGCATTGTATTTTAGATTCTTGCGCTGCTGTATTCGCTTTCACCAAAAGAGGAATTATACAGAAAATAGTGTTTTTTTTTAATATTCCTGACCTCAAAAGCTTTTGAGAGTCTGCGTTAAAGCACTAAAGCAGTAGAAAACAGTTTAGTCACCCCACTTACCACTTCGTCTTTGAGTTCCGCCTTGATACTGTTATCAGAGGCGTCGTCGGATGTGTTATCGACAACTATCACTGGTTCTGTCGGTGTTGGTGACGTTACTTCAACAGCGTTCACATCCATTCCGACATCGGTCTCAAGTGTAATATTTGGATAATTTTAACGCATAAAGACAAATTCCACTATTCACCAACTGTTATAGAAAAAAAAGTGGCCACAAAGCTAGATAAGCTTCGTTTTGAGTTTTTTTTTCCAGTTTTTTAAATAAGTACGTACTTATCCGTCAGTTCCAATTTAAACTTATAACTAGCCTAAGCTTGTAGTTTGTTTTATCACCTTGTTTTCCTGCATGTCTATTGGGAGTTCTTCCGTAAAAACGGAAGACGATGAGGTTTCTGTTGGTTGCTCTTTCTCTTCCTCCTTATCTTCGTCGAACTGAAGGATAGAGTTTGCAATGACTGAGAACTAAATAAAACTATTATGTAAAAATCTTACGCTGGGTGGTGTTTTTATTCTTTTGCTTTCTTTTCTTGGATTTCTGGATTTAATTTACTACAAACACACTAGACATCATGTGTAATGGAAGGATGAGAAATTGAAACTGGAGTTAGATAAGCAGCATTGAAGTGAAGGCGAAGAACAACGTCGATGAAAGGACCACAGAGGCTGCTGACGACTTCTGAAACACGGAAACGTGGAAGCCATTTCGTGGAATTTCTTCGGGAGCAGAACATCAATGCACAAAAGTGGTCATTTAGAGTAACTTTGCCTTAGTAGTTTGAAAAGAGCATTGTATTTTAGATTCTTGCGCTGCTGTATTCGCTTTCACCAAAAGAGGAATTATACAGAAAATAGTGTTTTTTTTAATATTCCTGACCTCAAAAGCTTTTGAAAGTCTGCGTTAAAGCACTAAAGCAGTAGAAAACAGTTTAGTCACCCCACTTACCACTTCGTCTTTGAGTTCCGCCTTGATACTGTTATCAGAGGCGTCGTCGGATGTGTTATCGACAACTATCACTGGTTCTGTCGGTGTTGGTGACGTTACTTCAACAGCGTTCACATCCATTCCGACATCGGTCTCAAGTGTAATATTTGGATAATTTTAACGCATAAAGACAAATTCCACTATTCACCAACTGTTATAGAAAAAAAAGTGGCCACAAAGCTAGATAAGCTTCGTTTTGAGTTTTTTTTTCCAGTTTTTTAAATAAGTACGTACTTATCCGTCAAGTTCCATTTAAACTTATAACTAGCCTAAGCTTGTAGTTTGTTTTATCACCTTGTTTTCCTGCATGTCTATTGGGAGTTCTTCCGTAAAAACGGAAGACGATGAGGTTTCTGTTGGTTGCTCTTTCTCTTCCTCCTTATCTTCGTCGAACTGAAGGATAGAGTTTGCAATGACTGAGAACTAAATAAAACTATTATGTAAAAATCTTACGCTGGGTGGTGCAGGAGGCATGTGGTCAACTGAGGGTTCGATTACGATTCCCTCATCTTCTTCTTCAGAGGCAGCTGTCGTTTCTTCCTTAAAAACTGTACATGTTGAATTACTTCTTAGGAAAGTGTATACGAAGTAAATCATTATTTAGGTAGAGCCAAATTAGAGAAAAACAGTTTATTTCCAGGCAAAAATTGAATATTACGACTTTTGGGTAGGTCCGCTTTCAAGTAGGTTTGATACTTGGTGATGACCCAAGCTTTGAACCTCGCGCTCTTACCATCGAATTAATCTTCACTTTCCAAGACACGAATTTTACTCTTATATTTCTTTCCATCGTCGACATAACTAACAGTCAAGAGGAAATAAGACCCATAATGATCTGAACTGTAAATGCCCTGTTCCTGTAGCTATAGGTTTTCAGAAACAGAAAGCAAGTCATATCCACTCCTATGTGGTGACTTGTTTCGGATGTTCGGTTGGTCTCTTTACGAGCACAGCGCTGGCTCACGCTTACAGACACTCGGTCAGTGAACTTTAATTGAATGTCACCATTATCATAATTAGTTAACACGAACGATGTGGCTCCTGAAGAGGTCACATCGTTCACTGTGCCCTTTGAGATGCACACACCTCCTGTTTAGAAGACTCCGTCGATGCAACTTCTTCCTCAGTTTCCTCCGCGGTTGTGGAAATCGCTACGTCTATAGAAAACGCTGTTGATAACTCAGTCTCCTTGGACTCTTTATTGACTTCTGCAGTGGCAAACACCTTAATTATTTCAAATACTCTCTGTAAAATGTCTTAAACGACGAGGAGAATAAGAAATCGAACGGAACAACGAACAATTCAAGTACGACAGGTGGACTTCCCTAAAAGAAATAACACTAACACTAGGCGCAGATTGTAAGAGTTGTAAAGGGTTGATCATAGAAGGAACAGAATTTTTGGTGTAAGCCTTACCTTCTCAAATTGCACAAGATCTTTAAGGAAAGCACAATCTTCTGGCAAATTTTTCACGTAGTTCTCAGTCATAAGACGAGCTGTGGTAAGATTTTCATTAGTCGACTCTCTGACTAGAGTGTCAATTCCACTTTGCACCTGGTGCCGAGCGATATCCTGAAACCATTAAATTTAATGAGGCATCAGCGACATCGCTCATACAACCGTGACCGTTATTGATCGGTGTCATGAGAAAATCTGAAATCGATAGACACCAATTGTACTAGCGATGTTTGAAGGCGATACTTTCTATTGAATTATTCACCATGAATAGATCACCAGCTCCGGGACATTCCTTATTGAATGTGCTTTGAGAGCATCGTACATGACAGATTTGCCTTCTGAAACCATTGTATCAGATGCACTGAGAACCAAGAAAAGATACTCAGCTAAGACATTCTAACCTGCAGATACCAGCGATACCGTCTAGGAAGACAGTCGGATTAACTGATGCAGCTGGCGATGAGTCAAGTCGAAATGGAATCACTGTCGGTACCTCGCATTCTGTTGCGCATTTAAACGTAATATCGTCAACTCCTTTCAAGCAGTTAGATACCATTCGGAACTCTGCAACAACGATTATGCTGTGGTGTGCGAATTTTCTCTTCCTTTGTAAAGCAACCACTTACTCTTTCCGTGAAGAATACTACGCTTCTTACGGTCACAGTGATTGTGAGAAGTGAAAACTCGGAAAGATATTTGGAACTTGGAACCTCCTAGAGTTCCTAAGCTGTCATCAAACGCTTTTAACCTGCTGATATATTGAACTTCTCAGCGGGTGTTTCTTCCATTTCACCGCTTCAGAAAGAGAAGATCTTTTCCTCATTGTAAATTTTACTGCATGCATATTCCACTATATTAGTGACTGAAAGGTCAATAATAAGTGTTGGCTACTCTAAAACTCATAACTATGTTCCTATTACGTTGCTTTCTTGTTCAGCAGTCGCTAGGTTGTTATACAGTTTACATTTACTTCCGTACAAAAACCGACAATACAATACAACACAACAGTAGCTGACGTTTCGGCAGTAACGCCTTCTTTCCTTCCACGCTCTGAAGAGGGCGATACTGCCGAAATCAGCTACTGTTGTGTTGTATTGTATTGTCGGTTTTTGTACGGAAGTAAATGTAAACTGTATAACAACCTAGCGACTGCTGAACAAGAAAACAACGCGTTCATATTCCAATGCCGAGGTTAATAGAAAGTCAATCCTGGGAACTATGTTCCTATTGTAATCTTCCACTACCTTAAAAAGGATGAAGCTCAGTGTTGATCAATCCATGAGGGATGCGCCATGTATTCGACTTCATTAAGCATCGTTTGGTGGTGATTGAGTGCACATCTGGCCTTTACAATGATTCGAGGTGGCCTACTGATGTATCGAGCCAGTGCTGCTATCCTCCCAGAGAAGTTTGGCACCAATTTGTCGACGCCAGAGGGATGGAAGGCTTGGTGGGCCATAGGCTCATGACCGCTTCTACGTGTGTTGCAGAGCGCCTCCGAACACTGCGCCACACGGGCCCTTTCCACTAACCTATTGGTCGAAAAACTAGAATTCCACAACTTTAGCCAGTTGTATGTGTGTAAAATAAAGTGAAACATTCTAATTCAGCAATTGGAACAATAAAACCGCATCCACTTTTACTGTGCCAGAAAAAGTGAACACACTAGAGGAGCTGACCTTAAGTATCGATTGTTCTTTTTTTATTCATCACTTTTTTCCTGTATATGATCTTCCTCATCTGGTCTCAGTTTGAAGTCGATGGCCTTTCGGACTGACTCACCTTCTATTTTATCGTTGCACATAAATGAACTGGCATGAGTGCGAGCCTCCAGTTCTGGCTGAATCTCAGCAGGACAACCACGTCCACAATTCAGCAGCGCTTCGTTTATGCTAAAACAGAACACCGCAGTGGAATAAAAAAGAAAAAGAATTAGTGTCAGAATACCGGAATAAAATCATAACTTCTCAAAGAAATTTGATTTCACAACTTTAAGGGTATAAGCGCTCGAGTAAGCACTTCGTGTTCCATGTTTACTAGTTTTTAAGACTTTTTCCATCCGAAACTTAATAGATTTTCAATTGCCAACGTAATGTAATGACTTCTTTAATAAGGCGCGATCTGTGAAAGGCAATAATGAAATAAATTTTCCATCTATCCAGAAGACTTCTCTGAAGTGATTGTAGAGAATATTTATTTACTTGGACACTTGGATGGCCCACTGGTTGTGCGGACCCAGTACAGTCCATATTTTTTCGGAGTTTTGCTGATTTAGCTATTGTAATTTCTGGAGTTTTAAGGTCACTCAGGCCAAAGTCTGCCATAGGCCGTCACCATCACAGGCAATCGCCGTCTTTGTGAATCAGAGGAAGACTTGCCACTATACGACTATCTCGATACCTGGACGGTGGTGGATCCTGGTATTGGTTTACTCTCAGCTGGGGTTCCTGATGGAAACGCTGAAACCCTTCTCAGCGTGGGAGACCCTGTCGGAAGATGAATAATCACTTGGGAGATTGTAGAGAATACCATACCACTTGGAATCAAGTTACCATGTACTTTTTCAGTTTGTAATTAACCTTAATGTTTACGTTTGCTATCTCCCAGGTCTATTTGTGTAGGCGTTCCGCTCCATTGAATTCCCCTTACTGGAATAGTAAAGCTCGCAGAAATGGAAAAGTCCTATACAACGAATGTTTAAATCTAAAATTACTGATGAAACACATAGATAAAGATAGGACTTTTCTAAGAAGCATTTCACAGATTGTTGCCAATCCAACCGAGCGTTTTCATCATAGCAAAACTCTAGCGAAAAGCAGGACACGTTTTTTGGCAACAAGGTGACATGACGTTAATACCAAAGTGCTGATGAACATTGACGTCTTTAAGAAGTCATACGATCACGTCGAAATCCTTAGGTATGCACTTTTAGAGCGAGGCGATACGCTCCCTCGAAAGCGTAAAGCTTCTTAGCTTTTTCCCACTCTAAATGGTGTAAAATTCGAAAGGTTCTGGAAATTAAATAAAACATGCTAATAAAGTGCTTAAACCACCAAATATTTGCTGTTTTTAAATAAAACTAACTTGTTAAAGAGCCTTAACCTCAGGAATTTTAAGGCTCGAACATAACATTCACTTATCCGGCAATACACAGGTAAGTGGGCCTATTTCTATCCCATTTGAAGGGATTCTCCTCACTATTCTAGTCGTAGCTATGTCATGGCTTTCCCGGGTTTTCACATGATAGACATCGTGACCGTGCATTAGAGGAATGCCTGCGCTTCGAACGCTTCATCCGAGACATTCTGACTTAGATTTTCTCTGCAGCGACCAGCTTCCGATGGAAATATGAAATGGGAAACAAGATAAAAATCACGCTATTCCTCATCAGTTTGACATATGTGAATACTCTATTGACAGAATTAGTGCTAGTGCTAATGCTAGTGGTTGGTGATACTGACAATTAGTGGCAAAGACGCTAGTTAGACTACCGCTCCACCGTTGTCCTCCAATCCACTTCAGAACATCCTAGTCCCGGCTGTCTTCAAGATTGCAAGAACAACAGACTCGATCAGCATTATACGAGATTCATAAAGGAGACGAAATCCTCAAGCAGCATCCGAGACAGCACGCGAAATGTTCGAAAACCACTGTGGATGTTGAATCCGAGAAAAAGGATTCCACTGCAAGAAGTGCTAAGATTTGCACAGTAGATGTGATGGTAGGCCACGTAAGAGGTTAAAAAAGGTTGGGTAAATAGATATGGGAGTTTCATGCAATAGCTTCTACGGTGCTATGAGTAGGGCTTGATATGCGAGGGAACCCTTAAGAGATTCATCAACGTATCAACTTTTCTATTTACCCTTTTTAGGGTCAGGAGTAAAACTCGAACAAAGCGTAAAAAATTTAAACCATTTTCACTTTTTTTTACTCGTATACTAATTATATACTAAGTATCTGAACATGTAACGTTCCGCGGTGTTCTTCCCGCTTAGGTCTCGATTTTCACCAACCGACGTGAAACCAATGGTGTTGGAGCTTCATAATTTTGAAAGTAAAAGCCCACCAAAACAGGATGCTGATCTAGAAAAGAGAGCTGTTATTTCTACAATATAAATTTTTTAAACAACTCTTCAAACATAAGAGTAGCGCTTTGCATTTTTCGTAGAATAGCACGAGTCCGGTAGAGTACTTACCCGGCGGTGGGCAAGTGTACAATGAAATCTGATCGGTAAATGATCACCACAATTTTTTTTTACTTCAGATGGCATTGACGTTGATTTGCGACAGCTTAGTGCAACGTTGATACCGATTTATAACAACAGGTGACGTTGTCATGTTTTCGGTGGCCGGTTTTCTCATCTGTTGATCGCGCTGTCAAACTAGAAGGTGACGGGACGAGAGATAGAGAATTTGTAAAATAAGACACGGAAAATAATGAAATCTACACAGTATCAATACTTTTCCTGATTCTCCTATCTTTTACATCCTCTGTTTCGATTACGGTGTTGATTCTTAGTTTACTATTTTTCATCATAAACCGCCCAGCAGTTTACCTCATCGTGGCTGAGAATTGCTCCTGGGTGTCGCCATACGACTTACAGAGGGGGAATTCATCGCATAGCAGAGCCTTCTGAGCCGAGAAGTGCAGCGTTACTATCAAGAAGACCAGGTAAGAGTGAACTAGTACCAGGATCCACCATTGTCCTCGTATCAAACTAGTCGCATGATAATAAATCTCCCTCTGATCCACAAGGGCGGCGACTGCATGTGGTGGTGTCGACCTGGGCCAGACTTTGGCCAGGCTTACCACAGTACTCCAGGAAACCACAATGGCTAAACCAGCAAAACTCCGAAAAAAAAATGTAAATCATGTCTAAGCTCCGCATCACCAATGAAATCGGACCATCCAAGTATCCAAGTAAGTATTATCTTAAACTTTAAACTGTAACCTCTCGCTGAAAGTCTGCAACCAATGAACCAGCTCCAGCTGAACCCCTAGGTATTTGAGCAGTATTTCACGCTACGGTTCCGAACTACTTTAAAAATAAATGCCTAAAACGTTCGAATCTGTCAGATGTGTTCTACGTGCGCTGTCAAATCCTTGTTATTACTAAATCACACCATTGTCGGACACCTCATGAAACGACACGGAAACGCTTGTCGTTGTCGTCTTCGTTGTCGTCGTTGGCATCCGATTGCCACTCGTAAAACGACCTTGGCAAAACTTGCTCATCGAATCGAATTGTTGTTTGTTTCCATATATTTTGCGTTATAAAGAAAATTAATCTCCATGTCTCAATGATCAATGATAGCGCTTTACAGTGATAGCGTTGCCGATTGATAGGGAATTACCGTAGGCTTTAGGTGTGCCTTGAACGTTACACTTCTCCTTTACTGGTATTATTGAAAGTAAAAGAAGAATGGCTGAACCCTTATCAAACAAAACATGTAATAACGTTGACACCAACTATCATCATTTCTTAAACCACAGATATGATTTTTAGATGGCGCAAACCAGTTAGTTTTGTTGAACGTTAGGTGGGTCTTATGTAATGTTTCGTCCACCAAAATGAACGTCTAGATGGTTCTTGATGAATCACTAGTATCGCATCATAACAAAAGAACTGTAACCAATATTACACTAAATTGATTCGATAGAGAAGAGGAGCAGATTCTTAACTATGTAACCCGAATTGGGCGGTGTTGATTTACGAACTCTTTAGATTTGATGTTGACCTTCGATTATGTGTAATAAAGGCAGCAGCAGATGATAACTGCTCAAAACCAGAACAAGCGCTATCAGTTTGTTAGCTAAAGCCTTCAAAGTAGAGCTGAACATGGTCAGAGCACTTAAAAATAACCTAAAAACCTTAGTAGCCTTAAATGATGGGTACTTTTGAGATACAGTAAATAAATGAGACCAACTGCATTTGTAAAGTTATTTTCACAGTGTTCATGAAACGAACGATTCGATCTTTGATTCATTACAGTTGACATTGGCCTTATAAAAAAGTCGCGAACTAATGCGACAATGTTTGCTAAATAGCGCAGCACCACGAGTTCAGCTGAGAGAATACCTCATGCAGTAAGTTGTGACGACCTCTACACGAACTGTGATAGCTATCATGGTCCCATAAACTGCTCAAATCATTCGATTACCTGCAGAAATTCTCGATATCCATGGCGATACTTTTGAAATTCAGTAGATCGAATGCTGCATTCACCAAACTTCCTGATTCAAAACAGCCTTGAAGGCAAGCGCTAGTAGTCGGTATTACCGGTTGTGATGGAATGGCCGCACCTTTAAAGCACTTTCGTCATTTTATTTTCGTAACTAACAACCAAAGTACATTTCATACAATACTCATACTGCTACAGCTTTCGTATAACCTTCTCCACCACTAATCTGGCAGCAGAATTCTTCGGAAAAGTTCAGTTTTATCACCGTAACCTTATCTTAGTGGTATCTCTGTTCACTTATCAATCAACACCGTATTTTGGCAATCATCTCCATCAGCTCCCAATACAGGTATTGGCGAATTATTGGGCACTATGCAAAATTAGCTTTAAATGAAAAGAATTGAACCTCGTACCGTAGGTGCTTGTGAAGAGAAGAGAAAGTAGCCACACCAAGATCATGATCTGAAATGTGTATATGGTAAGATGTTGACGCGAACACGTGATGAAACGCGAAAATGGGATTTTCAATGAAAAGAAACGTGGTCCAACTGCTTATATGCTGAAGGAAAACTGCGATTTACAGTGGAAGGATGAGATGAATAACAAATCACGAACAAAAATAATAAGAGGTAATAACTAAATTTCACTAACAAAGGTAACTTCATGGTAACGAGAGTGGTTCCTGAGAAGAAAAGTGCTGAACACAATAGAACACACACATAGTTCATCTCTGGTATTTATGAGCAAAGAAACTGGCTAGAAATATGATCGTGAAAATGATGACTGAGTTGACAGAGTTGTTTCGTTCTTTAAAAACTTTATATACGAGAACCATTAACCAATATCGACGAAGAACAGAGAAAAAGTGATGGGAGCTGGACGGTAGAATGACTGCAATGTCCGTTTATGGGGCGTGGTGACTTTTACTTTTAAAGACTCCACCTTCTTGTTTTCGGTACCGTCTCTGTAATCATTGACTTAAACGAGAAAATTAATGAGAAGAAGAGACAAAGAAAAAGAACGAGGGTATGTGAGGCATGTAACACAGTCTTATGCTTTGTTCGATCTGCTCACATACGATTTGCGATCGACGTTCAGTGCAAGCTCAGATCAGTATTCTCGACTGAATCACAAACGATCGCTTTTTCCAGCCGAATTCGCAACAACCAGTTGAAGCGTGGTCATTATGAATTTTACCCACCTCAAGCTTCAACCTTTAACGGGCCCTGCAACACATACACGTTGAATCGATCCCCGCTCTTATGGCTCGCCAAGTCTTTCAAAATCCCTCCGTGGTCGGCAAATTGGTATCAGATTTGTCTGAGTGGATAGCAGACACTGACTTGATACATCTGTAGACCATCAGTCATTGTAAAAGCCAGATATGCATTCAATCATCTCCAAACCATGCTTAATGAAGTCGAAGGCATTGCGCATCTCTCAGGAATTGCTCAACGCTGAGAGCTCTACCCTTCATTCTTTTACGCTTTAACCACACCTAAGATGACTAAATAACATTTGTAAAGGACGAAGGGCTTAACGCTGATATCCTTTGGGGTAGTGGCATTCACTCGACTCTATGTTTCTATGTGCGACTCTATGTGCCTTGTGGAGGTGACTGGATGCGCATTCGTATTATACAACGAATCACGGTGGTGGCCTATCGACTTGCTAGTTAAGTGCTCCTTATCGTTCTAAAGTAGTCTGGTAGCAATTCGCTTACTCCGAAGAGATTGGATGCTTGGTTACTCGATGAGCTTTGATCAAAATAAGGACCAGTATTTCACGACATCGCTAACCACAGCACTGCACTCTCCCTTGATGTTTTCTGAGAGAACAATTTAACTAGTCCTTTTTCTCTAACATCATGTAAAGTTTATCTAGCATTGCTAAAATCATAACACCCCACTTCATCGAGGTTACAACACACTACAATGAGGAACTCTGAGCATCATAATGTAGACGGTTCACTAGCAGGCAAATAAATTCGGTCATGAGTTATCGTTTTCTTTTTTAGAGATGTTCTAAATAAAAATGTGTTTTTTTTTGAAACCTAGGGGTGCTATTTCTCAGCAGTATGAGAATTACAGTATAACAAGAAAGGAGATCCATGTAACGGTAGAGGTGGTCGAACGACACACAAATTCTTTGGTTTAACTCAATGTCTCGGGCTTAACCTTCAAAGAAGTCCACAAACCTTCCGGAGTCGGAAAATTGGTTCAAACTTCTCTTGCAGGATAAAAAAAACTTCGATTTGATGCATCGGCAAGTCCAAACAAGTCATTCACTGTATAATCCAGATAGGTCTATGCTATTTAATGGGGTAGAAAGTATGATAAATCCACAATTAAATGATTAACGACAAACGTGTCATCCTCCTTACCATCACAACAGGAGTACTTTTTCACTCCAGGCATCAACACCGACTTCGCTATCCTTGTGTGCTTCCGAATACTGTAGGTGAATTAAATTCAATCTTTGACGTTCGCACTACGGAGGAAGGTAGAATAGTTATGCACTTCATGGGATCACCATGAGCATGGAACACTTGCCGTTGGTAGAAACAACAAGGCATTCTAGCAGTATGCGTGTAGAAAAAAGCAAAGAAATATTTGTGGGGAACAATTACAAATAAAAGCGGAAATCGTTGGCCTGACTATGTGCTTTGCAAGGGAAACGGTGAAGGACGATCTGTACTTGGAAACCGTTCTTGTCTCTAAATTGAAGTGTGAGCTTCCTCTCCGCTTTCGGGACGGCTGAACTCGAGAACGGAGCCGTTGTAAGCCCTCCTTTTCGTTCAGGGTTGTCTTCTGGATATGGCTTACTTTATTAAAAGAAATAAGACATCATGTAGTTAACTATTTACTCAATTTTTACAGATTTCATCTGCTACCTGAAAATGGTAGAAATCTCGGCATATCCGAGAGTTCAAACTTCTTTGAATTCTGATGATTTGAGGACAATGTGATGGCTAAGCAGAAATTTTTGAGTAGTCTCGATTTTTTTTTGTTTGAAAGCGATGAGCTCGATTAAACCGCTTTCTATGAAGAGCATGTTTAAGCTTGAAAAGTTCTGCTTCTAGCAAAAATCGTCATGAAGGACAAGTCATCCATCCTGTAAAATATCAGGAATTATCTAATCAGGGCTCTTATCTTTGACTTCTGAACAACTGCATGTGGGCGTGCAAAACTAAAGCTATAGTATTACGGAAGTGACCTACTGAGAAAGGAATCAGCTGGTTAACCTCAAGAAGATGAGTAATGCGGCTACATAGGACACCACTCTTATTCGAGCAAAATATTTACAGTAAAAGGCACTAATGCACTTTTCTCATGACTCAGGCAGATGAGCTATGTTGTTTCTTTTGTGTCGAATTCACCTACGTCTTCCGTGTAGACGTAATCGTACTCAGACCTACGTAAGTGGATGTGCCTGTGTATTAGCCTGTTGTGTCCTGCATCAGAACCCATAGAAGTCGGCAGTCATGTAACTACGAATTAAACGGTAATAGGTTAACGATTATCTCCAGCAGGCAAGTCCACATTTCCAGAAAACAAACAAAGCCGCCCAAGCGCATATCATCAAGAAAAAAAGTGGAAATGAAGGAATTCATGCGATACTAAACTAAAATCATTGACTCAAATTTCCAGACATGAACTCCACTACACTCTAAGAACTACCAGAGCTCGCTGGTGAGTTCCGCTCTCTCAGAGAAGAAATGCTTAAATAAATAAATATATCCATCACTATGTTTCTAGCATGATTAAATTTCATATTGCTATTTGAGCGGCAAGCAGCCACGATTAGCCCGCGTAGTTCGACTTCAGCAGACGTTTTGCTTTAGTTGAGCGTCAAGATTAGGAATGTCGCACTCACTCTCAATTCCGGTGACCTTTCCAGACAGACAAAACCTTCTGTTCGGCTATAAACATCAAACAGTAATGAGGCTTTAAACGAATTGTATGCCTCATCTCCCTTAAGAAACGAAGCCTTGTGTACAACTCTGGTACCAGTGGTGTAAAACAGAGCCGAATAGAGGAATTACTGCTAACCAACCCCTTGAGTTACTTCGTGTTACTTTATTCGTATCTTCTAAGTAGTACATCTCATGAGTTGTTCTTCAATGCTGACTTTGTCAAGTATAGTCAAGCACAATGTGTAACTCTAGGTACGGACAGGTACTTCAGCTGTTAGCAGTACGGACCGAAAGGTAGCACAGTGGAACTAACAGGAAAATTTGGTCACGTCATTCGACGAGAGTTAACGACGTCATGTAGGTTTCTATCAAAGTACTTTAGTTTAACGTATTTTAAAAAGTTATAAATGCATTCATTCAAACGAAATTTGGTTCGCCGACCTAAGAAAGAAAAATTTAAGAGAAGTGTTTCGCAAGAACTAACAGACGTCAGCATTCTTTTAGTCATCCTGGTGCAGTGATTCTCATAGTTCTCTTGGAATTTTTCTCATAAGGTGTAGTGTAACGAATAGATATTCATTACTGTATAATTCGCATTCGCTACACAAAAGACAAGGAGAATAGTTTTCGAGAAGAACCAGAAGTGGAAGGGAATGACGATGTTGTTTTGTAGTTGATGGTTGAAAGTGAATGATGAGTAGCTGGGCTTATATGTACATCATCAACTAAACACGTTTTTTCCGACAATAGTGGAACGTTTACCGTCCCACCCGTTAGCTTCGCCTTTGTGCTTCCGTCCGAATATCAGACAATACCATGGTCAGAATGAAGTTTATTACCATAATCAACTGCTTTTCACTACCATTGCTGCCACAAATGCTTCTCATTTCTTACTTGACATGACCAGCGATATGACAGTTAAAATTGTAAGAACTAATGAAAACAGTACGAATTTAGAACTATCGACAACGAAGCTGTGCGCAGTGATATGCCTCTTCACCGTCTTTTCAGTGATGTCGGTATGATGTGCTGAAAACACAGGTAGTTGACGACATGAAGAAGTGATAAGAGTGATTGGTTGATGTTACGACTGATTGAGTTTGTCGTTCAGGAAGTACTCGCTCATTCCTTCAGGATGTTCGTCTACATTACTTTGTAGAATGTGCTTTATGGTTTATTTCATTTCTTCTCAATACAAACACACCCAATATTCCTTTTCAGCACTGCTATTTATTTCGACAATATAGTCGTCACGGTGAAGTTTTAAACAAAAAATCAGGTTTACATTGTTTCCATTCGTTCCGTGTTATGGGCACCATTGTCGATGAAAGAACTTGTGAAATATGGCGTTATTAGTTGTGTGATAGTCACGAACCAACTGTAACAACGCAACAGGCATCTCTGACAGTTTCGCACTAACTATGGGAAAGCTATGGGAGACCTATGGGAGACGTACGGGAGACCTCGTTTAACCCCCGAGATCGATTATTCACGAGTTTTACGTTGAACAGCACAGAGTACTTCAACGACGATCAAGCGAAAGGTGAAACGATAAGGGATAATGAGCTCAATGCTGAGCAATCCTTAGTGGGTGCTTTATTCATTCAAAGTCATCAAGCATTGTAGACGAGATAACAGGCATATCTAGCTTGTTCAATGACTTACGGTGATCTATTAATGTAACAAGTCCATATTACTATCCTTCTAGGTAATTCTGGAACAAATTTGCCATTCCTAGGGGGATTGAAGGATTGGCGAACTAGGACGCAAGACTGAACTACAGACCGCTTGTGCACAGCATGGCAGCTCTAGTCACTGCGTTACACCACCCGAATTAAATCAGGTATCGCGACGAAAAAGGAAGCGTACAGTGCAGTGGTTAGAAGCGCTCTGCGATAAATATAGGTTTGATCATAAGGTCGCCGCTCATAAGGCTTTCCATACCTCCGGTGTCAGTAAATTGGTACCAGACTTATCTGGGAGGATACCAACACTGACTCGATAGATCGGTAGGCCACCTCGAGCCAGTACATAGACAGATATGCATTCTATTGCATCTTTAGCAATAAAAGCGAAAGAAGCAAACCACATTCGGGTTAAAATTTTGAGAACATAAAGTTATTAAAACTGAAAATGGAACATTTTCAGAAGAAATAATCAGTGAGACAACGATTTAAATGAGTAAAAAGACAAAGGGATGAGTGATACAGCGTTCGACAGTGATCATTCCATTAGCGTTGCGCCATGCATTCAATTCCATTCATATCATCGTCGAAGGCACATATGATCAACTCAGTCACTTGAACGAGCTTACCGATCGATCGTACATACAAGGCTCGAAGGAGAGTACTTTATCACCCCAGAGAAATCTTGCACCAATTTGTCAACTTCGGATCGATGACGGGTTCTACCACCAAACAACAATATGTATACGGTGCAGGTCTAACCAACACACTCCACGCATAGTGCTATTTCAATTATAGATTTAAAAACTTCTAAAAATGTAATTGGATGATGTAGGAGAATTACTTCTGATCTACAATTAATCGCCGACGAGGTGAAGAAAATTTCAAGAACTCGAAGAAGTGCTAAGAAACTCTTCGACAAACTCTTTAGTACTGCGCTGTTTTCTTCATGAGAAGACATGACGTTATCAATGATAAGATTTACTCAGTACTGGTTGGCATTTGGCGGTTTCGCCTTTCTTCAGAGCACAGAAATATCAAATTAACCCCGCAATCCACTCAGTCAAACACTTTCATAATCCCAGCGACAAACTTAACCCATAAATATTCATTCGTATAATAAACAACATCTCTTAAACACTCATCGACTTGTTTCCTGTAAGACTTCCAGCTACGTGGTACAGACGAGCCTTACAGAATCCTATATAGACGAGGAATGTGCCTGGCTCAAGTCACAGAATCAGCCTGAGGTATTTCGTGTGGTCACGCGTGATCACGACGCATTCCACACTGGTTCATTTTTCCGTCCTTCTGTTCTTGTTTCATTTCGAAAATGCCTATTACTTCATTAGTTCTTGGTAGAAGAGCATTTTAATGTTGTTGTTCCATGAAATGTTTCTTTGACCAACCACCAATTCATCAACGTTCAACGAAAGGTTTTATAGCAGTGCATTTCTGCGTACGTGTTGATTGTTTCACACTGCAGTAACTTCACTTCGATAGAACTAGTTATCTATAACAATTAATAGTGCTTCTCTTGAAGCGTCATCCATGCATAACAAGTTTGATTCATTTTAGTAGTGCAAAGAATAATGGATAAAGCTCTCGGCGTAGACCAATCTCTTAAGGGTGCTCTATGCATTCGACTTCATTAAGCATCATTTGGAGGTGATTGAATGCATATCTGAACTTTACAATGACTGGTGGCCTACAGATGTATCGAGCCAGCGTCTGCTATCCACCCAGACAAATCAGGTACCAATTTGCCGACCCCGGAAGGACGGAAGGCTTGGTGAGCTAGGGGCGCAGGGATCGATTCCATATGTGTGTCGCAGGAATGCTGTAGTTCATAAAAAAAAAGGAATTTGAAGAAAACTGTCTTCATTATTAGCTAAATATTACACGCCTTACCTTCCTATCTATGCAATATCTTCAAAACCATATTCGCTTGTATAACACACATTTCCTCTCAATGATACCAATTAGGACGAAATGTTAACGACACCGACGAATCTGACAGAATATCCCAAGATTAAAATCATGAAAATTTCTTTACACGTTTTCGGTAGTCGGGAAATCACAAGAGTCCTCATTACCGTAAAATGAACTGGTGAATATGAAGACTCGAAATGCTTCGACGTTGGATTTGAATGCTTTTGCAACTGCATTCGAGACGTCGACTTGTCTCCATCTAGGTGAACGATAAAGTGTTTGGCACTGGCTTGCAAGTGCCTATCATCAGTGTTTTTAACCTCTTAGATAAGTCTTATAAGAACCTATCACTCTAAAATATATGGAAGGCTTGGTTTCCTCAAAGTGCGAGATTGAACTAACGATCTTGTATGTGCTACAGCAAAACTCCAACCACCGTACTATACGTGCCTTTGCTTCTTCTAATTTTTTTTTAACTTATTCGAGCACCGTATACTGTGAGGATCCCAGTATTTCATGCATTGGATTTGTTTCCTCATACCCATTGTCTATGAAATACTTAAAATTTTGGGTGCAGTTTCGGCTTTACGATTTCTGAAAATGTAAACCTTCTTCAAGCTTCTTTATTCATTGTTACTTAAATAGCTACCAATTGATATTGTGTCGCACATTGCAAGACTTAAGAGAAAAAAGCATTATAGAACAACATAAACACGATAACACAAAAAATGATATCGAACTTCGATCACGGTAAAGCTGGCGGAGCTAGGTTCAGGTGAACTTACGAGCGATCACATATCGCATCTTCTTGATGAACTTCTTCAGTTGTCTCTGAAAGGAATCCAACATCAACGTCTGCAGGCGTGGTATGCTGACTGAGAGAACAAAATAAAACATTGTCGAATCATTAATGAGGAATCAGTGATTAACGAATTAATCAGTGAAAAGAAGCCAAATGAGGAATAGAGTGTTAATTAATCCCCTAGGGATTTGCCATGCATTCCACTGCATTCGTAGCAAAGTAGAGGTGATTGACGCAAACATGCTTATACAATAACTTCCACTGGCCTACCGATGTATCAGTTCAGTGTAGCTATTCTCTCAGACTAGTCAGGTTAAAAATTGCTAACCCTGGAGAAATGAAAAAATCGGTGAGCCCAAGGGCGTAGCATAGAACCAGCAAGCAATCTAGTGTGTACTGCAAAGCACTTCTAGCCGCTGCGCTATAGCCGCCTAATTTAGTAGAAAAAAAAGCAAAATAAATTCAAAGAGGTTTAAAAGGCGGGTTTTGTCGAAATTACGGATCGTGTAAAGGTTTTGACAGGCAGAGTGTGATAAGATAATGATGCATTAGATATCAAAGGTAGATGTGAAAAAACCAACCGTGAAAGCAAGAGTTCTCACCACTTTCTTCTTCGCTTTCGCATTTCTTTCGGTTGACGATTTGCTGGTTTTTGATGAAATCTTGTTCATGTAGTGAAATCTGGGATGTTTCTCAACCTGAAATATTATTGGTGCGATAACATACCTGTACAATCTCAACTTATTGATTACTGCCTACTCTTTTTAATGACAGAGTATGTTGCGAAATATAACTTCAATGATGCTGAGTTATTTGCAAAACTCCAGACTGCAGGTGTCTGCGGTGGGGAACGAACACGTTGCTACCCTTTCCGGCGGCTAAAGTGTTCATTACCACACCATGCGAGTACTTTGTTTCGCTTGTCAGCTGTTTCTATCGATCAGTGCCATCAGCAATCACCAGTCAGCGGGATTGATCTGGGGAGCACAAATCTGAAGTGAACACAGTTATGAACCCCAATCAATCCCGCTGACGGGTGACTGCTGATGGTACTGATCGATAGAAACAGCTGAGAGAGAAGCGAAACGAAGGACTCGCATGGTGTGGTGGTGAACGCGGTAGCCCCGAAAAGGGTAATAGTGCGTTCGTTTACACCGTAGCCATCTGCAGCCTGGAATTTTGCAATTACCTCAACATCATTGAAGTTATACCAGTGTAATATTGTTGAGGTGAGGAAATATTGAGAAACTTAGAGTAATCATTTTCAGACGATACAAAGAACAGTTCATGTCTATTGAACGATCAAGCGAGTTGTCTAACTCATTCGCATTTTTTCCCCTCATATTAAGAAGAAGCATTGAAAAAAGTATTTTATTTCATTTTATTTTGGCCTGCATTCACGTCTACTGTGCGAATCCCAGCACTTCTCACATTCGATTCGTTTCCTCGCATCCATCGTCCATGAAGATCCTCCAACTTCTACGTGTGGCTTCGGTTGCTGCTTGAGGATTTTTATTTCATCTTGAATGTCGTAGAATGGTGGTCGAGCATTTCTCCTTAGAGTCCTGAGGTAGCCGGGCCGGAGCGTCCCCAATTTGATTGCAGAGTGTGACGTTTTCCCAGACAAATCCAGTACCACTTTCCCAATCCCGGAGGGATGAGAGGTTTGGCTGGGCCGGAGCAAAATCGAACTAACACCATGCTCGTGATGACGGACATCACCACTACTGTGCTATCCAGCCCTTCAAAGTAAAAAGTATAACTCGCAAAATTTGAAATTGACTTTTATTAAACAATGAACTCTTTTCATAATAACCTCTAATAGAGCTACTATTCCATCATATATCAGACATGAAACGCCCGAAACGCACGGACTTCAGTGCGTTTTTGCGAAAGCAATGGCGGTTTTTAATTTTAAATCAGCATATGTTAGCTCTCAGCAAACTTTACTAGTTGAAATATGGGGCCGTTACTGCAGTGGTAGTGGTGCAGTTCAATATGAACCAGGCGCTCGTTCGACGCGGCCTTGGGCCTATCAAGACCCCATTCCTCTGAGGTCGAGGAATTGGTGCTAGACTTGTTTTGGATCAATTTATTCTCTCCATTCCACATGAGAACATCCTTACACGGCCAATTCATAGACATGCATAAAAAAAACGCAAGTTGTCAAACAGTACCAATTCCACACACAAATCGTCTGAACTTCGTGAACAAAGGATGTGAATGGAAGAAGTGTTGGTAGCTCCACAAATACTGATGCATATTGATTTTTTTAAAAAAAACTTAAACAGGAGCCATTGGGACCGCAACCTATTTCTAGCCCAGCAAAGCTGGTGGTGTTTCTCAAAACGTCGTTAACGCTTGTGGATCCTGTTGTTCGTTGGAAATCTTATAATTCAAATAACATTTTTCATTGAGAATTGCAATTCCAAGCAAATATGAACTACAGTAATGATTTCTGTTACTAGTTGAACATCTGAACGTTGGAGGACGATGTATTGTAACACGAGGAATTTGCCTACTGTAGCTGAACGTGACGACCTTGTGCAATGTTCATATTTTCTTCCACATCTTTATGTAGAAAAAGTTCTCTATTGCAATTTAGCACTAAACAATCAATAGGTAATCTGAGTTTTTGAGAGGAAAAGGCAAGCGGTCTTCATGAACACGACCTATTCATTCCTAGACCAGAGAATGGCATGAACTTTCAATAAAACGCAATTGTCATTCATTAATGTGTTCAAACCATGTATGAATTCTTCTTTACATAGTTCGACATCACATGAACCACAATATTCGGATCCCAATACTTCTCACATTGGATTCGATCCTTCGTAACCACCATCCGTAAAGATGGTTGTTCGAACTTTTGCGCATGAGACTGAGTGCTGTTTCTTCGCCTTCGTCACAAATGTCGTTGAATGCTAGTAGAGTCGAATTTCCCAGGAAACCACGAATAGCCTGGCTAAGACGTTCTCACGTGTATTAGTGTGAATGACCTTGTACCACACAAGTCTGGTGCCAATTTGACAACCTGATGGATGACAGATGAGGTCTAACCAGGGCGTGAGTAGGTTGAGCCGTTCGCGTAATGGACGTGATCACTACCACTGCGTCAACTGCTGCCTTCATATATCAATATTACTGACTTATTCTGTTCTTTGTGGCTTATTCTGCTTATTCTGTTTGATTGCTACAGATTTGCAGATTTCGTCAAATCACAAAATCACAAAAGCACTCTTTCGTTGCATTTTAGAGCTATTTGCTTCCAGTAAGGCTTCTTGGGGCAGACTTTGGCCAGGCTGACCTCGGGATTTCAGGGAACCACAGTGGCTTAACAAGCAAATCTCCCAAAAATGGTGATTATGCTGTGGCCCGCTCAACCAGTGAGGACTGGCCGTTCAAGCAAGTATCAAGTAAGTAATAAGGCCTCTTTTGGTCATGTATTCTCGTAATGGAAGCTGCAATCCATCATCGCTAATAGTCGATTACCGGCTTGAGTAAACTGACATATCCATTACAACTCTGGTGCAACCACTGACAATTTACGAATATCTAAACTTCTTGAAGAGTTGACAACCCAGTAAAAGATTAAGGATAAAGCATTCAGTGTTAATCAATCACTGATGGATGCGACATGTATCCCACTTCATAGAGCATCGTGAGAGGTGACATAGTGCATATCTGGCCTATATAATGACTTGCGGTGGCCAACCGATGAATCAAGGCACTGCTGCTATCCTCGCAGAAGATTTTGGCACCAATTTCCCGATCCCGGAAGTATTGAATGCTGAGTGAATCTAGGAAGTGGGATCGAACCAAAGACCATATGTGTGCCGCGAAGCACCTCTGACCACTACGTTATGCACACTTGACTTCTCGGTAGTATAGTGGTTAGTATCCGCTTACGCCATACAACCTAGTAGGTTTACAGAAAATGCTTTTCCTTCCCATCCCAAAAGTTTCATGACTTCTAGGACTTCTCGTATATATTAGTTTTATTGGAAACTTTTTTTTAGTTGATATCCTAAAAAACCTTGGAACAATTGACATTTTTTAAATTGTTTAACACAGACGCGGTGCTGTTCAGATGGATGATTTCCATTCAGAGACATGTTCACTGTTTGTTGGACGAAATTTCGCTTGTTTGAATAGCTTTGCTGCTCGACATGTGAGCATCAATGAAATGATCCGAAGAAAAAATGCATCGGATTTCAGTAAACTGGATTCGACTCGATGAGACTGCGAAAACAGAAAACTCTTGTGAATATCCGATTTGAATCACCGTAGCTCCGAAGGATGGCGAGCGTATCCAAACGTTAGCCACAATGAATGTTTAGCGCAATATCCCCGTATAAGTCCGTTAATACGAGAAAATACTTAAGAATAAACGATTGGTAGGGTAAAAGAAACGGTGTCGCCGTAAGATATAGAAATCTTCATTTTATTGGCAAAAGTTTGCAGATTCCAATGCCTCGTATTTCACTTAATGAAATATGATATGAGCTCGGGTAAACGGTAAAGTACCTGCGTTGATCAACCCTTAAGAGGTGTGCAACGTATTCAGGTCCATTCATAAAATAGTAAAATAGTAGAGGTAATTGAATTCATATTTAGTCTATAAAATGACTTGCGATGGCTTACCTTTGTATCGAATCGCTGGTTTTTTTTTCAGACCAGACTGATAACAGATGGCCACCCCGGGTGAATAGAAGGCTTGGTAACTCCGGGACAAAGGATCGAGCCAAAGACCACATGAGTAGCAGTATTTTGTATAAATTTCATATATACTTGATAAAACAAGAAGGCATTGACCACATATGTATTGCAAAATATCTCTATCTACGCCTACAATGACATAAACAATGTGATTTACAGATTTAACTATTACTAATGAGGAAATAGCTGTAAAGAATGTAATAGTTCACTTTATATACTAACCGGTCCTCTGGAAATACTAGAAACGCACACGTTGACTAACATTCTTCTTAAATGGCGATTGCCAAGCCTTTTATGAACTTAACCCGATGAAGAACGAAGTCTGAACGGAACAGAATTGGTAAATGAGGAATAGAAATCGAGATTCATCAAATTGACGGCAAAAACAGCGATATCGACATGAAGGGCTGATAACTGAAAGAAGTTAACGATTCCGGGTATTTTAACAAATAATGAATGCTAAACAATCTCTGTAGGTAAAGTTAGGTACAGTCACTAAAACCTAAACAATCACTGCAGATGAAGGGTTCGAACTATGGACCGGATGTAAACTTTCAAAACGAACAACTCCTGCCACAATTTTGAGTTTCAGAGCTATAAACAACCAAGGAAGGAGTAGCGAGTAGCGGCAGAATATGGATATCATAAAGACTTGCTGAAATGAAGATCGTATGAACACGAAGGGCGCGTGTGGCGCAGTGGTTGGAGGCGCCACTGCGGCGCGCACGCGAAATGCGCCCATGGCCCACCAAGCCTTCCATCCCTCCGGGGTCGGCAAATTGGTACCAGGCTTGTCTGAGAAGATAGCAACACTGGCTCGATACATCGGCTGGCCACCGCAAGTCATTGTAAAGGCCAGATATGCATTCAATCACCTCCAACGATACTCAATGAAGTCGAATGCATGGTGCATCCCTCAGAGATTGATCAACGCCAAGAGCTTTATCCTTTTTCTTATAAACACGAAAGCTATCGAAATTAGCAGTATGACAGAGTGCTAAAGTTACGGAGGACTGAAACAATCAAACGGAAGCGAATGAAGTGCGATGTTGATCTGAGAGCTGAAGCCGAAAACCAGTCAATGATGGCCTACATCAAAACGAGTTCACGACATTGGCCACATTTTGTCTCATTGTTGAACTAATAAGCAATGAAAAAACTACCGACTTCGATGCAGAGAGGGATAGTTACAACAGTGACCTTTAAGGACTTAATTTCAAGTATGCTTCCAGAGTGTGCTGATTCCTAAATATGTCTACCAAATATATATGGTAATAATAGTCAGTAAATATCGCAAGATGCATGACTATGGAGACATCACTAACATAAGGTCGAAATTAAAGAGAAAACTGGGGGACCAGAAAAAGTTGAACGACGAAGAGGAAGGGGAACCTTTAACATTGAAAGAGAATTTGAGCCAATTATCTTTGAGAACGCTTAAAAAGCAGTTTGTTAGTAAGGATGAGATCATTATCAAGCAGTGAAAACGTTTTCCATGTTGCTATGCCAAGCTCATAGAGTCCAAAAACTTCAGTTGCATAGACAACTTTCACGGTATGAAAAGTATTTAAGACCATTTAAATTGATTTCGAAAACTACAGCTCAACATCATAGGGGATGCAATGAACCGACGCGACCCAAAGAACGAGAAACATAAAGACGAGAAGAAAATTGGTGACGTGAAGTAGAAATAGAGAATAGTCGGGACAGCAATCCCACTAATGTGCCGAACGTTCAACTGAATTTGGAAATTAAACGCGAGAGGAAGGAGACAAATTCGCAATTTAGCGCTCAACTCTCACGCCTCATTGTATTTCCTTCCGATGCAATCTGGCATCAGATCATTTTTATTAAACACAAAAGGATTAAGCCTATTCACAACTGAAAACTATTGCAAAAAATTTGATAATTTGCTTGAAAACTTGAAATGTAGACGATCTCAGGTGTAATCTCACACATCAAATCCACAACATCAAGACTGGTACGTCAAGATAACAATGAAACTTCTTAACAACAACACACTAGTCAAGGGTCATGCGTCACTCTCGATAAGTATTAACTCTACATGCTTGTAATTACGTATTTAAAACCGTGTAGAGTTGTAAAAAGAATTGATTCTCACCAAAAGAAGAAACAAGTCACAAGCCTCGACGGAATGGAGCTCCACAAATGGCGCTGCAGGGATCAATATGGAAGGGCTTCCAGTGTCTTTTAAGGAGTGGAATGAATTTTATGAAAAAAGCTGTCTGTGGCGTTAAAATATGGTACCATTAACAGAGAAAACGAAATTAAATCAAAGTGGGGCTCAGCTGTCAAATAAGGCACCCAGACTGAGGTGGTTCAGCATCTTCACTCAGAATTTCAACCAAAAGTGAATCTATAGCACAGCAAAATCTAACGAGCTACCTATACCTCCTTTTACGTCAAAAAGAATGGGAAAGGGTTTTGTAACGCAGATGTTGAGCTATAGAATCCATGGTCTCCACATAGCACTAACGTTCTACGAGCATTAAAAAAACGAAATAACTGCACAACAATAATCATGATGCGGAGATATTTGCAGAACTTGGAGCACAGGCCAAATCAAACTGCTACTACCCTTTCCGTATGCTCACGTGTTACGCACGGCACCACTAAAGCCCTTGTTCTGCCTTTCTCTGAGCCAGTTTTCTATCTACCAGCGCCATGAACAATTACCAATCAACTGAAAAACTCAATGCTGATTTGTGTTCTCCAGATTATTCTTGTTGATGGGTGATCGCTGATGACTCCGTTAGGTAGAAAACAGGTTAAAAGAAAGGCAAACCAAGGCTCTCATTGGTGCGACGCGTAACATGTGAGCCCTCGGAAAGGGTAATCGCGGTTCGATCTGACCTTGCTTCAAGTTTTACAAATAGCTCAGTATCATAGTGGTCGCATTTCAAGCATACTCTGCCGTGAAGTATAGTGATAGACAGCAAAGAAAAAGTTAACATTATGCAACAATAGTCACAGTTGAATAATAATGTATTTTATCGACTCGTAAATTTGAGATCATGAAAATATTACGGCGCTCATCGCTACTATCTCACCGAAGCTTCGCATGCATCGTAATGATCAGAAGTGCCCTGTAATACACATGCGGTCACTGGTTCGATCCCGCGCCCCAAATTCACTACTATCTTCATTCATCTTGGGTCGGTCGAAAAAATGGTACCATACTTGTCTAGTAGAATAGCAGCTTTGACTTGGTATACCGATAGGCCACAACCAAGACTTGCACAGGCCAGATATACATTCACCCAGCTCACCAATGTGACGAATGGAATGGAATGCACTGGGCATCGTCCAAGGAATAATCAACGGCTAATGCTTTGCCCTTTTATTCACACCCCTTGGCTGAATGAGTGCAGCCCAATGACCAGCTCTACTACATGGAATGAACGAATGAAATTTGTTGGTTCCCGCTTGCGTTCCTCGGTGACTCGCGAGATGAAAACATTTGGCGTTAGCTTTGTCGCTAATCATCTACATGTAGGCTGATGCCTATTCAAAGGTAGAAGAGAGAAACTTGAGAGGGAAGAAGGCTTAATGTTATCATAAAATTATCCTGAATTTAAAACAATACTTATTGACATCCGTTATTCTTTGTTACCCTTGGCGATTCTTGCCAAAGTTCTACACCTTTGTAATTGCATGTTTCCAAGGAAATCCAATCTGAAAGTCTTTTTGTACTGAAAGAGTGATTGCCTTCCAAATGTGCTGTGGAGTTCTCCAACGCAATTAAATCTTCAGTGTTTTTTTTAAAATTTACTAGCACCAAAAATATTTAGCTTTAGAAACATACAACACAGGGCTTCACCTCTCTCTACTGATTAATCCACAAACTTGGGAAATTAGAGTCGCCTGTCGCACCGTTGGCCGTCGAGTGACTACAGCGAGCGCTGATAAACTTTTTATTTTCCCCTCTTGCCTACAAGAGTAGCCCAGTGGGTTCTGCTCGCTCTAGGAACTCGTTGAGCATCATATTCTTCTTCCAGAGCATCCGTGAAGCACTCTGACCATTGGGACGGTGGTCTACGTGCACTACGTTTGATATGCCGCCGCATCCAGACGTATCGTAGGACTCCGCAATGCAAGCCATCTTTGAACTTCTTGTTGAACATGAAGGAAAAATAAAAATGCATGGCTTGTCTATTCAGCAGCTTATGGCTCTCTTAAAAGAGTGCCTAAACTGCTTGATCTTTATATGATCTGGAAAATATTACGCACAAATAACAATGGGACAGCGATTGGCACCAAGTCTTGCCATCGCGTTCATGTCTTGAATAGAAGACCCGTTTCCGATCTCCGACCGCTACTCTACTGCAGATACATAGATGACTGTTTTGTCATTTTCTCTACTCATGAGGAGATGGACAAATGCTTTGAATTATTTACTGAGCAGTCTGAGTACATCAAGTTTACACGGGAGAAACCGAAAGAGAACTGGCTTCCATTACTTAACGTTCAAGTGAACATGTCAAGTAGTGGTTACATGACAAAGTGGTGCCGAAAACCAAGTAACAAAAACAACCTCGTTGATTTCATTTCTTCCCATCCTTCACACACAAAGAGGGCGATTGTGAGAGACATGTTTCGAACAGCCACCTCCGTGTGTACGAAGAAGGAATTAAAGGAGGAATCGCTCGACTTGGCTCAGTAAATAGCCAGACCAAACACTTGGCCAAAACAAAGTCCTGTTCATCTTGCCCTTTATTAGCGATGAAATAAGTGTAGCGATAAAGCGATGCTTAAGAAGGGCAGATCTAGAGGAATCGGTAGCGATAATTGAAATACCACCGAATACTCTTCGCCGTCAGTTCGTTCGTAACAGCCTGTTTGACCGTCTATGTGAAACACAAAATTACGTAATTTGTCCTTTTGGCAAGGATGGTGATTGCATGAGTTCAGGTACGATATACCTGATCTCTTGCAAGGATTGCGGAGATGAATATATTGGCGAAACGGGCAGACCCTTGTGTATCCGCATAAAAGAACACCTAGATGGCAAACGAAAAGCAAGACAAGGCACGCCACCTGGCACGCATAGGATGCAAAAGCATAGTGTAGGCGATTTTGATGTAAAAATCATTATCCTCGCACAGGATGCCAAAACACCAGCGCGCAAGCTTCTTGAGGCTTTTTGGATAAATGCCAAAAATCGTAAAATGAACAGCAAGGAGGAATGCCCCGAGATCACACGTGATTTCGTAATTATATTCCTATCGATCGTTGATGTGGGGAGGTGCAGTCGTCAACCATATGCGACGCTGATCAGTGGCTTTCCCTCAGTGGAAGGCACGTAGAAAAATTTTTTCGAGAAGCCGTAGATCTTGTAATTATCTGTCATATTTTAATCTTTCTGTTTCTGCTGTTGAAGCGTCTGACCTAGTAAGTTGCGTATTGGTGTACCCTTCCAGGCTCTGAAGAAGGCGATTCTGCCGAAACATCAGCTACGATTGTGTTGTATGTGTGTTATTGCATGGAAGTAAACGTATGCTGTTTAACAACCTCACGATTGCTAAGAGAGAAAACGACGAATTCATAATCCAATGCCGAGGTTAATAGAAAGTCGATCTTGGGAACTAGAGACAGTGTTTACAGAGAGGTTCCGGAGTTCCACAGCTGCTACATTCTGCTACTACTACTTCTTCCAGCTACTTCCAACGGAAGGTTCGTGAAGTCTATCATCCCTATCACTTGTAGTCCCGTTGATCGTCAAGTGATTCGAGCGGGCGGCAATAAATCTTCCATTTCTCATTGTCGCGTGCAAGAGTAACCCAGTGAGTTGTGCTTGCTCTAGGGACTCGTCGAGCATCATATCTTTCTTCTAGGCTTTTCGTGAAGAATTCTGACCATCGAGTCGGTGATGTTCCTGCAGTTCGTTTATCATCCTGAGCAATCTAGTCACTAACGGCTCTTGGCTCATGTCCATCGGTTGTCATTCATTTGATTTTTTTTTATCGTTGACGCAGGTCAGAGCTTCGCATCCTATCCCTTACTTGTGTGAAACGGGATACTCCTAGCATGGTCCTTTCGACTGCGCGTTCGATAACGCTGAACGATCTTTCACCCTGCTTACGTAGCGACCAGGTTTCTGACGCATAGGTTAGAGCAGGAAGAACCGTTGAGTCGAAAAGGTGGGCACGGAGTCGGGTGTTCTTTGTTCTCTTCACTACATCTTCGATGCTCTTGAAAGCTCCCCAAGCCCCTCGTTTCCTTCTGTTCAGCTCTGGAGCTAAGTCGCTCAACGTGTTGATTTTCCAACCTAGATAGACATAACTGGACCATTCTGAGATATTCGTACCGTTGAGCGTGAATGGGGCACATGGAGCTAACCCGACCCTCATTAGCATCGTTTTTGCGAGATTTACTCGACGACCAGTCTTTCCATAAGTTTTATCAAAGTTGGCAAGCATTCGTTCTGCTTGGTTAATGTTTGATGTTATAAGAACGATGTCATCACCTTGTTAAAGATGATGTAATTGCCGATAATGCCGGCCATCGACCTCCAATGCTCGCATGTCGTTCTCGAGGGTGGCGATAGATAATTTTTGCGAGATGATATCGCCTTGCCTAACCCTTCATTTGACGTCGATGCTAATATAGTTGTAGAATGGTGATATCTTATCTGCAAAATTTTTACACAGGTCATGAAGAATCTTTGTACACTTAGTAGGGACACCCTAACTGTTTAGGACTTCCATGATTGCTTTCATCTCAACTTATTCAAAAGCTTTCATCAAATCAGTGAAGATAGGAGTCTTATTATCCTGTGAATGTGGTCCATCGAACTGAACCCTGTTCGAAACTTTGCGTGGTCATGACATGGCTGTCTTTTGTCCAGTGTGCCCTCAATGCTATCTAGCATGACTCGAGTAAAAGTTTGTAAACAAAAGGCAGCAAGTAGATTGGGCAATATCTGTTGCCAATATGGTGGAGGTCATCCTTAAACAATAATACGGTATTGCTGTTCTTCTATTGAATAAGTATCTTGCGTTCTGACAGATAATGTGTGAAAAGTACAGCAGTGTATTTATGAGGACTGGCGGAAGGTTCTTCAGATGTTATCATCTCATCCTGTCCTGACCTGGCGTTAGTCGACTCTTACCCGCCGAAATAGCATGTCGGATTTCGGAAGAGAGAACTGGTGGTACGACATATACATCCTCCTTTATTCCAAATGAGGGCAGGAGAACGTGGCTACTGAGCAGATCCGTGAAGTAATCGTGAACGATTTTCACCATTGTCTTTCTGGAACCTGTTACTGCCTCGTCTTGGCGTCGGAATGCAACTATCCAGATTTTGTGATTGGCGAAGCTTTGGTGGGCTTTGCGAATGTTTTTCCCAGCCCTTGCCGCTTCGACCATATTTGCTGCTCTCCTCTCTAGGATCTTGTTCTATTGCTTGTCTGCATTGTTTTGCAAGTTCACATGTGTGTTAGCAGTTAGCTTTGGCTAACACAATTCCACTTCGGCGTATCAGTTCGAGTATTTTTGGAAACAGACATTTCCTGGTCAGTTTTCGTCTCTCAGCTTTTTATATTCCTTGGGTGAAGGCATTGAATGAGCCAAACGAATTATCGTCGGTGATATCAATGAAGACTATAGCCGTTTTTTAGGCAGCTGAGAAGCAAGGACATGACAGCGCTGTTACTAAGAACTTTAGACGTAAGGCAAAGAAGATATATGATACAAATAGAGCCAGAGTGTATTCACTACTCTTTAGACAATGTTTTCTATAATCATCATTTCGATCAAATGTAGTTCATTAAGTCCACACGAAAGCCAATGAGCGATAGGCCAATAATCTAATGGAAAGTGTCAACGGAATATGGACGAAAATGGACTCGAAAAAGATGTAAGTGTCCTCTACGACGACCATTTATACGATAGTATAATAGGCAGAAGTGGATCGCTATAAAATCAACCACATGCATTCGCAAGGGCAAACGCTGTAGGGATCCGGAATGATAGGGCATGTTATCAGTATTGAAACAAACCTTTCCTATGAAACGTGATCGGGAAGCAAAAACGCATGGAAAGTGGTACTACCCCACAGTACTCGCACTGATGGACCATAGTATCTGGATTTAACCGAACACGAACACAAAGAAAAAAGCTGTTAACGCTTATAGAACATAACTTCTATCAAGCAAAGAATGTGTATTTTACCTTTATTTTTAATCAACTGTGTCTGAAAACGATAGTATTCATCTTAAAAAGAACATTCAGCAAAAATAACAAACCTGAACAATGAAAATGATTAACACCTCAACATTAACTACTTTATAACGAATACTTTTCAGGGCTCACTGATAAAGGCATACCACATCGTACATAGAATAACTTATTTACAATCACAAATTATAACTATTAAACTAACCGAGAGCATTTAAAAAAAGATGGCGTTTCCATAAATCTCAATAAATCCGGTTTACTCATAGCCACCCAGTTCGCTACGAAAGAAATCAACTATCTCGGCCTGATGATCTCGCACGTACTCATAAACTGTTTGAGACGGATTAAGCATGAATGTCTGACGAAGTAGAGCTGTTTCGTCCTCATCTATATTAGTTGTCTAAAGGAGAAAATAATTTGGTCAGAGGTTTAGAAGCGCCTGATTTACTAATAAATGGATTACGCCCAGACCAACTTCTCTGCTATGGAAGAACTAACCAAACCAAATAGATATTTAAAACCAGAATAGAATAGATTAATTCTGGTAACGCGAGTTGCATTTCTAAAACGAAGGTACTCGTTCAAGAGGACGCATTACCTCAAAAGACCGACTTTTTATAAACCCCAGTATAAATAATAAATATATTTGTGTGTGTGTTCTTATAAGCTGAACCGGTTGAGCTGATGCGAGGTTAGTGTAAGCTGTCCTTGTCTTCCTCTTGTTGTTGTTGGTGGATGGCTGACATTTCGACCATTTCGCCTTCCTTCGAGCCGTGCTGTTGCGAGGAAGGTGAAATCGCCGAAACGTCAGCCATCGACCAACAACAACAACAACAACAACAACAACAACAACAACAACAACAACAACAACAACAACAACGGAAATGACAACGACAACTTATACTAACCTTGCATCAGCTCAACAGGATCAGTTCATAAAAGCATATAAACAATAACCTGTACTTCCACAAAATCGTTCAAATCATCTTCATCATCCTTAGCTTCCGCTTTTTCCTCAGTTGGTTTACGTGGCAGCGGAGGTTCACCTAACGTTTCTGACCGCATTCCTATGATATGCTGAAAACAAATACAATCCCATGATAAAAGTGACACAAGCAATACAGGACATTCACCCTAGAGCTGTAGTTAAAATGAGAGATCATAGTTCGAAAAGGAAAGACGGTTTCCAAAGATTATTAGGAAACCAGAAACAATGGCAATTAGTGATAACCCACTTGGCAAAGCTGCCCAGCCAATTTCTCTGTAGGGAAAACTCCTTTGGTTTCAGGTCTACGAAGCGCTACGACTGATACATACTTTCCCATATTAACGTCGTCGGATCCACCTTAAATAATCGGAGAAATTGCAAAGGCAAAATCTTCTATGTCAAAGGGTATGGAATTGGCCATTAAAACGACCATACCTCTAGGATGGGCTGCAGAATATAAAGTTGCACCTTCGGGAGCATAGAGGGCTTTTATGTTCCGTACGGAAAGATTTTCACCCAGCTTACCCACTGCCATGGCAACAATTTCGCTAAGAGGTCTACCTTCGGCATCCGAAAGTGAGCCGAGATCTGGAAATAATTCAAAATTCAAGGTTCTACAGCGTCATTTTGAAAACAACCAAACACAGAGGAAAATAATTAATTAAACCGACGTTCACTTAACGTCGAGGTGGATAATGAATACATTTGTTTCGTTGTAAAACTTTTATTGGACAAACGTTTCGACGTCTTCGTGTGGCTCTGAAGAAGAGTGGCGCGTGTGGCGAAGAGATCGAAGGAGTCCTACAACAGACACAGGGGGTCGATCACTGCGCCCGTGGCTCACCAAGCCTTCCATCACTCCGGGGTCGGCAAATTGGTACCAGACTTGTCTGGGAAGATAGCAGCACTGGCTCGATACATCGGCTGGCCACCGCGAGTCATTGTAAAGGCCAGATATGCATTCAATCACTTCCAACGGTGCTTAGTGAAGTCGAATGCATGGCGCATCCCTCAGGGATTGATCAAAGCAGAGAGCTTTGTCGTTTTCTTAACAACCTCGTGTAAGTTTACGAATTCAAAGACGTGTAAGAAAATCCAAAAATGACCAAGAGAAACACAATTTAAAAGAAAATTACTTTAACCGATGATCTTCAGTCGTTTATCCACAAGTTATGTAAGAGTATTTGCCATCGTATGACTGTGTAAGGCATTCATGATAAGATTAGCAAGGCCTTGTAAGAAAAAGATTTCGGCATAAGTCATCCCGTAATGACAACACTACCAAGAACACAATGCTCGCTGAAAAATAAGACGCAACCAAAATTTCAAACAATAGAAATTTTCCAATGGCAGGACTTTATAACTCTGTTGAAGAGATTGAAGAGATCCAATCGAAACAACAATTTACGATTACATTGAAAATTAACACATAAGTAACGGTTGAAATTCAAATCCCAACAGGACAGAACTCAGGATAAAGTCCAAGACGGGAGCGATGGAGCACTGTAAAAAAAATGGTAGGAAAGAAAAGATGTTGATAACAGGACATCGAAATACACTACCATGTTTACAATAAGCACTACACTACGACACCATGACTGCAACAAGAATAAACCCCTAATAAGTCATGGAAATCATGAGTATATTAGCGTATACAATGCGTTGAGTGGACTCCACGAGAAGGCAAACCTCCCCTAAGACGACCATCTACACGTTGGGCTGACGTGTTCGTATAAAATGCTAATCAGCTGTACACGCAGCTTCAGTTATTTTACAGATCACCGTATGGGGATATGGGGTTCACACGCGTTACCATGCTCGAACAAAACCACCACCATGGACGGCGATGGCGAGGGAGAAAAACGAATGGCAAATGTGCAGGGGTCCGCACAACTCGTGAGGACGGACCATCCAAGAATCCAAGTAAGCAAGTATCATACGTATTTTAAACGAGAGAAACTCTAACCATTAGAGTACCTCTAAAGCAATAGTGCAACTCATTTCAACAACATAGGGCATTAATCATTAACTTCGAAGCTATAAAGGCGCCAGTATTAAGGATTGCACGTAAGTCCTCACGAAGAAAATATACAAACTAGTCGAAAATATTGTTCCTTCGTCTTGACCTTTGACTGCGAAGAGCTATCCGGTAGAACATAATCCACTACCACAACAGAATTTGCAGATGAAGCGAATCTGAACGGACGACCCAGTAATTAATAAAAATGATTTGAAAGATGAACTGTTTATGAGCGAGCGAGAAATCGATAAGGTCCTAGACACACTGAACTAAACGAAAGAAAAACCGAAAAGTTCACATCTTCCCAACTAAAGGAACATGTAATGGAAACGAAATACCCATATGTCGAACGTATCAAAATGAACGATGGGAATTTACGAATGAGGTGAAAATCGAACCGTTTCTCTAGAGCGGAAAAGAACTTGATACGATATTAGAGAAAATCACCGACTATGAAGCGCCTATGGCACCTTCAAGCTGTACGCGTCGGTCCCGTTTCGTATCCAACGTTCCACAGATGCTGTTACATACGAAGCCCAAAAATTCAATTCCATTATTCAAAGAACTGTAGACTTGATGGAGCTCCATGCAATTACAGAAGTCTCAAATAAAGTAGGAGATACCTACAATATTCCCATGGATAAGTCTAGCCGATGGACAAAAGCCGTTGGTGACTGGATTCTTCGGTATGTCAAACGTGCTGTGGGAAGACCATCGACACGATGAACAGAGTTCTCCACGAAAAGCCTAGAAGAAAGGTATGACGCTCGAAGATACCCTAGAGCGAGCAGAACCCACTGGGCTACTCTTGCACGCGACAGGGAAAAGTAGAAGATTTACTGGAACCCGCACGAGTCACTCGATGATCAACGGGACGCAGGTGGTACGTCTAATAGAGCCCGTATTTGTACAGATAACCATAACTATGCAAACTTTGTAAGTAATAATACAAAGAATAATATGACAGGAGTACCAATATAAGAGACTCTATTGCTAGCCTAAAACACCGTTTTTACAATGTAAGAACTTACCAAAATCTACAGCAAGTATTTTATCCGATAACTTCTTCGGAACGTTCTTCTTGGCACAATTAAGAGCTGATTCTGTCAGTTTCTCTAACTAAACTACAGTAGTCTCACATACAGCAACTAGAATTCAACACAATGGTGTTTTGCACCCTTCATTGAGGTAATGACGAAGCTTATACCTAACCAGATCTTTGAAGTTATCTCCCCTTGCCACGAAATCGGTCTCGCAGTTCAACTCCGTCACAGCAGCCACTGACTCAGTCGATTTGACAGCTATAAGGCCTTGAGTTGTTGGACGGCTGCTCAACCTAAAACACTAGTTAAACACAGAATCCTAAAATACAGTGAAATTGACGTACGACATGTATTCTTTCTTTGATGAGCTTACACGAGGTTGATAAAAATATTTATTACCGGCTAACGTTTCGACGTCTTCGTCTTCATCAGAGCCGATGATCCGAGTCGATGGTCCACGCTTGTTATTCGTCTAGATGTGGCGGTTTCGCCCTCGTGTCGAGTCAGGTCTTCCTCAGCGGTCCGTCTCCTCGAATGGGGCACACTCATTCAGTGATGCCCTTTTATACACGATGCTGATGGTAGATATAATGATAATATCCGTTGGTAATAACAAGCGTGGACCATCGACTCGGATCATCGGCTCTGATGAAGACGAAGACGTCGAAACGTTAGCCGGTAATAAATATTTTTATCAACCTCGTGTAAGCTCATCAAAGAAAGAATACATATTGATTATGCACACCGAGGTTCAAGGAAAGTCGGTTTCGAAGTATTAATACGCTTTGTGCTAGCTGACGTACGACAATTATCTAGGAGAAAAATAGAAATGAAACTTCAAATCAGTGACGAAGAAAACCACAAACTACGTTATACAGGGATTATGGAAACTACAAGACCACTAAAAACGTGGAAAAGATAAAGTTCAGTATACAAGTTGACATAACTTAGTCCAAACGACTCTGCGCTATAATTCGATAGCGCATTTCGTATCAACTTCCCAAAACTTTCCCGTCTCATCGTGACTAGGAAGTGTTTCTGGGTGTCGCGCTGCGAAGGACAGCGGGGAGATAAGCAGAGCTTCTCAAGCTGAGTCCGGCTTTTCCATTAGGAAGCCTAACTAAAGGTAAACCAATATCAAGATCCATCACCAGCCTAGTACCAAACTAGTTGTATGGCAGGAAATCTCCCTCTGATCCACAACGGCAGCGAATGCCTATGGAGGTGACAAAATGGAGCAAACTTTAGCATGGCTGACTCCAGGGAACCACAATGGCTAAAACAGCAAGATTCCGAAAAAATGGAAATTATGCTAGGGTCTGTACAACTAGTGAACACGGGCCATCCAAGTACCCAATATACAAGTGCATAGTATAGATTATAGTGCACAGTATACACTATACAAGTATACATTATCCAAGTGCTATGAAATCCACATACTTAGTTGCTTTTTCCCATCCTTCGGTTTGAGCTTTCTGATTCAACCATTTCACGGCCTCTTCAAGGTTACCCGGTCCAAACTGCAGAACGGCTTTACGGCAGTTTACGAAACTGTAGCCCGTGCGTTTTCTTAGCTTCATCAACGCCTGAAAGGGTTACGTTAGATTAACACCCCCAGCAATTGGCTTTGATATGAGAACCGACACAAAGCTACTTCTATGCCCACTTACAGAACAACTTTTAAAAAGTGAAATAAAACGTGATGGGAACAAGAAGAATGGGCAAACGCAGAAAGACTTCTTCTAAAGAAAAGGTCAGTCTAATCAGTCCAAAAAGAAGACCATGAATTTTACCTCTTTATCGATTTTGACGCTAGTCTGCGGAGCTGACGAGAAGCTTCGCACAAAAGACGCTGACATCGCAGTTCGTCGGAAAAACTGTCTCAGCATCCTAAAAATAAACAGGTCTCTCCCAAAGGATAAAGTTTAGAAGGAAGAACACTCGGCGTTGATTAATCCATGAGGGATGTGCCATTCATTCCACCTCATTATGTATCGTTCAAGGTGAATGAATGCATATCTGGCCTTTAAAATGACTCGCGGTGGCCTACCGATGTATTGAGCGAGTTCTGCTATCCTCGCAGACAAGTCTGCTACCAATTTTCCTAACTCGGAGGGACGGAAAGCTTCGTGACTCTAGTGGGCGAGGTGTGTATAGCGGGGCGCCTCTAACCACTGCGCTACATGGGGAAAACTCTGATTTAACCCTAATTTCTTCTAAAACAGGAAATAATTACTCAAAATACTTAGACGTATACACTACAAAATAGACGGCGATGAGAATGAGATAATTTCTGTTCCGTCGAACCTGTTCAAAATTTTATGATTGGAGCGCGGAATCCAGCACCTGCGGTGATTGTCGTCGACACGCATAGAACATTTACTAACTTTTACTAATCATTTCTAAAATCTCAGAATAGTGACCGGTTGTTTCTAAGCTTCGGCTGCTCGTTGTCTTGCGTCCTTTATTAGTTTTGTGATTATCACAAAGTCAATTGTATCCCATCCAACAGTTTCTCGCCTCGTCGTTGTTGTGAGGTGTTCCTGCGTGTCGAGCTTCGATGTGCAACAGGAGGATTCACCCCACAGCAGGACCTCCCGAGCTGAGAATGAGTTCGCCGTTTCCATCGGGAAGCCCAGATAAGAGTAGGCCGATACCGGGATCCACCACCATTCTGGTATCGAACTAGTCGCACGGTGGCAAATCTCTCTCTGATCCACAAGGGCGGCGACTGCCTGTGGTGGTGAAGACCTGGGGCAGACTTTGGGCAGGCTGACCTCGTGACTTCAGAGAACCATATTGGTTAAGGTAGCAAAATTCCGGGAAAATGGTAATTGTGCTGTGGCCCACGCAACCATTGAAGACGGATCATCCAAGTATCCAAGTAAGTAAATTGTATCTACACGAACTACAACGTCTTTGTCCACAAAAAAAAAACGGATCTTTCAAAGGAAATCCTTCGAGGGATAATAACTACGCCTTCTCTCTGATAGGCGTAGCCACCAAATGAACTAAAATCAAGCCTACACGTGAAGAAAGCTATTCTGTATTGTTGGTGTAACTTAGGAAGAAAGTTCTTTTAAGTGTCCTATTGCCATTTCTATCACTGCGTGGTGGCCTTAGCATTGTAATCGATGGCATCTTGAAAGCGAACTAACTTCCTAACTTCAGAGGTTGGCCGATGTCATTCAAGGAGAGCATCTCCAACACGATAGTGTTTTTCTTCCTTCAACACGGTGCTCAGTTATACGTTGCGAAGACAATTCGTATAACTCCTTTGCAGTTTCACTGAGAAGTTCTATTGTAATCGGCATATTTTCAGGACTTTGCTTAGTCTTTTATTACTTGGGTAGTCGGATACTCGGATGGCTCGTGTACACTGGTTATGCGGACCTCAGTGCTTAGTCCGTTATTGCTTGGGTAGTTGGATACCCGGATAGCCCGTGTTCACTGGTTGTGCCGTCCCCAGCATAACCTACATTTTTCTGAGATTTGTTGGCTAAGCCATCGCGGTTACCTGGAATCCCGAAGTCAGCCTGGGCAAAGTCTGCCCCAGGTCTTCACTATTATGGGCAGTCGCAGCCCTTGTGGAACAGAAGGATTTGCCATTGTGCGACTTTGATACCAAGACGGTGGTGGATCTTGGTATTGGTTTTTAACTCTAGGCTTCCTGATGGAAACGTGGGACTCCTCAGCTAGGGAGACCCTGCCGGAGGAACGAATGCCCCCTCTCTACATCGCAGCTTTTCGCCTTGGAACACGCTGAAATATTTGCAGAACTTAAACCACAGATCAGATGGAACCGCGATTACCCGTTCCGAGAGCTCGCGTGTTAGGCACGACACCACTGAGGCCCTTGCTTTGCCTTTCTCCCAGCCAATTTTCTACTCAATCTGGCCTGGGGTTTATGTCTTGCAAATACCTCAGCATCATAGTGATTATAATTCCTTTGTTTGTTAATGGTTGATGTGGGAAAAGCGCATGATGCGCATCACACTGTTATGTTTCATATCCTGACAGACTTCCTGAATGCTAAACTACGATGTATGAATACTTGCTTGGTATACCTAGATCCACTCTTCGTTGGTTCTGCTGATTCCAGCATAATTTCCATTCGTTTCTCTCTCGCGCTAGCGTTTTCTATGACAGTGGTCGGCTTCAAACATGGTGACGTCTGCGAGGCTCATTCTGAATTCCGAAAATTGTTTTCATGTACAAGTGCAGATGGTGGATGTCAACCACGGACACGTCCGCTCATCATTTGGGTGATCTTCTACGGGGACGCGTGCATTCTGTTGCGGTCGACTCCACTGTTCCTTTCGTCCATCTGTTACCTGATCTTATTATGTGACCTATTAATGTGTATTCTCCCAGGTGCTGAACGTGGGATAATCTTCGAATTTCAAAGCTTCGCATTCCGGCCACATATTGCGTCTGACGGTTAAATTACAGAAGATATCGTTCAAGTGCTCCGTGGTAAGTGGTCTTTTCTTTGCGTGGTCGAAGTATTAGCCCTTTTTCTGCTGCCTAATGTGCACTGGGAGAACTGCTGAATCGATAAGGTAATCATGGAGTTTTGGGTCCTTAAGTTGGTTTGTGGCTTGAGAGGTCCGAATGCGACCCAAGCTGCTCCTCCATTTAGTTCCTTCTTCATGTCTTTCTCTTTTTTTTCAGTCCAAATATACGTACGACGTGGTTTGTGTAATCGAAGAACCATCCATTTTAATTTGTTCACTTTCTCACTGTGGGCTCTTCATGAACTTAGTCTTCGTCCTATTCATGCATGATCCCATCTCCTATCCCATTTTATTGATTTCACTGAGCATCGCCTCTGCTTCGTTGATTCTTCTGGAAAAGAACACAACGTATTCGGCAAAACAAAGATTTGGTAGTTTTCTACAAGTAAGCCACAAGCCTTTCTCGTCCCAATCAACTGGGTTCATTATTCACTGCACTGCGGAGTAAACAGCTTTGGCGATGTAGAGTTACCTTGTCGAACCCATTTTTCTAATTTGTACGGTGAGGAGTCGATGAAAAACCTGCATGTTTTGGCTGCAGTTCGGATAACAGTCTGCTAGTGCTCGAATGTAGAATATAAAACGGGTCCACCCCTTGGTTCACGAGCGCTGATTATATTGCATTCGTTTCAACGCTGCGAAACGCTTTCTCGTAGTCGGTAAAGATTAGGTCAATGGGCTGATGGTACCACCGACAAACTTCTATGACCCGTGACATGGTTTGTATATGGTACAGAGCCCCTATAATAGAAATCCATCTTGCTCAACTGATTGTGCTTCATCCAAGGTCCCAAGGTTTTCGACTCGCGCAAAATGAATCTTTGTGAACAGCTTCAAGAGTTCACACAACAAACATAATGAATTTTCGTGAGCAAGGTCCTCCACTGTTCGGCGTTTTTCTCTTTCTGAACGTAAGATATCATGGGGGTTGCGAGAAATACATTCGCGATGATATTATCAGTTCTTGGAACTGTTCCCTTCTTCATGCTATCGCAGATGAATTTCAGAGTGTAGAATCCCGGGCGGTTTTGACCATTTCGGGATTTCGATATCCTAGGCGGAGATTGTGGAGCAGAAAAGATTGATATAGAACTTTTCCGTTATCAGTTCCATATCATGGCAGGATGTAGTGATAGTTCCACTTTCGTTTATTGGGGTGGACAGCGTAATGTTGCAATCGCAAAGATCCCAATCGAACTTCTTTCGATTGGATGGTTCTTGAACTGCTTCCAATAACTTTTTTTGCCTATACCATTATAAATCCTCTTGCAATTATCCTCTACAGCTGGTATTTATTACAAACGTGTCCGGTTTCTTGTAAAACGATTAAACCTCACTTTCCTTCTCTTTTACAGCAGATTCTTTGCGGTATTGTTGGTCTGAACTCCTCTGTTTGATCAGGCGTTTACGATGGCACTTACTTGGATACTTGAATGGCCCGACTTCACTGGTTATGCGGGCTCTAGCATATTTTACAATTTTTTAGTTTTACCCATTGTGGTTCCCAAGAGTCCCGAGGTCAAGCTAGCCAAAGCAGCCCTTGTGGATCAGAGGAAGATTTGCCACCATGCACCGAGTTTAATATCCAGACGGTGGTGATTCCCAGTATTGGTTTACTCTTAACTGGGCTTCCAGATGGAAGCGTCAGCATCCTTCTCAGTCTGGGAGATCTTAATAGAGGGGTGAGCCTCCGCCCTCTGTACGTCGCAGTCCTCCTTGCTATGGTTAGGTGGTATACCTTTGGGAGGAGCTACGATGTATAGCGTAAATCTATAAATCAGCAGTGCTACCTAGGCTGATAAGTGTATCATTTCTATATCTAAGCTCAGCTAGAAGTAAGGATTTTCCAAGAATTTTCACCACACCAAGAGTAACGCAATCGCTCGTAACGTGCTAAACCATCCTCCGATTCACAAGGACAAGATGCTGCCTGTATTGAAGGCCTAGTGCCTCTCTGGCATAGCCTTCTTGGAACTCCAAGGAGAAGTCCTGCCAGTGCAGCACCATATGATTCTGATGGAAAAGATACTGGGGTGCGCACAATTATTCGTCACTTTGGGTCATTGCCACGGATCTCCCTCATACGAAAGATCTCGAGCCGGTTAGTCGCGAGGCTACGTTTGGCGCGTCTCCAGATGGCGGATAAGAGGTTAATCGCGGACCAAAAGCGACCTTTGCTTCCCTGAGACGCTGGTGGATCCAGGGGATGGACTCCCTGTTTCTGCTGCGCCGATTTGGCACATACTTTCTGTATTTGTTAGGCGTATTCACGCATGCGTGTGTGGGTGCGTTCTCGCTTTATGCGGATTGTATTCTACGAGTCAATTCGGCCAAAAGCCTGCCAAAAGAATCGAATGACAGGGAAGTATATGGGAGGCGGTAAGGAGTCGCCTCCAACAAATAACCACTCTGGGAGAGCCTGGCAAGCTACCCGTGAGTATAACCAGCCCCCACGTTCAGAGCCCAGCGAGCTGTACGTGGGTATCAAAAATGCTAAACACAGTAAAAAAAAACGTTCCCCTGACCCCGAAAGAGCCCCCAATTTTACAGCGTTGGGTAGGACCAGTACGGAGAGGCTGCTAAAATCTCTGCCTGGAACAAGAACTACGGTGACGATCGGTACCTACAATGCACGTACACTTGCATCCGAGTCATCGATAGAAAACTTGCTCATGCAAGCAAAAATGATAAGGTACGACGTCATTGGCCTGGTCGAGACGAGACGACGCCACCCATTCAACGCCGTCTATGACACTGGAAAAGAACTGTTCCTCAGAACATGCGACAGTAGGGGCGTCGGCGGTGTCGGCGTCCTCGTCGACACGAGTTTGCCCATAAACATCGATTCATGCGAACAGCTTAAAACCCTAATCGGACGTTTACGATTAAAAAGATGTGGATCAATACTGGCTTTGACAGTCTTGGTGGTTTACGCGCCAGCATCAAACTATGACGAAGAAGAAATCGAAGCGTTCTACATGCTCTTGGAAATGTTCTACAGAGAAGACCATACATTCTTCAAAGTCATCATTGGAGATTTCAATGCCCAGATTGGACCAAGAAGATAGTCTGAGGAACACTGGACGTGGGAATCTCCCAATGGAGAGTACCATAACGGAATAGACCACATCATAGTCAGTAAAAGTTTTGCCTAACCGATGTCGCTGTTGTCCCAAAGTTGTACACGGGATCAGACCACCGTCTCCTTCGTGCAAGATTTTATTTCTCGCGGAAAGGAGAAAAAGCCGCTAAATTCAAAAACCGAAGTCCCAGGATCGCCACAAACTGGGACTTGTTCAACTCATTGGTCGGCTGTTGGGAAGATGCCGTTGTCGACAACATCGACGAGGAATACGATCGGCTCATTGAACATCTTCACGTTAGCGCCATGAAAGCTGAGAGTTCGAAAGTCACCAAGAGACGTATGTCTCCACAAACTCTCGAGTTAATACGCCAGCATGGAATCGCACGAGCTGCAGGCAACCACGAACTAACGTCTGAGCTTGTGAAACAATGCAGACAGGCGATAAAAGAAGATCTTAAGGAGAGAACAGCAGTAGTAATGGTCGAAGTTGCAGAGGCTGCGAAAAGCATTCGCAAAGCCCGCCGAAGCTTCGCCAATTACAAGACCAAGATGATTGCGCTCCGACGCTCAGAAGGAACAATAACTGCGTCCAGAAAGGCAATGGAGAAAATCATCCACGTCCACCTCCCATCATATGAAATAAAAGAGGACCGATATGTTGAACCACCAGTTTTCCCGAAATCCGACATGTCATTTCGTCGGTGAAAAATCGAACAGCACCAGGTCCGGACAGGATAAGATCAGAACATCTGAAAAACCTTCTGCCAGTCCTCGTAAACACACTGGCTCGGCTCTTCACACGTTACCTGTCTGAATGCCAGGTCCCTACTCAGTGGAAGACCAGCAATACCGTGTTGTTGTTCAAGAAGGGCGACCTACACGATATAGGCAACTATCGCCCAATCTGCTTGTTGTCTGTCCTCTACAAACTTTTCGCTCGAGTCATCTGAAAAGGATTGACAGAACACTGAACGAAGGACAGCCATGTGAGAAAGCAGGGTTTCGAAAAGGATTTAGTACGATGGGCCACATTCACACGACAACAAGGCTTGTTGAAGTATCGCGAGAGTACAAAAGACCGCTCTGTCTCACTTTCATCGACTTACAGATGGCCTTTGATTCAATTGAGATAGAAGCAGTCATGGAAGCCCACGGTAGTCAAGGAGTCCGTACTCAGTACATAAAGATTCTGCGTGAGCTGTACAAAAATTTCGCAACCAAAATTTCACCATTCTACAACGTTATTAACGTTCATGTCAAAAGAGGAGTTAGGCAAGGAGACACAATCTCGCCAAAATTATTTACAGCCACCCTCCAGAACGTCATGCGAACATTAGAATGGGATAATATGGGAGTGAAAATCGATGGCCAGCAGATAAATCACCGCTTTGCTGATGATATCGTCCTTATAACACCAGAAATTGGCCAAAAAACGTATGCTTGCGGAATTTTTTGAAGCGTGTGGAAAGATTGGTCTTTGACTAATTCTCAAGAAAACGATGTTCGTGAAGAACGCGGCTTGGGGAGCTTTTAAGAGCATCGAGGATGTAGTGAAGAGAGCGTATGAATGATAACCGATGGACAAGAGCTGAGCCCGTTCGAGTCACTCGTCGAGCAACGGGACTACAGGTGATACAGGTGATGTGGTCATTGAAATATTCAGTAAAATATGGCGCTCAATACGAAATTGCCTGCATTTGCCTTCCACAAAAATTTCTTCATTGCTTGGCGATTTTATTACGAAGTGATGGCTAAACAATCAAATAAACATGATGGTGTTGCGTCGGTAAAGTTTTCTTGCAATTACACGATGGTTGTCTATTTCAGCTGTTGGTGAAAATTATGTGGTTCTGTCGAACGTAGCTGCTTCTAGCTGGTGAGCAAAAACCATTTGGTTTCTAGAGTAGAGTAGAGTAACCATAACCATAGAGTCTTCTGCAATTCTTGAACTTTGCTCCTAAACTAACTCAAATCACATATGGTGTCAATAAAAGATCATCGATTCCATCAACATTGTTGGTGAGATCTTCACTTTGTTTTTAATTCCTCGATGAACTTCTTCTGTTATATTTTTAGTACAGTTTTTACAAGGGGCAGATAACACATTGGTAGTCACTCATCATGAACACGGTGATGGTTCGAACACGCCCAAGGGCGTTAAGCTTCTGATTCCACCGAGGTCGGGAATTTGGCACAACACTTGTTAGGGAACCGCAAACTTCGTGCAATTAAAGTGGGAGCGCTCTAGACCGCTCTCCTAGGACTCGATGTAGAATTGACTCAATTAGCATTCGACGACGTTCATGACGAAACGAACGTCTTCAAGCACCATTCGAACCAACATGAAAAAAGTTCGGAGACCTCCGCAGATAATGGATGCGAGGATGCGAAACGAATGTACGAACAGGTGGGATCCGCACACTAGATGTGATGACGAGTCGTGTAAAATAAAAGTAAGAACGGTTTTTACAAGCTTATTATTATTTCTTACCACTATTGAGTCGTTGTATCGAATAACGGGATGTTTGTCGACACAGCATTTTATGAAGAACTTGAAGGAAAATATGAGAGAATTTTGATTTCGGGAGAACAAAATGAAAGAATTGATTAAAGGACGCGAAAATGTCGAGAACGAGACCTGGAGATGCTATTAGCTCACAGTCAATTCACATATTGATTACTGATGATACAGGTGAGAATGGAAATACATAGCGTTTTAACCTTCTTGCTCTACCTATTCTTTCTTCATAAAAGCGTGTAATGTAAAGTCTTAAGGATGTAGAGACATAAAGAAAACTAGAAACTTGAGTTACGCTTCGAACTAGCGATTTTGTTTCTGGAAGCTGACATGGTATCCACTGCAACACTTCGAAAGGTGTAACCGTGGGTTCGAAGTGCACCTGTGGTTCCGAGTTTTGCTCATATCTCAGCATCTTGTGATGGTGAGAGGAATTTTTAGAATGACCGTTGCGATGGTCTTCTAGAGTTGCTGACTGGTGTCGTAAACAAGTAACCGAACTCATTGTATTGTCAGCAATAATTGGATACAATCCATAAAAGATCCCATAAAACATAAAATTTCCAAACGGAAAATATTCAGTTGGCGAAGAGGCAGTGTTCATCGTCGCTAACGTAGTCCTGCGTGCAGAAGCTAAACGCATCTTCGAGCGCGCTCTCCCATCTGTATGAGTGCGCGATTTTGACGTCGTTATCAACATCACTGCTAAGGACTTCCAGCAATTGTTCGATGCTAAACAGAGAAGAGATTTTATAGGGAAAATCCATGAGACCAACTATTTCATCGCTACTACTAATATGTTTATAAATTCATCTGACCATGACTTTTTCACTATTAAAATACGAACTCATCTCCATTCTTCGCAGTAAACAGTGCTGTTGAATCAAATCGAATCAATTCGAAACTACGAAATGGTCTAAGCGCTTCAGTTCTCGTCTGTTTTTAAAAGAAACTGGGCACTAGCTATAGAAGTGGATGTAATTCTTGTATTTTAGGTATGAATTTCTTGAAGGCCTCCTTATTCCATTAGTGTAACATCTCTTCTTTGTGAGATGCTCTTAATTGTGAAGCAGTCACATACATAATCGAGATTTCTTCCCGTAAATGTCATCAGCCCGAGAACTCACACCTCTATCCGGATGCCCAGCTGAGGATGGAACTATTCGAGAACTACACTTTTATAACGGCACTACATGAAATATCGGATGAAAAATCCCCCTCCGATACATAAAATACAACATCTTGCTTGTGGCGATGACTTGGAAACACCTTAACACCAGGTTCTTGGTAAAGAGGGATAAAATTCTGCGTACGTGCTGGCTCATTCAAACGTCAAATAAGTATTGAAGAACTGACTAAATTTAGATTCATTCACATCAAATCCAGTCCATAATGGTCAACGAATGCTTGTGCTGAAGACCAGGAGACATTCTAACACATATGTTCCCATACTAAGGGTTAAATCATGTCCACCTACCATTTAACTTGTCAATGAGTAGAAAAGACGTCGTACTTAAAAGCGTAACAATAGTCACTCGATATATGGAATGGAAGAAGTGCTACTATCTTCATGACGTATGAACGCAGGCTATCGAAATGTCTAAGTTTTTTCAAAGTGGTTTTCGATATTTCAAGATACGCGTCTTCTTGCAATGATATTCTTACTCAACAGTTTGCATGCACCAGCCCATCCACCTTATGCAACAGTGTAGAGATGGAAATTCGAATGAATGATGTAGCTCCAACGAAGCTGTATGGCGCTGAAGACCAGTTGCTGTATCCAGACTAACCTAGCTCAGAAGATAAAATGTAACTGGTGAACTAAAATTGGGAAGATGAGTAGAAGAACATTCAATCTGTTCACTGATTAGGAGACTGCCGAAGAAGTACACAAGAAGGCGAATTTCGGCTATAGAAGAATGGGTGTGCCAGTGATTTATTGTCTTTTATAAACAATGATCAGTTACTGTGAAAGCAAAGCCGAAAGTGACTTCCTAGAGCGAAGAGAGCAAGCTTATGTATGTTACTGGTAGGAATAACGCCAACAGAACGTTTACTTGTGCCTGGAAGTCATAACGAACTTTTTTTTAGTTAAAATTAAATCTTGCCATGGCCTCATTAAAAAATACAATAAATTGAATTTTTAAGGAATGCATAGCATCTGGGAATGTAGGTTCGAATGTGGGAGGGTCGGAATTTTTCTCAAATAGGGAGCTTATCTCTGTAGATATTAACCCTACGGTCCTGTTTACATCAACATATCATCATGAAGACCTACTAACCCTAACAGGACGACTTCTCGATGATGTTTTCGAAAAAGTCTCTTAAGATGCGCAAGGTTGAACTTCGTCGTTAGTCGATCTACTCGTGAATAGTAGTAGCTGCGAAAAATCTGAAAGTTATCGTTGCCAGGAGCGTTCTTCTAAATAAACGTTAACACAACAGGTCTGTTCTGTGATGCACAAACTTACCATCTGTCCCTTCAACTGTGAAAAAAAGGCAGTGCATCCTAGGATCGATGTGATATACAGAGTAACACCTGTATCACCTGTTGTCCCGTTGATCGTCGAGTGACTCGAGTGGGCGCCAGTAAATCTTCCATTTCTCCCTGTCGCATGCAAGAGTAGCCCACTGGGTTCTGTTGGCTCTAGGGACTCTTCGAGCGTCATATCTTTCTTCTAGGCTCTTCGTTAAGAACTCAGACCATTGGGTCGGTGGTCTTCTTCTAGTACGTTTGACATCCCGAAGAATCCAGTCACGGCTCTTGTCCATCTGTTGCCATTTATACGCATTACGTGTCCGGCCCACAATATCTTCGACTGTTTGGCATAGAGAACTTATACAGAGTGGAATTAGTTATTTTCATAGCCCATTTTTACTCCGCAATATGGTATGGTTTTAGGGCACGGGTAGCGCAGTAGTTAAAGGAGCACTGCAGTATGCACGTGGTCTTTGTTTCGATTCCACGCTCCATGTTCACCAAGCCATCCATACCTCCTGGGATTTTTCGATTTGTTTTCGAAATAAGAGGACAACCGTAGGCGTTTAGATATTTCCTAGACTGAGTAGGAAATACGGCTTTCTATACCTAGTTAAGGGCTTGTGTTTCGTGCATTTGGTACAGTTGGACGCTTATATTTTGATGAGAAACGAAGATCTGAAAGGATCTTGTTCACCTACGAAACTCTACAATGAGAAGCATGGAGGTGGTGGAAAGACTTCGGGTTTGTACAAGCACAACGATTTGAAACGTCGTTCATTGTGCTTTGCATTGACAAGTAAGAGTATTCTTACGTACAACATAATTATATAGAACATAAGTATTAGTTGAAATACTTACCGTCATATACTTGTTTCTTCTCGTAGATGGCTCAGCCGAAGAAATGATAAGATTAGAAAGATCAAATGCCACATCACCGAAGTGCACGTTCTTAACAAGTTACAAGTTTTAAGAACAGAACGAAATCTTTGGGTCCGCTCACAGACATGATACATCTTCAGTTGAGGGCGCGTATCCTACAGTGGTGGGCGGGTGTGGCGCAGTGGTCGGAGGCCCACACATGAAATCGATTTCCGCGCCCATGGCCTACAAAGCCTTCCATCTCTCTGGATTCGGCAAATTGGTACCAGACATGTCTGGAAGGATAGCAACACTGGCTCGATACATTGGTAGGCCACCGTGAGTCATTGTAAAGTCCAGACATGCATTCAATCATCTCCAAACGCTTAATGAAGTTGGATGTATGGCGCATCCCTCAGAGATTGATCAACGCCGAGAGCTGTATCTTTTGTCCGTTATAATACAGTGGTTGGAGATGCCCGGACGCCAGCACGTTCGTTCGTTCCAACGGCTGCTCCTGGGTTCGCCAATCCTTCTCTACCTCCTGGGTCGGCGTATTGGCACCGGATTTGTCTAGGAGGATAGCAGCACTGACCTGATAATAATACTTTGGTAGGCTACCGAAAGTGATTGCATAGGCTATTCGACCACTCATGACGATGCTTGATAAAGTTAAATGCATTGTGCAGCTCTCAGAATTTGATTACGCGGAAAATTTTTTTTTGCTCTTAATCTATGGATCCAGGCACCAACGCAATGAAACTTATGACAATCTTATTAAAGCATGTTCCAATGGTTTTTAATGCGAACTAAAGAAGCTACTAGTGGAAAACTTTGGGATTAACTTCAATGATGCTGAGATATTTGCAAAACTGCATGGTCCCACATGGTGTGGTGGTGAACGCGTTACACCCCGGAATGGACAGTAGCGCGTTCGCTCCCCACCGTAGACACCTGCACCTGACACCTATATTTCGCAATATATGCTCTGCCATTAAAAAGAAAAGGCAGCGAATAATAAGACTAGAATCTAAGATTAACGTTTGAATCAAAAGCATTACTCACTTCCCATTCACTGATGTCCACCAATTCCTGTTGATAACGATTGGAACTCTAGAGATATTTAGTAAGAAACTATCGTAAAGATTATAAAACTGAAAATATTATCTTCTTCAAAACGTTCAGCTTATGGAAACGTTGGTATAGCAATAGTTATTGATCAGCAGCAGCTATTTGTTACCTGGCTGGCTGGTATCAGAATCAGTATGGTAAGACTCCATGAACGTAAGAAGGTTTCTGCTAGGTTAGTTTCGCTATCATTTAAGATGAGCGCACTACTCACCTATTAAGCCTGTTACCTTTTCAGGATCAAGTACTTTCATAAACGATGAGTTAACTATTTATTCGTCCCAGTTAAAGAGTGCTATCATTTACAGAACCTATATAAGACGGTTAAGATAAGTGTGAATATGTGCCAGCGCAGTTTAGGAAGTTCACGCCATTTGGGAGATTTTTTAAGTTTTTAAGACCACTAAAAATCCTGGTGTAAAACCTACTATTCCATTCCGGACCTTTCGGAAGTAGCATTTCTCTGCCGTAAGATTACCATGACAAATCACACGCTCCGATGGTTCAACACTGTCATGCTTGCTTTCAAGTACTGCCATCAGCTGAAAGAACACTGTCTAAAGGTTATTTACATGAGCTAGTTGTCTAGCACTCAAAAAGTCAAAGTACAAGCAAAACTTTTAGGTGCTTATTTAAGCCTTTCTCATAAGAGCAAGCCTTGAACATCATTTAGCCTCTGTGTGAATGATCAATGTATCGTTTTTCATCGATAAGCTAACATAATTTTGTTACCAAAAATTTGTTCCTCTTCATATTCCTCAGAGCCAATGATCCGTGTCGATGTTCCATAGTCATTCGCCCTCTCGATGCGGTGTCTTCATCGTTGCATCGAGGCGAATCTCCTTCAGTGGAACACCACTCGAATGACTCAAAATATATAGTGGATATAAAAAAGCATTGCCGTGTTGACTCATTTGAGCGGTGCTCCGCTGAAGAAGATCCAACTCAATACCGACAAACAAGGCATCACACTAAGAGCACCAACGACTGTGCACCATCGATTCGGACCTTCGGCTCTAATGTAGACGAGGACGTTGAAACGTTAGCTAAATAAACATCTTTGATAACAACCTCGTGTAAACTTGTCAATGAAATGCAGTCTTATGATTCTATTCATTTTCCTGTGTTGTTACGGCGAAAATCGATGCTGGCTCATAGAAATATCCTCTTTCCCAAATTCATGAAGGTACCATATTGAGAAAGGCAGTCTAAGGTAGAAAGACATCGAATTCTATTTTCCAAACGTGTAGGCCTTCTCCGACTTGGAGTTATTCCGATTTAAAGACAAATTCTGAACAAATTCAGCGCCTAAAATTTTAAACAATAGGCGTGAACAAGAATCAATGTTTTCCGAAAGTTCTGCTAGTTTTGAGGCTGGTTTTATAAACGTGAAGGAAGTGTGAAGCGCGCGTAGCACAGTGGGTAGACTACGTTGCGAACCACATGATTGTTGGTTCGATCCGGCGTAATGGATCAACGAAGGCTTTAGGCTCCCTCAAGTCACTATGCAAACCAAATGACTCTTCATCACCTCAACGAAGTTGAATGGAGTCCACTGCAAGGCACATTCCTAGGCGGTTGATCAATGCTGAACGTTTATTCTTTGAAAGGCGCGTACCCATAAATCTCTCAGATACTGAAAGCCCAGCCCAAGCTGTGTCTTCCACTACAAAAATGTTAAAATTTTCTGTGAATGTTGTAAATTAAATGTGAAGAAGTCGTCAGTTTACCCTTGGCATCACTTCCGTTGGTAATGAGAAATATTGCGATAGTCCTCCCATGAGTGCTTCTCTAAGAATTTCTAATAACTGTGGTTCAATAGATTTCTGATAATGCCGAATATTTTCGTGATTTTCTTCGATAACTCGAATAAACTGAAAAAAAAAGACTTTGTAGCCGTATAAACTATCAGATCTTTGAAGTATAAGAATGGTCATATGCTTTTACTAATAGTTATGGAAAATTATGTAGCGCTCACATTGAAGAATAAGCATAAACACGTGTGAATTATATGTGTCTCATAGCTACCTAGCTGTTTCATACTTTCGTGTATGGTCAATGTAAAATCGCATCACCTCAGTAGACATGGTTGCTGTGTTGGTCGAATGCATTATGGCAATCTTCTCAGCTACCTTAAACTTAAAGCAAGATCAATAGAAAAGAACAGATCTATTGAAAATATTTCTAATTCCCTACTTCCGTGGAATCGCATTAATGTAAATTGTATTAGACTTAGAAATTGAAAACTTCTTCAATAGGTCCGTTCTCCGTTGATCTTCATCCAAGTGTTTCCCAGGATTTCTCGTACAGATTGAAATGGAAAAGCAGTTACATTGTATTCTCCCATCAAATCCCTTCATTCTTCATTTCGCTAACTGAATAGTGGGATTGCATTTTCGTGAAGAAGTTTTCAGGAAAGATAAGAGAAAGTCAATGAACTTTGAAAAAGAGATTGGAGCGTTCAGGTCTTCAAAAATTCTGTATATTTCCTTAGCTTTATGACAGCATAGAGAAAAATATCTTAGAAATGCTGTGACGTCTCATGCTGGCATTTCAGTAATGCTAGCGGTGTGACATGGGTTGGGCGCCTAGTCTGCTTCACCAACTTTCATGCTTCACTAAGGAACCAGAATTACTACACACAACACGCAAATGTTCTAATAGTTTTCTAGAAAGCCATAGTGACGCCCACGGGTTTTTTATCCTTTCAAATTTCGAAAGAAAATCGGAAGTCATGCATTTTTCCATAGAAGCCCTGGAGAGAAATCAACGAAGAAGGACGGCCATAATGAATTTTTGATATACAGAGCTTACATAGATGGCATTATTCGATAATAACTTATAGTAAAAAGTCGATTACATGCCTGACATAGTTCATGGTCGCTAAGCTGATGCTTCTGAACACCGTGTTGAAAGATGACGACGAACACCAAGTAAGACAGGTCGTCGTCTTCAATTCTGAATGAATGCTCGAGGCGACCACATGGAATCGCCAGACGATTTTCAGTGACAGTCTCGTGGAAGAATTTTGAATTGAAGAATGCAGCCTGCATGGGGAAGAGATAAGTAATGGATAGATTTTCCAGAAATTTTCTATTCAATCGATTTCATTAAGGATATAGCCAGATTTTGTAAGTGACTAGCTTAAAGGAATCATGTACTGTTGAACATTCGAATATTTGAATGGCATCGTTTTTCTATGAAGAAACAGCGTGATTGTTTAATAATTTTTCGTTTTTTATAAGTACAATTAAATGAAACTTCTAGCTTTTCATCGATTCAGGACAAATACTCTTGAAAGAAGGCAAAAAAAAAACAGAAAAAACAATACTTACGAGTTTTGACGCTTCTGGCAGTTCCATTTCTTGTTCGTCATTGTTTTGTACGAAGAATACACGATAATTCACGTGGCCAGACTGAAGGCAGCAAAAATTTTTTTAGTTAGATACTCATGTAACGATTCTGTTTCCATTAAAGACTAGGCAGTTTTTGATTATTGTGGATAAAAGCTAGCATCTCTTCCCATCATCAGAAGTCTCTTATAAGCCTGTATGGAGAGAAGATTGCTTTAGATATTAACTCGATTCATGAACGTCGATAAATTTTCAGTTTGCAAGTAAATCGTTCAAATCTTTGATTGTAGAGATTCCATTGGTGATTTAACTTTGAGTTTAGAAATGTTGATTTAATGTTGATGGCAATTCTGTCGTTATTTTTGCCCTATGTGGCTGGAAATAGATCCATGTCTTCGCGAAATGTTAACATATAACGGACGGTGTGCATTGAATACAATTACACACCGCGTGCAGAGTGACCGGCATGAGCTATATGGCTATAGGCATCAACCTGTTTCGAATGGTTTACTTTGGCACACAAAATCCATTTTCTACACTTCTTATCGGCGACTGATAAACCGTCCAGCACTGATGCTGTGGTGGACCTTGACGGGGAAAACGCTATTCTGCTCAGTAGTACGCTGAAGAGCATTTTCTCGAACGAATTCATTGACTGATAATTCGACAGACAACCAACTGTTATTTAATTTTAATCTCCAAATTGGATTGTAATTATTGTGTGGAATGTGCAAATATAAAAATACCAAATTAGACGCAGCATAATTTGTAAAACACATACACACATACACACACATACACACACATACACACATACACACATACACACATACACACATACACACATACACACATACACACATACACACACATACACACATACACACATACACACATACACACATACACACACATACACACATACACACATACACACGCATACACTCACACACATACACACATACACATACATACACACACATACACACACATATACACACATACACACATATACACACATACACACGCATACACACGTACACACACATACGCACATGCACACATACACATACACACACATACACACATACACACATACACACACATACACACACATACACACACATATACACACATACACACATATACACACATACACACGCATACACACGTACACACACATACGCACATGCACACATACACATACACACACATACACACATACACACATACACACGCACGCACGCACGCACGCACGTACGTACGTACGTACATACAAACACACAATGACAGACACACGTGCATATACACAGACATCGTTGCACACCTTAACCGTTGCAAATAGAAATATTGTAGAAATGAAATGCTATTTCCTGTTGACCACTGTTTTTGAAAATCGACTTTCATTTAACCTCTAAACGAACGACAAATATTTTGTTGTTCATGAGTTTGCAGCAGCCTGTTGTGAAATGTTTATTGTGGATCCGTTCCCGTGCCTTCGTCTTCCTCCAAGCTGCAATTGACCACTGTGTTACTTCACTTATCATTATTCATGTTACTATTTTACTATTATTAGTCTTGGAATCTAAACGATAAAGAGATTCTTTGGGAAGCCAATGTTGTATGAGCTCTTCTAGTTTGCTTCTTTCAGTGTTGGTTAAAGGTTCCAGTTGTTCAGCCTGAAATGACTACATTCGTTAGAAATTCATGTAATATTTCGACCAATGAGTAAGTACAAACCTTTGTGCTTGAAAGCGATTAAGTGTGTATGCATTTAATGTCTGGAGTTTTGCTTACTTTTAATCTCACAGTCACTCTCACACGAGCATGGTGCTACGTGGATTCCGCTCCGAGCCGACCGATCCTCTCATCCCTTCGGGTTTAGGGAAATTGGTACCGGACCTGTCTGGAAAAAAATCACTCTGCAGTCCCATCGAGAGCACTCCAGCTCGGCTATCTTAGGACTCCCAGGAGAACTGCTTGACCAGCATTCTATGACATTCAAGATGAATTGAAAATCCTCAAGCAGCAACCGAAGCCACTGAAGGATCCCGATAGTGTCGTTGAGATTCACTCGACTGTGGCGAATCCTTGTTTAGCTGGGCGGCATCGCCATGCACATCGTACGTGCCCCATCGATTCACTGTGGCAAGAACCACATGCGTCATGTAATCACTGCACCACACGCCCGCTACCGGGAAAGGATTTCGGAGATCCAGCCGTCGCCGACCTCATCCCATTGCACGAATCTTGGTGTAGATGAAGGATCCCGATAGTGTCGTTGAGATTCACTCGACTGTGGCGAATCCTTGTTTAGCTGGGCGGCATCGCCATGCACATCGTACGTGCCCCATCGATTCACTGTGAAACCGGTCGAAGAGCTCGGCTTACCAACTATTCTCTTTCATTGGTGTATTTCACTGAACTTTATCGATCGCCATATCTCAAAGGACTGAAATTTACTTTTACCCAAGTTTGTGTACTTTCCTTTTTGTCATTTGGGAATCTATCGAATACGTATGGGTAATATGTAGTGCACTGAATGGGCTTAGTTCATACTAGAAAGCCGTTCATGTTGGGATACTTGGCCTTCAGTAGTTATTTAGTTGGATACTTGGAAGGCTCTTCATCAGCGGTTGTGTTGGCCCCAGCACAATTTCTGCCTCTCTGGAGTCTTGCTGGTTTAGCCATTGTATTTCCTTGGAGTCCAGAGTTCAGCCTAGCTGAATCTTCCCCCAGGTCGTCATCATCACAGGCAGTCGCCACCATTGTGGATCAGAGGGTGATTTGCCACCATGCGACTAGCTTTATGCGAGTATGGTGGTGGATCCTGACATTGCTATTAACCGGGCTTCCAATGGAAATGCCGGACTCATTCTGAGCCTGAGAGATTCATGGCCTCAGTTACACGGTTGAAAATCTTAACGCTGTGTAGAGTCATGCGTATAATTCTCGCATCTAAGGTTTGAGTTTATTTGTTTTCTTTAATTTTAAGGTTTATGAGAGTTGGTCTTAACTTTCCTTGATGCCCTTCTTTACAAGTTGATGATATATTTTGAGGGTAGTCAAGAAAGAACTTTCGACCTCGTACTGCGGCATAGCAGTGTCGCCATACTTCTCTATCATACAGTCTTAAAGAAATTCGTATTCGTAAAGCAGTTTCGTCCTGGTGATTCTTCTCTTCCAGATGATTTCGTGTAGGTTCATACTGCCCGTAACTTCTATCAATTCTTTTAGCCGTACTAGTTGGACATATCTTGCGACTGCCGGAGAATTTTGGAAAGCAACTGAAAGAGATTGATTGGTCCAAATATGATGCATCTGAGGGATATACTCTGGAATTATGTGCTGGACTAATTGACAAGGTGAGATGAGTAGTAAGTCACGAAGACCATTTTTTATCCCTCTTAATTTTAACACTCATGTTTAGGACCTTCCAACGATTGATATTATGAAAGAAGAAATAGAAGAGGAATGTGGGTACACTATCAAGCACAATAATATTCATCTGATTGCAACTTTTAGGTAACGATGAGTTTCATGTCCTGTGAATGCGTCGTTTTCTCTATCAATAATTGCTAGGTTATCATGCAGCATACATTTGCCTCCATGCAAAAATACATACAACACAGCAGTAGCTGAGGTTTTCGGCAGTATCGCCTTCTTCAGAGCTTGTAATGGTATATTGGTCCGAAATTTACTACGCCGAACGCTACAATAACACAAACAGAAAGATGGAAATCTATATGGCAATCAGATTATCAATAGCATCTCGAAAAGCCACCGTTTTTACATGCTTTCTACTGAAGAACAGCTGATTACAGTCGCATATGGCTGATGACCGCATCACCCACATCAAAGAGAAAGGTGGAATGCCCAGAGATCACACACGATCTCGCCCCATATCATTGCATCAACTTTTCATGTGGGATGGTGCAGTCGTAAACCATATGCGAGTCAAATCAGCTGTTCTTTCCCTTAATGTAACAAACGTTAAAACGATGGGTCTTTCGAGAAGGTGGTGATCACATGGTTACCATATAGATTTTCTTCTTTCTGTATATGTTATTGAAGCGTTTGGCATAATAAATTGCGTATCAATACACCATTTCAGGCTCTGGAGAAGACGATACTGCTGGGACGTTAGCTACTGTTGTGTTAGATGTGTGCTTTTTGTTCGAAAGTAAACGTATGCTATATAACAACCTCGCTGAGAAATAAGACGCGCATTTATAATCCATTGGCGAGGTTAATGGAAAGTCGATTTTGGAAACTTTTCACTTCTTATTTTCAAAAAGCCTGGACTTATCAAGGGCAAGATTTTCAGTGTTGCTGCGCATGAATCTGGAGGTACGCAGTACCTGTTCTATGCTGAGATTGATGATTCTATGAAAATATCCGAAGGAGGAGGAAATGTTAACGAGGGAGAAGTTATTACGAAGGTTTGTGGTGTGTTCAGCTTAAAAGCGCCCAAAGGCAGAAGTCAGTTTTTTGCTTTAAGGTGTTCCTTACGCAGGACGAAGCCCTAGCTTTCATAAGCAACGACCACTGTTTGGGTCCTCCCTCTATGTTATACGCGCTATTGTGGTGGTTTGCACATAAGAATGGTCAGAGGAAGACCTCGTCTACGGTGAATAGCATGTAGGCTCCTTGACGAGCTTCAGTTGTAGCCTTGTTTAACCATTCGATTCGAATTTTTGTAGCAAAATGCCTATACATGGAAACCAAAGAATGTTGTTCCATTGAAGGATTTCAAATTCGAGAAGTTGTTGTCTTCAAAACGTTTCGTTCCTTATCGAATGCAATTCACCCTTGTAAGTGATCGTTTGTTAATACAGTGTTTTCAAAAGCAGTCCAATATTATATAGTTTTTACAACAGAATGTTATCAAGTGTCTTTCAAGGGTCCTCTGACCAGAACCTGGGATCTAGCTTTGTGTGATGACAGTGTATCCATCCTTTTATTCAATGAAAGCCTGAAAGAATTAGTGCTTGTTCAGAGATTTCGACCAGGTGCATGTAAAACCGTCTTTTGTGGTTCAGTCTTATTTTTCACATTCTTTTAATCCTCATGGCTTAATATTAAATTTCTATTTGCTGCCTATTATAATATTTTACGGCAGCGTATGATGTGAAATACAACCCGACGACGCAGAGAAATTCGCAAAACTTGGACTCCGGATTAGGTCGAACCACGATTACGCTTTCCGAAGGCTTGCGTACTACACACTGCACCACCACTGAAGCTGCTTTGCGTTCCTGTCAGCTAGTTTCCTACCTAGCGCTGCCATCAACAATCGTATCTGGCCTGAGGTCCATGTTTTGCGAATATCTCAGCATCGTCGTGGTTATATTTCATGGCGAAATTGTTCACCTATCTAAGTAAAATACTACTGAATTTCACACTAGTCTTTGCAGCCGCACTAGTTGGCCAAGCACGACATCGCTCCCGTGATGGTATTGAACTTGAGTCAATCGACTGGTCATCGCAACCTGCAGAATGGGCATACACGTTAGAATTGTGCACTGGACATTATAGAAAAGGTAGTTCTGAAGAAGAAATTGAAGCACGAGTGAAGAAAATCGCCGCTTTGAAATGCGGCTATGCATTGGATTCTATTCACTTTGTTAAATCCTATATGTGAGTTTGCTACTTTGACAACTTTAACAACTTTGTAGACTCTCGGCATTTGTTTAAGTACGTCACATTTCTGTTTAGCGTTGGCATCAGCTTTGCTGGAGATCGACAGCGAGTTTATTATGCTAAGGTTACCAACTCAATGCGAATACCAGGATGGAAGCAGTACGAAGACATAACTCCGGTATATGTTTGTTCTTTTTCACATTTCTGCATCAACTGCTAATAGAAGTATAGTTGTAGCTTGTTGTGTTCATTTATTTATGGGGCACGTGTAGCGTAGTGGTCGGAGGCGCCCTGTAATACACATGAGACCGATCCTCGCTCCCCAAGCTCACCAAGCCTTACATCCCTCCAGAGTTGGCAAATTGGTACCAAACTTGTCTGGGAGGATAGCAGCACTGGTTCGATACATTGGTAGGCCACCGCGAGTCATTGTAAAGGTCAGATATGCATTCAGATCAACTCCAACGTTTTTTAATGAAGTCGAGTGCATGGCGCATCATTCAGGTATAGATTAACGCCGAGAGATTTATCCTTTTAACTTTATTCACTTGTGAATTCGTCTCGTTTCCTCTTTCAGCAAAACCTCGTTGTTTAACAACCTCGCGATTGCTGAGAGAGAGAATGACGAAATCATAATTCAATGCCGAGGTTAATAGAAAGTCGATCCTGGGTACTATTTATTTACTTATTTTGGCCGTATTTTACTAATTGCGATACTAAATAGCACAGCTTAAACTTAAGAAGTTTATTCCCATCTAATTCATTGTTTCAGTTTCCAATCCCATGTACGGATATTCCTTCATTTCTTTGTGACGAAGCACCCACCAGCCCACCGTCTGTGTTGTTTATGTTGCAGTGGTTTCTGAACAACGAGAAGAAATGCTTTGATCGTTGAGACTATCAGCATTACAAGATAAACATGACGAAACTATCTAGACATTGTCATATTATCTCATTTGTACAAACATTCTTTGCCTTACATATGTAGCACAAAAATTTTGAAATAAAAAACGGATGTTAATTCTATGAAGTGTGAACGATAACCATAACAGCATAGATCTGCTGAAGAAGCTGGAAGATTGTGACGAAATGTGAACTACAGGATTGTTTAACCGCTGTACATCGCAGTCCTACACCGAGGAACACCTCCCAGCCACGATGAGGCAGTAAACCGTTGGGAGGATGGGAAGAACTATGGAAAAAGGACATGCAAATCCAGATGACAGCTACTTTTTTCGTGAGATATTATTAATAAGAATGACAGGGCATACAATATATTAGAATCGATAAGAATTTGTATGCATAAAGATAAAACAATGCTTGAACTGAAAGCCTTCAGGTTAAATAATGGCTTATGCTCTTTTAATACAGTAACTATGGACTTAAAACGTTATAACGCGCTTCATTTTGGCCTGTTGACTTTACCAGAAAACTAGTAAAGTTTCTCACTTTAGTTCCTAACTCGATTTCGCGGTACCAGCATTATTTGTGCCTTATTCATTGTCTTACACTAAGCATGATTTTCGGGATAGTTCACATACCGCCGCCAAATACAACCCCGAAAGTTTCGGCAACACGGCTATAAACCATGATAACATTGAGCAGAACAAAAAAGTGGCAGCTATGAACGAATTCCGCACATGGAACAGATTGTAAAAGTCTCGACCCCGGCAGGACTCGAACCTGCAATCTTCGGATCCGAAGTCCGACGCCTTATCCATTAGGCCACAGGGCCTACGTGGACTCAATGCAACGTTCTCTCCTAATGATGTAACTCCTTACTTAACGATGTTCTTTAGACATGATAAAGTGGCACGTGAGTGATAAAAGAAATAACACGATTTATGACCCTTCAAGCAGCTTATCAATCTCGGATTGAATGCGAATGGTTTCACGATGAAGAGCAGCCACCTCTTGCGATGAGAGATATAGTGATAGTGTTCCTCTTTCAGTCGAAACATCTAATTGAATACCGAGCTCTCCATCTCTTTCTGTAGGTTGACTGCTAAATAACAAGCTCAAAGTACAGCTAGTACGTACGAAATTAGCATAGAATAAATGTCGAGTAAGTCGAAAGTTTGGACTAATGAGATTCACAACATTCTTTTAAATGAGCCATCAATTTATTCCCAGGCATAACGGACCACGAAACTAAACTATATCACAGTTTAGACTTGCTTTCACTAACTCTCAACTATAACCTCGAAAAAATCAAGAAGTATTGATTCGTCCTACTCCCTTGCGAAACCCCTCTATTCTGTAAAACTCAAAGAGCTAGGAAGTATTGTGAACAAACTGAGTTTCAAGGAACAATCCAACATTTTAATAGAAAATTTGGGAAACTACGTAGAAGATCTAGCTGCACTGAATACTCAGGGTTTCGACGACCCACTTCAATGAAACTAAGTACCTGGCAATTTGCGTCCATATACTCCATGAAATATCCTTCACACGGCTTTTGTTCGACGCAGTTTGTCGCGCGAAGTAGGTGAAAATACTTGGCCCTTCCGAGTACCAAATGCTTGAGACAATGCCAATGTATGGAGAAGGAAGGCAAGACTGAAAACATTTTCATAACGACTACCGAGCAAACCAAATACTAAGATAATCATCAGCTTTAGTGGAAGACTAAGTTATGTAAACTAGCACGGTATCACATCTCCCATGAATTTAACAGAAAAGACACAATAGAGGAATTTAGTCCGTACCATTTGATATCAATAGTTATCTCTTACAAAAGTATTCCAGCTCGTAAACAAGCGTTCTACATCCCTTCACATTATGGCTCTTTTAAGTGCTAGGAAGTTGTACTGTGTGAAAAGTAAGGAAACGTATGTGAATAAAACACTTCCTAATAGGTAACTGGTGAAGTAGAGACTTCTTCCAAAGGTTTACCATTTCATCGTGGCTAGGAGGTGTTCCTGGATTTCGGGTTGCGGTGTAAAGCCAGGGGAGTCATCCCCGGGCAGAGCCTTCGAAGCTGACGAGTGCGGCGTTTTCATTAGGAAGCCCAGCTAAGAGTAATCCAATACTAGGACCCTACACCGTCCTGATATCAAAGTAATCGCATGATGGTAAATCTCCCTCCGATCCACTAAGGAGGCGACTGCCTGTGGTGGTGATTACCTGAGGTAGACTTTGGCCTGGCTGAGCTTGGGACTCCAGGGAACCACAAAGGCTAAACCAGCAAAACTCTGAAAAAGTGGAAATTATGCTGGGGCCAGCACAATCAGTGAAGACGGGTCACCCAAGTGTCCAAGTAAATATGAAGCAGAGACTAAAACTTCGGATGTTTAACATATCTCCTAAGCTTCTCAGGTAGTAGTTCATATTAGTGGAGTCACTCTCCTTATAGAATTCCAACCACTACTTAGGCATTAATTTACAGAAAGACCAAACTAGATTGTCAGTAATCTTCCTTTGATGACAACAGCATTGATAAGCCTAAACAAGGTTGGTAAATAATTTCTACTCGGCTAACGTTTTGACCCCTTCTTCTTCATCAGAGCTGGTGACCTGAGTCTATGGTCCACAATGGTCTATGAAGAGGATGAAGATGTCGAAACCTTAGCTGAATAAAAATTATTTATCACTCTCGTTTAACCTTATCGAAGAAGGATTACATGTTGTTTGGTTATGCCGAAGCCTGAGTGCGCGCCTGGCGCAGTGGTCGGAGGCGCAGTGGTCGGAGGCGCCCTGCAATACACACGGGATCGATCCCAGCGCCCCAGGGTCACCAAGTGCTCCGTCCCTCCGGTCGGCAAACTGCTACGAGACTCGTTTGGGAGGGTAGCAGCACTGGCTGGATACATCAGTAGGCCACCGCGAGTGTGAAGGCCAGATATGAATTTAATCACCTCCAAATGATGCTTAATGGAAAGAGTGCATGGCTCATCCCTCAGAGATTGGTCAACGCCAAAACTAAAAGAAAGGCGGTTTTTCAAATAGGTGGGTATTAATGCTTCCAGGCATTAATAGGTCAGTTCTATCTTACAACTTCATGAAGTAAAACCAATGAGTTAAATTTTAACGCATTACCTTCAAAACGTTCAGGAGTGACTCTCCAGTAAAGCGATAGTATATTAGATATATCCACATTTTCCTTAGGAAAACCACCTGCAATAACATAGAACTTACAGATTTTGATAAACGCAGAAAAACAAAATACTTATAGATATCTTGGAACTTACCACCTTCTCCAAATCTTCCAGTGACAATCCGAAATCTCTGGCAAGCAACTCATTCTCATCACTCTGAAAGAGGTGTTCACTGAGGCTAGTAGATGGCAAAAGGACAAGGACCTTTCGAGCAATCTGGAAAACTGCATGAAGCGTCACCGTCTCAGGATTCTAAGGTTAACCATCAAACATGACTACCTTTTCGAAAGACTCTTCCTCTATATGAGAAAAACCTTGCGGGAACGTGGGCAGGCTTGGCAAGAGCATGTATAAACCCTTTTATTACAACAATATAAAATGAATTCTCAGTAAATGTAACGCATAATAAAAGCTCAAATTCACCAGGTTGACTGTTCTACGCTCTAGGGAGAAGACCTGACCCGGACCCATCTATCGTTGTTTCAGCCTTTTCACTAGCTTAAGCCTATCTTGACCGAGAAAGTTTCTTTTGCATCTAAATGTTTCCGGTTTTCATGTTTTTCCCATAATTGGGACGCGTGTAGCGCAGTGGTTGGAGGGGCACTGCAATACCAATCGGTCTCTTCGTCACAGGCTCACCATGCCCTCCATCCCTCCAAGGTGCGCCAATTGGTACCAGACTTGTCTTCAAGGTTTGATCAAAGCCAAGAGCTTTATCCTTTTATTTGCACAGATCTCAAGTTTCGTTAGAATTACGTGAGTGCTGAGATATTAGCAGAACTCAAGACTCCAGCTGGACTTCGAACTCGAAACTACCCTTTCCAGAAGCTGACGTGCTAACCAACACGTTAAGGGATGCTCTTTGCCTTTCTCGCAGCAGTGCTTTTATTCTATCGGTGCTACCGGTAGTAGATAAAAGCTAAGTCACTGTTGGAAGACCTCAAATCCACTTCAAATCGTACGCATTTCATCGTAATAGAAACATAGGAGTTTACCCGTTTCTTATTGAGATGTTCATCGTTCAACAGACTTGTTCGTTTATCAACAGTAGGCGGTATTTGAAGAGATTCTGGTGACACATCTCATAACCCCTGTGAGACGACGTAACCTCTAAAGGAGTCATACAATAGAAAAACAATGGTAGCCCTCAACCAATATATGTCGGGTCATAGTGGACTTTATTGATTGGAATAAAACTATTAGTTACTTGGATACTTTGAAGGCCCGCCTCATTGGTTGCGCGGGCTCCAGCATAACCTCCATTTTTCACATATTTGCTGGTTTAGCCATTGTGTTTCCTTGGCGTCCCGAGGTCATCTTGGCCAAAGTCTACCCTACATCGTCACCACCAAAGACAGTCGCCGCCCTTGTGAATCAGAATGGGATTCGTCACCAAGCGACTGGTTTGATACTAGGACGGTGGTCGATCTTGGTATTGGTTTACTCTTAGCCGTGCTTGCTGAAGGAAATGCCGGAACCCTCAGCTTCGGAGGCCCTGCAGGAGAGACGGATTCCCCCGCTGTACATCACAGCCCAACACCCAGGAACACCTCACAGCCACGATGAGGCGTAAAGCGCTGGGAGGATAAAACTATTACAATCTACCAATCTTTGCCTACGGGATAAGATCCTCTTGTTTTATCACGGTGTAATTCTAATTTTCTGGAGGTCACAAAATATAGTTCTTCCAGCCGGTCGTCAGCCATATGCCGTTCTTCCTCTGTGGAAGACATGAAAAAAGCAGCTCTGAAGAAGGCGATTCTGCCGAAACGTCAGCTACGATTACGTTGTATGTGTTATTGTATGGAAGTTAACGTTTGCTGTTTAACAACCTCGCGGTTGCTAAGAGAGAAAACGACGAATTCATAATCCAATGCCGAGGTTAATAGAAAGTCGATCCTGGGTACTATAGTTCTTCCACTTTGTTGCTTTAAGGCTCATACTTTGAGCGAAAAAGTTGGTGAACAGTTCGGAATTTTGTCCGATGTGACACAGTGATGTCCTCCAAGGTATGTTGTTTGCACCTGACTCCGTAGTAATGCAAATTTTAAAGTTCTTAACTAAGTCAATTTTTCGAGTGTTATAATTCGAAACGAAACATATTTGAATTTGAAGGAGCAAATAAAGAATGAAAGGTGAAGATCTCGGCGTTGCTTAATGCATATTGGGATGCGCTATCTTCATTGAGCATCGTTAGAGGTTTATACAGTGACTATGCATATCTGGTCTTTACAATGACTCGTGGTGGCCTACCAATGTATCAAGCCGGTGCTGCTATCCTCATAGACAAGTCTGGCATCAATCTGCCAACTCTGGAGGGATGGAAGGCTTGGTGAGCCTGGGGCGCGGGGATCGATCTCATGTGTATTGAAGGGAGCCTCCGACCACTGCGCTACACGAGCCCGTACTTGAAGGGTTGATGTCTAAAAACTATGTGTGCGACTAATACGAACGTGTAAAGTCCCATATAACGATCTGCAAAGTTCTATTTCCTAAAACACTTTATCGATTGAGAAATCATCGTCAATTATCAAGGAATCAACTTCGTTGCGAAAGTGTTAAATCCTACTTCTGGTAGTTCCAGTATTTGTATATGACCATAACATTGTGTATCGTTCCGTAATGCTTAACTCTACCCATCATAGGTAGTTGTACTTGTTCCTAGCTATCGAATCACGAATTGGAAGGTTGATGGATTTCTTGAATAAAACTGGAAGTTTTTCAAGCAGATGTTAGTTGCCCTTAGGTGACATTTCTATAGATGCGTCGTTCATGTTCGTATAAGGGCTTTTTCGGTACCTTTCGATTTTACCATGTGCATTTTATCTATTATGATGTGATAAATGTCTCCGTGAAGTCTATAGTGGTTCATGAGACGTATCAGTTTCGTTTTGTTGGGCACACACTTGTGGAGACTGCGACAGCTCCGTACGGCATGAGGAACTTTGCAGTACACATGGGATCGACCCCTGCGCCCCTGACCTACTAAGCCCTTCATCCCTCCTGGTCGGTAGATTGGTACCAGACTGCTTTGAGAGGATGTCAGCACTGGCTCGATGCATCGGTAGGCCACCACTAGACATTGTAAAGGCCAGATATGCATTTAATCACCTCCAACGATGCTTAATGAACTTGAATGCATGGCGCATCCTACAGCGCTTGATCGACGCCGAGAGCTTTGTCCTTTCAATAGGGTTGGTCTTTTCTTATTACAAAATAGCCAGATGTAACGGCCACTACACGGATGACAAGGCAATGACTGCTCGTTTGGCATGCGAGTGCGTTCTTGTTTTTGGTTTTTAGTGTTGCGATTCGTTCCTATCCAAGAATCTTAAGACCAATATCCATGATAAAAGTTAACAGTCGAAAAGATACATATTGCAGATTTTTCATCCCACGTATTTTAGATATTCCGTGTAACATAAGATTTGATGTTTCGGACGGCAGAACCCGGTATCCGAACATAGCAGCCGCTTCTTATTGGTGAGGGTCTTGTTGAGACCCTTGGTGTAACTGTACTAACGCATTCCTAGTCATCAAAGAAAGTTATTAGTTTTACTGTATCAAATGTAATTGCCACGTTTCATCGGAACTCTGTCATACCATCATCAAGTTCCCGCACAGGTAGGTTTAGTCTTCAAAGCTTCAGAAAGAGAATGCTTATTTAGTTAACATATATCTTTCAGCGTTTAGAGATGAATACATCTCAGTAAACGAAGATATTCACACCTCACTGCCATATGAGAAGTACGCCAGACCGATTTGACCATCAAGATATTCGAATGGTAAGCCTACGGGTCTACGGATACTCCTCATACGAGGGATCTCGAGCCGGTTATCCCCGAGGCAACATCTAGCGTTCCTACGTGCCAGATAAGAGGTTAATTGCTAAACAGAAGCAATATTTTGTTTCCATCAGATCCAGATGAATCCATAGGATGGATTCCTCGCTTTTGCTGAGCTAATTTGGCACACTTTCTGTATTTACGAGGCGTATTCATACACATGTGCGTGGATGCGTTCTCGTCTTGCGGATTGTATTTGCAATCAAATGACAGGGAAGTATATGAAGGTAGTTAGGGCTCTCCTCCATCAAATAAGCTCCATGTCCACTCCGGGAGGGAATGACAAGCTACCCGTGAGTATACTCAGCCTTCACTTTGGGAGGTCAGTAAGCGTGTGTGTGAAAAAGCTAAACACCATTAAATAAAAGGGCTTCATTTCCCTGACCATGAAAGAGCCCCTGACTGGGCAGCGTTAGATAGGACGAGTACGCTGAGGCTGCTAAAATTTGAGGGCCATTCTAGGCTAAGAAAATCGCAAAGGACTTAGGTGAAGATTCGGAACATGCGATCGCAGAGGAGTAGGCGGCGTGGGCGTTCTCGTCAGCACGAGTTTGGCTAGAAACTTCAATTCGTTCGAACAATTAACAACACGAATCGGACGTTCACGATTAAAGAGGTGTGGTTCAGCACCGGCTTTGACCGTCTTCGTCGTTTACGCACCAATATCGAGCTACGAAGAAGAAGAAGTCGATGCTTTCTGTATCCACTTGGAGAAGTTCTGAAGAGAAGACTATACATTCTTCAAGGTTATCACTGGAGATTTCAACGTCAAGATTGGACCAGAAAAAAAAACGTCTTAAGAACGCTACATTGGGACCCATAGATTGGAACAGAACGAACAATGTGAGCGGCTATCTGAGTTTATTATGGCGACCAAGACCATCCGTGATAACTCTCAATTCCAGAAGCGCCACCCTCAACGCTGGACGTGGAAGTCTTCCAATAGAGAGTAGCATAACGAAATAGACCACGTCATAGTTAATAGAAGGTTTTGCCTAACCGATGTCGCTGTTTTCCCGTAATTCTACACGTCTCTTTCGCGCCAGGTTCTATTTTTCGCGGAAAAGAGAAAAAGCCGCTAAATTCAAAAACCGAAATCCCAGAGCCATCACAAACTGGGAGTTATTCAATTCATTGTTCGGCTGTTTGAAAGATGCCGCTGTCGATAACATCGACGGAGCATATGATCTGCTCACTCAACATCTTCACGTTAGCACTATGAAGCTGATAGTTCGTAAGTTATTGAGAGAGGTCTGTTTCCTGAAACACTCGAGCTGATACGCCAGCGTGGAATCGCACAGGCTGCAGACAACCGCGAACTAATGCCCGAACTTGCGAAGCAATGCAGGCAGAAGAAGATCATAAAGCGAGAAGAGCAGGTGTTACTGTCGAAGCTGCAGAGGCTGGGAAAAGCATTCGCAAAGCCCACCGAAGCTTTGCCAACTATAAGACCAAGATTGTTGCACTCCGACGCCCAGACGGAACAGTTACAGCGTCCAGAAGGGTAATGGAGGAAATCATTCACGATTACTACTCAGATCTCTTCAATAGCTACGTCTTCCTGCCCTCATATTAAGTAAAGGAGGACGGATATATCGCACCACCGGTTCACCCTTCCGACACCTAACACGCTGTAAAGACACTGGCTCCACTCTTTACACGTTACCTGTCTGAATACAAGGTCTCTACTCAATGGAAGACCAACAAGACCGTATCAATATTCAAGAACGGTAACCTACACGAAATTGGCAACTATTGCCCAATCTGCGTGCTCTCTGTCGTCTACGAGATTTTCATTCGAGTCATCCTTAATAAGATTAACAGAACACTGTACGAAGGACAACGGAGTGAGCAAGCAGGGTTTCGAAAAGGATTTAGTACGATGGATCACATTCACACGAAAGCAAGGCTCATTGAAGTATCGCGAGAGTACAAAGGACCGCTCTGTCTCACTTTCCTCGGTTTACGGAAGGCCTTTGATTCAATTGAGATAGAAGTAGTCATGGAAGCCCTTGATAGTCAAGGAGTCCCTACTCAGTATATAAGGATTCCTCGTGAACTGTACAAAAATTTCAGAGCCAAAATTTTACCGCTTCGAAACCGACTTTCCTTGAACCTCGGTGTGCTTAATCAATATGTATTTTTCCTTGATGAGCTTACACGAGGTTGATAATAATATTTATTATCGGCTAACGTTTCGACGTCTTCGTCTTCATTAGAGCCGATGATCCGAGTCGATGGTCACGCTTGTCATTCATCTCGATGTGGCGGCTTCGCCTTCGTGTCGAGTCAGGTCTTCTTCAGCGGTCCATCTCCTCGAATGAGGCACACTCATTCAGTGATGCCCTTTTATACACGATGCCGATGGTGGATATAATGATATAGTCCGTTGATAACTATGATGTAGTCCGTTGATAACTATTTTACCATTCTACAACGATATTAACGTCGACGTTAAAAGAGGACTTAGTCAAAGCGATACAATCTGGCCAAAATTATTTACCGCCACCCTTCAGAACGTCGTGCGAACATACGAATGGAATAACATGGGAGTGAAAATCGATGGTTGGCAGTTACATCACCTTCGCTTTGCTGATGACATCGTCCTTATAACACCAGACATTAGCCAAGAGGAACGTATGCTTGCAGATTTTGATAAAGCGTGTAGAAGGATTGGTCTACGACTAAATCTAAGAAAACGATGTTCATGAAGAACATATTAGTTTCGTTTGCCCCATTCATGCTCAACGGAACAAATATCACCGAATGCTCCAGTTATGTCTATCTTGGTCGGGAAATTGATATGATGAACGACTTAGCTCCAGAGCTGACCATAAAGAAACAAGCGGCTTGGAAAGTTTTCAAGAGCACCGAGGATGTAGTGAAGAGAACAAAGGACACCCGACTCCGTGCCCACCTTTTCGATTCAACGGTTCCTCCTGCCCTAACGTATGAGTCAAAAAACTAACCGCTGCGCAAGCACTCAGCTTTATTGAACGTGTAGTCGAAAGGACGATGTTAGGAGTATCCTGTTTCACACAACTAAGGGAAAGGATCTGAAGCTCCGACCTCCATCAACTATCAAAAACCAAAGATGTCGTTCCGTACGCTAAGTAGTCGAAGATAAGGTGGACCGGATATGTAATGCGTATGAACGACAATTGGCGGACAAGAGTCGTTAGTGATTGTACTTTTCGGGATATCAAACGTACTGCAAGGAGATCACAAAACCGGTGGTCACAGTTCTTCAGTCAAAAAACTAACCGCTGCGCAAGCACTCAGCTTTATTGAACGTGTAGTCGAAAGGACGATGTTAGGAGTATCCTGTTTCATATATGTAAGAGAGGAGATCCGAAGCTCCGACGTACATCAACGACCAAGAATCAGTGTTACCGTACTATATGCTAAACAGTAGAAGATAGGGTGGGCCGGACACTTAATGCGTATTAATGACAACCGATGGATGAGAGCCGTTAGTGACTGGATTCCTCGAAATGTCAAACGCACTGCAGGAAGAGCACCGATCCGATGGTTAAAGTTGTTTACGAAGACCCTAGAGTATTTAAATTGTTGTGATAACAATCACATTGCATCAACGACCATTTGTGGACCATCGACTCTAAGCAAATGGCTCCGAAGAAGACAAAGACGTCGAAACGCTGGTAGAATCAATCTTTCTACCAACCCCGAGATTGCTTAATAAACGAAAAAGATGCAGAATAAAGATTTTTGTCAGCCTCGTGTTACCCTAATGACCTGGGGAAATATGCATTAGTTCCTATCAGTAGGAGAGAAATTCTATATAAAATCACACTACCGGTTCTCCCTTTCGAAATCCGACATGCCACTTGGCGAAAAATCGAACAGAACCGGGTGTGGACAGGATAAGATCAGAGCATCTGAAGAACCATCCGCCAGTCCTCTTAAACACACTGGCTCAGCTCTTCACAGCTTATCTGTCTGAATTCAAGATCGCTACTCAGTGGAAGACCAGCAAGACCGTATTGTTGTTCAAGAAGGGCGACCTACACGATATAGGCAATTATCGCCTAATTTGCTTGTTGTGTGTCCTCTACAAACTTTTCACTCGAGTCATCTTAAACAGGATTGACAGAACACTGAACCAAGGGCAGCTATGTGAGCAAGCAGAGTTTCGAAAAGGATTTAGTACGATGGATTACATTCACACGAAAGCAAGGCTCATTGAAGTATCGCGAGAGTACAAAAGGCCGTTCTGTCTCACTTTCATTGACTTACAGAAGGCCTTTGATTCAGTTGAGATAGAAGCAGTCATGGAAGCCCTTGGTAGTCAAGGAGTCCCTACTCAGTACGTAAAGATTCTTCGTGAGCTGTACAAAAATTTCGCAACCAAGATTTCACTATTCTACAAAGATATTAACATCGACGTCAAAAATAGGGTTAAGCAAGGCGTTAATATCTCGCCAAAATTGTTTACCGCCACCTTCCAGAATGTTATGCGAACATTGAAATGGGGCAAAATGGGAGTGAAATTTGACAGTCGGTAATGATAGAATCTTCGCTTTGCTGATGAAATCGTTCTTATAACACAAAACATTAATTAAACGAAGCGAATACTTGCCTACTTCGATAAACCCTGTGTAAAGATTGGTTCTCGACTAAATCTCACAACAATGATGTTGATGAAGAACGGGTCCGCTGCGTGCCCCATTCATCTTCAGCCCTGGACGTAATGCATGTGAACGACAACAGGTGGACAAAAACCGTTAGTGACTGGATTCTTAGAGATGTTAAACGTATTGCTGGAAGACCACCAACCCGTTGGCCAGAGTTCTTCATAAAAAGTACGGAAGAAAGGTATGATGTCTCACCGATTCTACAGCGAGCAGAACCCACTGGGCTACTCTTACATGCGACATGGAAAAATGGAAGATGTACTGGCGCATGCTCGAGTCACAAGCCGGTCAACGAAACTACAAATGGCACAGATGAAGTTTCAAAACAACGGCAAATTTTATAATAACATTCTGTTAGTTTAGGAGATGCTAAGAATAGATAATAGTGACGGGCTAGACAAATGGTGTAGTAATTCGAACAGAGGTGAAAGACAGCGTTGGATTGAGCTCTGTCACTTTTTTCGACAGCGTGATTTCAGTGCTTCGTAGAAGAAGCTTATCTAGACACCTTGGAAATACATATAGTAGGCACTGAATAACTGATTGATAATGAGCCGGGACACAGGCACGAATGATATGAAAAAGCTATGCAGAAAAATTTTTGTGCTTTTACACAACAATATGTGTTACAGCGTGTGGATCGCAGCACTTCTTGCATTCGATTCGTTGCCTTGAATCCACCATTCATGAAGCTCTCCGAACTTTTATACGCGTAGCTTCGGCTGCAACTTGACGATTGTTTCGTTCTTGTCAGGAATATCCTTTAATGCTGGTCGATTCGATTCTTTCTAGAATCCTGAGATAGCCGAGTGGCAATCGTCCCACGTGGATTAGAGGGAGTGAGCTTGTCTCCGACAAGTCTGGTTCCCGACCTCGAAGGGAGGAGGCGCTTAGTTGAGCCGGAACGAGCTTGAGTCAGAGGCTGGGTATGTTGGGGCGTCAGACTAATGAACGGGATCACCACCTCGCTATCCGTCCATTATAGAGAAGTACAACGAATTCATCTTTCACTGACCTGATCTAGACAATAGCACGGATAGCCTACAGAGTTTCTTGATAAGGATATGGAAGGAATAACAATTTGCGACACTAGTTAGATTAACGTCTTTCATAAATTAAGTACATCAAAATACTTTTAGAGGTGCAGAAAGTGTAGTGGTTAGAGATACTGTGGAATACATACGTATCTCTGAGCAGCTCACTCCTGTAAAGAAGGCGACGAGCGTGACGAAGAACGGGGTGCTTTCTTCTACAGCTATCCCAGATGCTGGCAAGTAAATACGTCCAGAAAACCGAAAATATTTATCGACTGCAGATTCAAGGAAATGAACCGGGTGAAAGAATTGTTGTAATCCGCGCAATATATTGAGTCGAGAAATACTTTTTGCACAGTGCTTTCTTTCAAGAAAAGCTTCACTTTGCATCAAACTAACTAACTAAATTTGATTTTAAGTGCTCAACCCTAACTTGAAGAGCTTTTTACGCAATTATTCCTATGGACGTTCAGTTTTCTGGAGTGGATAGTGCTGTTTCTGTCGCCTTGGTTACTCTATCTGTTATCACATATTTGTTGCTGAGGGTGAACAAAAATTCGAGAATCACATTTCGTGGAATAGTCATGGTTAAATGGAAAAGACGATGATGTGAAGAAAAGCTGGCTAACGACAGAACAGTGAGAGGTGCGCTGCACTGCATAGCATTGAATAATAAAAGCCTATCGGGCATATTCAATGCGTGTAATGATGAAGTCGTGGAAAATACGAGAGCTCTTCCTAGAGAGAATTCAGAGAACTACTCATTCTTACCAACTGATGATGGCACATCAGATGAATTAATCAGTGATAGCTAACTACATCGTCATTTTATGGAATGTTGATACACATCAATAGGCATGGAAAGGCTTCCTCTTTCAAAATGAAGGCAACAGAGTAACAAGGCGGTTTCTCATTAAGAAGGTCGGGGACTTGAAAGAGTGCCAAATATTTAGGAAAAATAAGAGAGCAATGACGTGAATAACTACGTCACAAATAGTTGAAACATTGAAATAATGTTGAAAACTACGTCACAGTGACTCATGACAGAGTGATTCATAATAATAGAACCTAGTAGGTGTCAGGTGAAATTCGAGTGCTGTCGCACGTCTCAGGTCAAATCGTGCATCAAAATTGTTTTTTCACTTCGTGAACAAAACCAACTATGGAAGTACTTTGATGGGAACAGAACTATCACAATGATCCATAAAAGGATATAACATGGGGGTTCCGAGTTAATCAACCCCTGAAGGATGTGGCATACATTTGACTTCATCAAAAATCATAAGGGTGACTGAGTGCATATCTGGCTTATGGCTTCGTCTGGCTGGCTTCGTAAACAAAACCAACTATGGAAGTACTTTGATGGGAACAGAACAATCACTTGTGGTGGTTACGGTTGTATTAAGTCAGTGTTACTACCTCCGAGAGAAGTCTGGTACAATTTTTCATACCGCAGAGGGGAGATGGCTTCATGAGCCTGTGACACGGGATCGAACTAACAGCTAATAGTATGCATATCCCAGGGCATCTATGACCACTGCGCTATACTCTAGTAATATATATATATATATA
>MQTX01000135.1:747603-794323 GCA_009735665.1 Angiostrongylus cantonensis
TTGGGTTTGGCTTTAGTTCATGTTAAAATCGTGTGGTTCTCTTTGACGGTGACTGAATTGCGTCAAGTCGTATCTTGAGGGGCCGCCCGCGTTCGCCGCCTGACTCTACGAACTTCATGAAAGGATGATTCAGTGTGACAGTCCTCATTATCATAGAAGCGCGACATTCTGCTTTGAAAACATCAAATGTTTTCCCTGTAATGTCACGTCAGTCGCTCACTTTCAATCGACAATCATATATGGTACGTCGAGCAAGCAGTTCTTGCTCGTTGGCTTCCTACACGTTCTTCTTACCCTGTGGATCCGCTGCTGGTGATTTTGATGCTCGTTTTTGGTTCAGGCTTCTCGCGAACACAGTCAATAAAAGCATGACTCTTACTGCCTAGTTGGGGCTACCTGTAGTCAGTTGTATGAGCTTTGTGTCAGCGACATCTGAACGACATCCACCAATCGTTCTGTATCATCGCTTACGTAATGTCGATTCAGTCCTCTCTACTCAACTCAAACATACTGCAATCTTTCGTCGTCGCTTCGCATTGTAATAATCCGCCAGAATAGTGATAAATGAGCATGTCGGAGTTCCCAGGCGTCAACCATCAGTTCACAAAAATCGACTACGCCTATGTAAAATTCGGGTCTCTTCAGGCTTTAGTAGCTTTTTTAAATAGAAGAAAAATGCTACGGTAGAATGTATACTTGTTCTACCACATTTCTCTCTCAAAATACTTAGTACTGCATATAATTATCGAGTAAGCGAAGCATAACCGACGTTCTTGATTCGAAAAATTGGAAAATTTACCTAATCTCTAGATGAGTATTACGAGCTTCAATGACAGAGCATAATAAGCCGCTTGTTGTCTCGTCGGAGTCATGAAAACTAACGACCTCAAACGAAAGGTGTGATGCTGTTCACGTCAGTGAGGCAAGCGGAACCCATTAGATATCCCGGATTCGCAACAGGGTTGAATGAATTTTTACTGCTGCTGCCTGCCTGAGTTACCCGATTTCTATCGAGATTGGTGGTAATAGGGGTAGTGATTAGCTGATATCATTCTTTTCACTACGCAACTTTCCACAGGAGTAAATTGATAGACACCAAACGAATTCTATCCCATTGTTAATTGTTGTTAACTACCAAGAATTATCACCGTTCCTTAAAACACTTTGTCACCTACGAAATTCGAGCTGTTGGATTTTACCGTGAGGACGCATGACGTTCACTGGCCGACTTTTCTACTAAGCTGGGAAAATCTACCGCTCAATAGCAATGCTTGTCATGCTTTCATATTTTCAATACAACCCACTAGCGAATGATAATTAAATGGAAAGTGCTAAATAGTGTTGGTTACTATCCGTACTTTCGTTCTATTGATGACACGAAATTAGGAGGCTGGTTTCAATTTTGAACATGAGGTGGTTGTGATGAAAGATAAACTTCACGCTTGGCTTCGTGTGATCTTCAAAATCTTTCATTGAAGACGAGATTTTCGTTATTGGTAAAATTATTTATCCAATAGATGTTGATAAACCGGAAGTCCTCATTTTGTGTGTGCGTAAGCACTTTTTTCCTACTTCCCCCTTCAGAACGGTGACCGGTAGGATACTGGAGCAATAATTAGCTCATGGTCAGCAATACAGTAAGAAAAGACAAAGGGTAAAGTCTTGGCCTTGATCGATCCCTCAGGGATGCGTCATGCTTTCGACTTCATTAAGCATTGTCGAAGATGATTGAATGCATATCTGGTCTTTACAATGATTCGCAGTGGTCTACCTATGTATGGAGACAGTGCTGCTATCCTACCAGACGAGTCTGCTACCAATTTGCCGACTCCAGCGGGCTTTGGTGAACCTGTGGCACGGGAATCGACCTCTTGTGTATTGCAGTCGGACTCCGACCCGACCACTAGGCTTCATGCCCCTCTCCCTCCATCGCCCAGTAAGAATGCCGTATGTTATGATATATTCCGCCTCAAGTCTTTTTGTTCACTGAACTTGACCATATTCAAGATTTCGATGGGAGCCAAATTTGCCGCTTTTACAATATTTTTATCCTTAAGTTACCCTTGACGAAGATTGTACCTGGTCGTTGTACTAAAGATAGATCTGAATTTCTTGTTGAGCATGTGTTAGAGTAGTTTTCGTTTTCCTATCCGTGAAATGACAGTATGGATTCAGTATGAATTTTCTTATAAAAAGTAAAAATGAAGGGTGAACAAAATGTGGCTGTTCGAGGAAGCGATGTGTCCTGAGCGTCACATGTGCTGTCATCCTTCTGGTGTTCTGGTGTTCTGGTGTTTTCTATGATTTCCTTAACCTCGTGACATTTTTTCGTTAAGCAAGAAAACAAGCAGACAAGGGAACAATGGAGATGGTATTCTTCCAAATCTACAGCAAAGTTTTCGTTACTTTGCCAAAATGAAGTGTTCTTCATTAAAACTTTATCTGGAGGAAGTCAGATGACTGCCCCAATGTGTCACATGTGTTCTTGTTAATGAATATGGTTCTCAGTGGCGTTCGAAGAAATCATGATGAATAGAGGTCCTAAAATTATTCAACATACTTTATTACTTTAGTTCAAAATTATTTGATTACTCAGCCATCTGCACTAATTTAGATTTAGGAATCGGAATTTGACATTACATTGCTGAGATCTAACCGTAATCGGGATAATTATCACATCGGCGGAAAACGGTAGTCTACCCTTGTTTTCTGGTCTGCGCTGTCTGGAGATGTACATGGGCTCTCTGTTTATCATTAACCTCTCGTAAAGTTTATTTTCATTAACTTGAAAGAGCGAATAGTTCGTTTCTAGCAATGTAGTACGTCTGATTTCCAGGGTAAAGTTCAGCACGGAGAAGGCTAACTAGTTAATGCACTGTAATGTAGATGCTTGCAATGTTACCACAAATTCAATGGTTTCGTTTATCTAGTTTTCTAAAAAGTGCTATTTTCTTGAGATTGATAAGAAGTTTTGGAAGTTATGCATATGATCATCGAAGTAAGGAAGTTATCTATGAGAGCCATTGCTTCCCTCTCATTTTGATCTCTATGCTTAATGCTTAATGCTTTCTTTGATAAGCTCAAAATTATCGGCTCGGATCATCTGGAGACCCTGATGAATACAAAGACGTCAAAACATTAGCCGAATAAACATCGTATACCAAGCTCGTGTGAGCTTGTCAAAAAATGAACACATGTCTGCTTGATGGTTGAATTCTGAAAAGAAATGTAACAAGTAAATGTGATCAAGCCATGTAGCTTTGCATGATATTAGTGCTATTTAGTAAAAGCTTGTTATTTTTTAGTATTAGATTGACTTCTAAGAAAAGTAGACGTCAAAGCGTGAGCATAGAGTAACACGCGGAAATACGACACGACCATTGGGTTTTTCTTATGTGCTGAGAGCTATCATGAGATTATGTGTTTACTTTAAAATCAATCTCTCGATATCACCTAGGTAAGGTAAACTATTGGGCCGTAGTTGACAAATCTGCTTCAACCACAAAACAGCGGAAAGTTTGACAGAGAACTTTCGCGGAAAGTTACGGTATTCAAACGCTGTTGTGATTTCTTTCGCCGTGTTTGAGGATAAGATGAATCCTTGATGACGACGAACGCGGCGAGACAATGTGATTCGATGGTGATGTCAGTGTAACTAAGTACGAAGTAAATACTAAATAACTACATGCAACATGTTTTTTGTAGGGCACTTTGAGGTGATTTGACGCTCGTTTTCGATGTCGCATGGCACTGCAGACAGTTGCTGTGTGAGGCGGTTAACCTTCTTTATCACTCGCCTTAGAGCCATCTCAATCAGATTAAACTGCTCAATACTCCGTCCTGTCATTGTCACTCACACCTGCCTGTAGCACATATTCCTCGATCACTTACGAACCCTCATATTTTCTCAGCGTTCTTAAGTCGGAGAGCACCTAAGCGCATCCCGTGCAACAAAGTGTGAAGAGTTTGTGCTGTTTTTTTTTCTACCCTGAGGTAGTTGAGATCTGTTTATCCCTCTTGAAATCTATTTTTGGCCCTGTTTTATGGTGCTTGATGAACTCATAAATATGAAAACACCGTCTTAATCTCCTTGAGTGTTTTTGGATGCTTGTAAGAGTTTTAATCTCAATCATTTACGAGATGTATTTTCGGCATCTTTTAGGATGTTCGCCTTTTCTTTACTATATGGCTGCGAGATATACGCGGAAACGATTCATGTGCCTCGCAGCACACTTTTGTATTTGTTCATACCCTATTCCCATGTTCTTCATACATTGACTCGTCTTCGATCTTACTAGAGAACACTGAGGGAAATCTCTTCATAGAGATTTCACCCTTTTAAAAATTGGTACGTGATAAATTATGAAGCTCCCTTTATCTCAATATATTTTTCACAGCTTCCGCCAAAACTCTTCTGGTGTTGCACTACGCTTGACAGCTGGCAGTCATAGTAATGATGTGCATAGCACGTAATAGTAATGCCTCTACAGGAAACAGGAACACCACCATTGCCATCATCACCATGAAGGCTGTAGTGGAAGTTACTAGATGGTTGTCAATTATCAGCTTATATCATTTGGCTAGTTTTTATGAGTGTTTTTCGCGACGGAAATGTGACTATGTGAGCTTCTTTGCCGATTCATCGAATTGTCCTTTGGTCATGAGGAGCGACGATGGCGGCCGTTTGGTGGGTGATAGCAGTGTGGACAGCAACTGTCTCCGTCGGTTGACGAATGGGACGACCCATCCGAAACACGTCTCACTGGCATATTCCCTCTCCAGAGCGATTTTAATTGCCGTCATACATCTCCCCAAATCTCTCAATTCAAGTGACGTACACACTTTGTATATGTGAACCTCTCTTGCCCCACTTCTAATCACTAGTGATATCTGAGCCTCTAAAGTAGTTCTTTACTACTCTAAGAAGCTAAGAAGTAACTTCTACGATTACAAGAGATATCCAACAGCAATACGGCAGTACCGTTAAATTTTATGCTACGGCGTTCTGACAAAAAGAGTCACAAAATTTAATAGTTACATGGTTCTGTTAAAGTTTTTCATCAAAGCACCTTTCTGTTAATAAAGTGATCAGAGCATACGGAATAGGATAAATCATATACCATTTTTAAAGCTCTTTTACAAAGGTGGAGCCTAGCAAAGAAAGTCTTAGGAACCAGCCAAAAGAACTTACTAACAACTTGTTTCTTATACATTTACAATAACACTTTAGATATGGTATTCACTGAATAGATCTTTAGGAAATCGGCAAAACTCGAAATGCCACTGAGTTGTTGCTCGAAATGTTGTTGTGAACTGAAGAAGTGAACGTGTGGGTGCGTGGAGATATTAAAGTGTGAAACTTGTGAAGTTTATGATGGTGGAAATGGACTTCTTTGGCAAACAACTTCATGTTGGCTTAAGTTGAATTCAAACATTGGACTTACACTAGGTGACAATAATTCTTAGACACTGAGGAAAAACTTTGAGGGATATCTTCGAGTAGGATGTTCACTGAACCTGTAAATCCACAATGAGATCTTGGAGATCATGAAAGTCTTTCAAAGGGAGCTTTCGAAAAATGGGTAGTATACCAAATTATGTCATAAGAAATGAATTTGGTTTGTTTCAAATTATGATATAACACTTATTCGATAAATAATATGTAATATGAATGCAAAGCAATGATATCGTCATTATCATGCATAATTCCACTAGTTAGTAAGGAACTCGAACAGTTTTCAATCCTCCTATTGATGTTATAGAGCTGACCAATGGGCTCATCTTTCTCACGAGCTGCACTACATTTCTGGTATACAAAAAGAGTCACAAAATTTAATAGTTACATGGTTCTGTTAAAGTTTTTCATCAAAGCACCTTTCTGTTAATAAAGTGATCAGAGCATACGGAATAGGATAAATCATATACCATTTTTAAAGCTCTTTTACAAAGGTGGAGCCTAGCAAAGAAAGTCTTAGGAACCAGCCAAAAGAACTTACTAACAACTTGTTTCTTATACATTTACAATAACACTTTAGATATGGTATTCACTGAATAGATCTTTAGGAAATCGGCAAAACTCGAAATGCCACTGAGTTGTTGCTCGAAATGTTGTTGTGAACTGAAGAAGTGAACGTGTGGGTGCGTGGAGATATTAAAGTGTGAAACTTGTGAAGTTTATGATGGTGGAAATGGACTTCTTTGGCAAACAACTTCATGTTGGCTTAAGTTGAATTCAAACATTGGACTTACACTAGGTGACAATAATTCTTAGACACTGAGGAAAAACTTTGAGGGATATCTTCGAGTAGGATGTTCACTGAACCTGTAAATCCACAATGAGATCTTGGAGATCATGAAAGTCTTTCAAAGGGAGCTTTCGAAAAATGGGTAGTATACCAAATTATGTCATAAGAAATGAATGTGGTTTGTTTCAAATTATGATATAACACTTATTCGTTAAATAATATGTAATATGAATGCAAAGCAATGATATCGTCATTATCATGCATAATTCCACTAGTTAGTAAGGAACTCGAACAGTTTTCAATCCTCCTATTGATGTTATAGAGCTGACCAATGGGCTCATCTTTCTCACGAGCTGCACTACATTTCTGGTATGATGCTCCGTATTTTCATTTTTCCTAGCAAAGACGTAGATACAAGTAATTCAACGGGCTCTTCTGTAACACGTTTACTCCTGCTTAAGTATCCTCGACAGAATTGTCTTTTTCTCAGCTTCGGTGACTCTAACGGACTGTTGAGTTCTCGTTGAGATATGATGCAGAAGAATTCTCCTACCCACGATGAACAGATGAAGTATTGATAATATAAGGTATCATTTCATATTTATTTGTCATCCTATGCCACATTTGGGCGCTTGTGGGGCAGTGGTTAGAGGCGCCCTGCGACCGCACGTACACATATGGCATCGGGTCCATGGCTCACCAAGCCTTCTATCCTTTTGGGATAAAAGCAGCACTGATCAGATATGCATTCAGTCACCTCCTCACCAATGCTTAATGAAGTCGAATGCATGGCTCATCTCTCAGGGATTTATCACCGCCGAGAGTCTTTTTTAACCTTTATTATACTATATTGTAGCACATTTTTTAAAAAAATTTCACATATTATTGTTGTTTACGTGACCTGTCATCACAACTACTGTGCCGTTCCTAGCACTTGCATTCGATGTAATATAAGGTGTCATTTCATATTTATTTGTCATCCTATGTTACATTTGGGCGCTTGTGGGGCAGTGGTTAGAGGCGCCCTGCGACCGCACGTACACATATGGCATCGGGTCCATGGCTCACCAAGCCTTCTATCCTTTTGGGATAAAAGCAGCACTGATCAGATATGCATTCAGTCACCTCCTCACCAATGCTTAATGAAGTCGAATGCATGGCTCATCTCTCAGGGATTTATCACCGCCGAGAGTCTTTTTTAACCTTTATTATACTATATTGTAGCACATTTTTTAAAAAAATTTCACATATTATTGTTGTTTACGTGACCTGTCATCACAACTACTGTGCCGTTCCTAGCACTTGCATTCGATTCGTTTTCCTCGCTTCCACAGTCCACAAAACTCTTCGAATGTCTCGCGCGTCGTTTTGGTTGCGGTCTTAGGATTTCGTCTTCTTTACGAATGTCGTAGAATGCTGGTCGAGTCGATTCACCTTGGAATCTTGGAAATAACCAATTTAGGGCGTTCTCACGTGGATTGCTGGATAGCGTTGGGAAGAGGTCGAAACAGCACCTTGCTACCTGATGGACTTCATTACTAGTCACTATGCTATCCACGCATATTATACAATGCTTTAATTTCATTTCACCCTTGTAGGAAAGTAGGAAAGGAAACCGAATTGGTTAATGAAGCATGTTTAAAATACTTACCTCGAAGTTATGAGTATTGCAGCATTTCTACTCTTCTTTTTTTCTTGGACGCCGTCATAACTCCACTTTTCTCCTATTTTTTCCATTCTTTTATTATATTGTACTGTATTATATTGTAAGAATAGAGGAGTGTGGAGCAATCTGCAGACGCGTTCTTCAATTCGAGTGTGCTAGTCGGCATATATCTCAAACAGCCATCAGTTTGTGTACAGTAAGGGGAACAAGGCACAATCCCTGGAACTGAGGCGGCAAGAACCCATTTCGAATGGCAGCGAAACTGTAGCTCATTGGGATAGGTGCACAGGGAAAGCCACGCTCCCAAACGAAAATTCTAGGGAGAATGAAGTCCCGTGTATCCTGCCTTTTGCTTTAAAGTGTAATAATATATTGCCATTACAATAATTAATAATAATGTTGACAAAAAATAAAAAAGATTAAAATTCTCGGCGTTGATCAATCCCTGCGGACGGCGCCATGCATTCGCCATCAATAAGCATCGTTGGAAGTGATTAAATTCATTCTGGTCTTTACAGTAACTAGCGGTGGCTTACCGATGTATCGACTTAGTGCTGCTATCCTCTCAGACAAGTCTGGTACCAATTTTCCGACTCCAAAGGGATGGAAGGCTTGATGGGTCATTTGCGCAGGGATCGATTCCACCTGTGTTTTCTAGGCGCCTCTGACCACAGCACCACACGCACCACATGATATTGATAATGTATAATAACAATGACAATTAACAAAATATAACAATAATTCCGATGATAATTAAAGTAACAATGATTAGTAAAGTATTAATAATAAATGCAGCCATAAAACGTTGCTTGCGAAGGTTCGATCTAGAGAATTCGGCAACACTAATTGAAACACCACCGAGCACTCGAAGACGCCATCGAATCGCCTGTATAACCTTCTATGTTTAACGCAGAATTGTAAAACTGGTCTTAGCAGTAGAGACGGTGATTGCATAAGCTCGGATACGATGTACCTCTTGTGTATTTTGTGAATCGTGGTGAATACACTGGCGAAATTGGTGGACACTTTGCAAGACAAGCCAGTTACGAGAAAATTTATACTCCACTAGGATGCAGAGACATAACGGAGAAGATTTTGAAGCAGAATTGGCTATCCTCGCACAAAAGTCGAAACCACCAACATATAGAACTCTTGAGGCGTTTTAGATAACTTCTACAGATCCAAAAATGAAATACAACGAGAAGTGTCTTGTGACTACGCTTTGACCTAGCGCCATACCTCAGCCAGACAAATTCCTCGTCCGTGTAGTACACTGCGGCTGGTCCCTACCAAATAATGGAGGATTGAGAAACAATAAAACGGTTAGTGTTTAAAATGAGCTACTTATTATGCGAATGGAAATTTATGTGTTAAGTTTATCTGCTGAGTGTATGAAAGTGTTTGACTAAGTGGATTGCGGGTCGATTTGACCTTTCCAGGATCTGAAGAAGCCGAAACCGTCGAAACGCCAGTTTCTATGCATTAATAAGTCTTGCAAGAACAATGTCGTGCTTGCTAATCGAGAAAAACAGTGAATTATCTAAAACTTGATACCTGATGCTTGAACGGCCCGTCTTCACTGGTTGTGCGGGCCCCAGGCTAATCAGCATTTTTCGGAGATTTGGTGGTTAAGGTTTGGTTAGAGATTTGGTGGTTGGTGGTTATTCTGGTTTCTTAGAATCTCGAAGTCAGCCTGGTCAAAGTCTGCTCCAGGCCTTCACCACCGCGGGCAGTCGCAGCGCTTGTGGTTCAGAGGGAGATTCGCCACATGCGACTTTGATAACGTGACGGTGGCGCATCCAGGTACTGGTTTACTCTTAGCCGGACTTCCTGATAGAATCACCGGACTCCTTCTCAGTTTGGGAGGCCCTGCCGGAGGGAGGAGGGGGAACGACTCCCTCGCTGTACATCGCAGTGCGACCCAAGAACACTCCCTAGCCACGATGAGGCCGGTGGGTAAGCAACTGTTGGGGGGATTATCTAAAACAGTGTGGCGAAATTAGAAAAATTCCCTTTTTTCCTTTAACCGGTCATGTTTCTGAATCTCCGCTAAGCTGTTTAACCATCACCAGCTAAACATGAGCAGATATCATTAGAATTTAAAGGAAAATGGTGATTTCCTCTATCAGCCCATCATTACCAAGAAGCGCATAACACGGTGGCGGCGATGTCACTCAACATAAGCGCGGTTTTGGTTCAATCCCACTCCGGGCTGACTAAGCCTGTCATCCTTCCAGGGCGCGGAAAACTCTCTGCATCCCAATTGGGAACTCCCTACACCAGCTATCCCAGGACTCCAGAGAGAATCGACTCGGCCAGCATTCTACGATACTGAAGGTTAAAGGAAAATCCTCAGGCAGCAGTCGTAGCCACACGTAAAAGTTGGAAGACCTTAGCGGATGATGGATACGAGGAAACGAATCAAGTGTGAGAATTCCTGGAATCTCCATAGCAATGTGAATGACGGGTCGTTTAAAAAAAGCTACCATTACCCTATAATAGTTCCGTAAATATTTTAATGCATTTACGGTTATCACTAGCAACAAATTCACCAAAGTATCGATGATTTGAGCCTGTCTATTGGTTTCCTCTGATTCTACGAGTAGTTCTGCTCATCACTACTCTTATAGCCTGGTCCGTTAGTACCATTCGATATTCATGTGATTGCAATTCAGTGAGTCAGTTTAGTTTTTTCCAGAACTGAAGCGACATGTCAGAAGCAGGACCATGCGCCTCCCTGCACAATTGTCGACACAACGATTTCCAAAAGGTGCTGTACCGTTAGTATAACTAATTTGAAAGGGCATAATATGAGAAATTTTCTTCTATTTTATAGAGCATAATGCTAAATTCTATCGCTTTACTGGACAGTTGGACGAAACTTGCTTCAGCCTCTGGTCAGGTACATATCTGATGAGAACTTTAACAAACACTTGTGCTATGTGCGATTTAAATCTATGACCACTGAATAAATACTACTGTTAGAAAATAGTAAAGTTTTTAATCCCACAAATCTCGTTGACGGGTGATTGCTGATAGCAACTATAGGTTAAAACACGGCCGAGAGGAAAGGCGAAACGAAGGGCTCACACGGTGTGGTGGTGAATGCTTTAGCCCGGGAAGGCATAATAGCATGTTCAATCCCTACCGCAGACACCTACGGTCCAGAGTTTTGCAAATATTTTAGCATTTTTGTAGTTATATTTCACATTTCACCCTACCATGGAAGAAAGAATAGGTAGTAAATAAAAAGTGATCACTTAGTAAAGTTTTAATTTACATTTGGCGGTTATGACTAGTACAAAACTCGAAACAATGGATAAACAAGAATCTTTTGATGCTCCGCCTTACATTAGATGACCTGGTGCGTTTAAAATCTTGTGAAAGCAATTCCGTTAAATCTTCTCCACACAGCAATCCTCAACAGCACCTTTTGCTTTACTCTTTCTAACTTTTTTATCCGTTTATCTGCTCCTTCACTTTTTGCCGCAGTTTTAAGTGGTTGTCACTCCGAATCACCTGCTATCGAGCACACACTGATACACTAGTCTCCTACCCATTACCATTGTTCTTTACTGGGATACTGAACGACCTTGACAATTGTTTCGCCCGCTTGCGTAGTGAACATTGCTTGAAGAATTTGTTTAATTAGAAGGAAACTGAAGTAGAAGAAGTGAACGCTGAGCTCGGTGTTTCTTGTATTCCGGCTCTGTGCTTTACCTCAGCTCTAAATTCCCTGACACCATTCATTTATTCCCGCCCATAATAAGTTGTAAACCACTAGCAAATTAACTTTTCGGTTGATGGAGATAGCACAGTGAATAGTGATGCAGTCCTGACGCAGTCCATCGGGAAGGAAGCTACTAGTTCGTCCACCTACTCAGCACTGCTCCCCACTCCACATTGGAATGCCTTTGCTCGGCTATCTCCAAGATAACAAGAAAAATTCACTAGATCAACATTCTACGACATTCATAAGACAGGCGAAATACTCAGGTAGTAGTCAAACAACGCATGAAATAGTCGAAAGCCTTTGGCGACGACGAATGCGAGAGGAAACGATTTGAGTTCATGAAGTGCTGGGATTCGGAGAGAAGATGGGTCTGTGAAATAAAATAATGGGTAAAATATTTCGCTTTCCGATAAAGGTTGACCTAGAGTATCAGCGATCAGAGTATCATTTCATTGTTTGTCAACACGATAAAAGGATAAAGGGTAAAGTTATGTCTCCCTATTGATGTATATTCTAGCTTGAGCTACACATTGCAGTTAGACATTCTAGGTGCCAGTTAAGATTCTGAAGACCGTTCCAGCACTCTTTCTGTAATGCGCACAGATTTCTTTACGTGGATGAATTATTAACACAGGTCTCTGCAGCATAACAGAGCGCTGGAGGGGCTACTGAATATTAAAAAGTGAAGGCGAATTTTCGACTTTTTTAGTTATTCGGTGGCTTCTTTGAAAAATCCGAATGGGCTCAAACTACTCTCTTTCTTATGTCTAACTCCTCCGTGTTGTTTTCAATGTTAATTAGACGTCTAAGGTATGCATATGAAATACTTACTTGATACTTGAAGAACCCGTCCTCACTGGTTGTGTCGGCTCCACCATAATCACTGTTTTTGGGAGATTTACTGGTCAAGCCATTGTGGTAATCCCGAGGTCAGCCTGGTCAAAGTTTGCCTCAGGTCTTCACCACCACAGGCAGTCGTAGCCCTTGTGGATCAGAGGGAGATTTGCCATCATGCGACTGTGAAACCAGTGCGGTGGTGGATCCAAGTATTGTTATACAAGAATTGGTGTTGGTATACGTACGAGATGTTTTCTGCAATCAGAGAACCATAGGTTCATGAAATGGTTCCTCTTCTTACTGATGCGCAGCCCCACCTTCCTTCCTATTTCGTTAATTTCATTGAGCTTCGTCTCTATTCTCTATCTCTGTTTCGTTGATTCTTCTTGAAAAGAAAACTCCTTCGATAGGAAAATAAGAATACTTCGGTGAAACTAAGGGGCGCATGTGGCGCAGTGGTTGGAGGCGCCACTGCGGCGCGCACGTGAAATGCGCCCATGGCCCACCAAGCCTTCCATCCCTCCGGGGTCGGCAAATTGGTACCAGACTTGTCTGGGAGGATAGCAGCACTGGCTCGATACATCGGCCGGCCACCGCGAGTCATTGTAAAGGCCAGATATGCATTCAATCACCTCCAACGATGCATAATGAAGTCGAATGCATGGCGCATCCCTCAGGGATTGATCAACGCCGAGAGCTTTATCCTTTATCCTTTTATCGGTGAAACAAAAATTTGATAGGAATTTTGTATAAGTATTCCATAAGCCTTTCTCTTCTTACTACAAGAAGGGCTTGAAGATGAGCAGTGTTCTGGGACTACACGTGCAGAGTCAGAAACAATTTCCATGGCGTGTCGTACATGTGTTCGTCAGATCCTGTTCCTTTGACCTCCTGAGTAACTCGAGTTCTTGTACCTCTCACCGGTTGTCTCATTCCCTGACGTCATAGGCTGGAGCATTAAGCGTACCGAGTACTGGAGGCTTTCCTCTTGCTAGTTGAAGAATTTGATCCTCCCTGAAGTCTTAACTCAACCTTGCAAGGCTTATCCAGGTCTCATCCAAGCCTTTAGCACGATGTGGATCCGAAGCAAGTGCGATCGTCCTACAAGAGGAAAAAAAGGAAGATCGATATACGCCAATCAGATGACGGAATCCTTGTCGTTCGTGAAGGAAGATTTCTGCTACTTTATGTCGGAGACCGTTGGCTTTGTACAACACTTGTCTATTTTTCATCTAATGACTTCATACGAAGTCCAATCCTCAATTTGTACAGCCGATAAGAGTGAATTGGACGCGTCTTGCAAGCAGTTGGAGGAAGTAATCCGCAAGGAGAAGTTCTATAAATTCATTGTTGGAGAATTTAACGCCAGATTAAAGATGGCCAACGAGATTGAATACATAACAAGGAAATTAGGAATAGGGCAACGAAATGAGAATGGAAACCGTCCAAATTTTAGTATTAATAATTATAGGTCTAATAGTATTTTTGATGGAAAATGACCTTCAAAACCATAACATCTCGAATTTTATAACACATAGAACATCTCGGAACAAAGTAAATGCTTCGTAATCTAAAGTGAGTGGATTGTCCATTTTGCAAATGCTTCGTAATCTAAAGTGAGTGGATTGTCCCCAGTGAGGATGGCATCTGAGCCACTTTATCTTTTTTTTGGCCAACCTCGACCTTTTTCTTTCTTGAAGGCAAAACCCATTTCAAATAGGTTTTTTCAAGACCTACCTCTTCTCACCGTTGGCTTAACAAATCTGGATTCATGAATGATTCATTCATCGTGAGCATTATTGGAATCTTTAGGCCATCCCAGTTAAAGCAAAGATTCTGTCGGACTGTATATTATCAACTTTGGACGATAGTGAAGTCACAAATCTTCTCGATAGTGCAGGATGGTCTCGCAGCGATTATTTGAGAGGCTATCGAACGATGGTGAGCGTAACCACTTTGTGTTTTCCTTCTCGAAGAGAACTTGCTGGATGAAACACTTGATTCTTTGAGGTTTCCAAACCATTCTTCTGAAGTAAATCTGTCAGTTGAAATTTGATAGAGCCACTAGCATAGGTAAATAATGTTAAGCACAGGAGAGAGAGTTAGAGTGGGTGGAAAGAGAGTGAAGACTTTCTATGAACGTTGAAGAAAATAAAGAAGATAAAATTCTTCCGTCTCATAATCTAAAGTGAGTGGATTGTCCATTTTGCAAATGCTTCGTAATCTAAAGTGAGTGGATTGTCCCCAGTGAGGATGGCATCTGAGCCACTTTATCTTTTTTTTGGCCAACCTCGACCTTTTTCTTTCTTGAAGGCAAAACCCATTTCAAATAGGTTTTTTCAAGACCTACCTCTTCTCACCGTTGGCTTAACAAATCTGGATTCATGAATGATTCATTCATCGTGAGCATTATTGGAATCTTTAGGCCATCCCAGTTAAAGCAAAGATTCTGTCGGACTGTATATTATCAACTTTGGACGATAGTGAAGTCACAAATCTTCTCGATAGTGCAGGATGGTCTCGCAGCGATTATTTGAGAGGCTATCGAACGATGGTGAGCGTAACCACTTTGTGTTTTCCTTCTCGAAGAGAACTTGCTGGATGAAACACTTGATTCTTTGAGGTTTCCAAACCATTCTTCTGAAGTAAATCTGTCAGTTGAAATTTGATAGAGCCACTAGCATAGGTAAATAATGTTAAGCACAGGAGAGAGAGTTAGAGTGGGTGGAAAGAGAGTGAAGACTTTCTATGAACGTTGAAGAAAATAAAGAAGATAAAATTCTTCCGTCTCAATGAAATCTTTTCTAATTTTTTTCTTGACGTTAACAATCATAAGGACTGGCACTAATTTTATACTGGGTAGGACCTTCTAGAAGTTTCCATCATGCTTCAGTAGAATTGATGTTGACTACATGAAATGACCATTATGTACTAGAAGTTGGTAAAATTAAACTAGGTACATCGTTAAAACTTTGGTTTATTTTCCATGTCTTCATGGTAGGGTATTCTATGAACAATGGCCACCACTTGGGCTTCGAACCTCATCACCTCATCGGGGACTCACGTGTTATCCACTGCACCAAGCGATGTCCTTCTTTCCTCTTTCTCTCAGCTATGCTTGAAAGTTCTTCTTAAATAAAAATGCAAACATTATGGTTTCGGCTGCAGCTTCAGCCTTGCCGAGTCTAATGCCGAATTTGGCTCCCAAGAGAAGCGTGTTTGTTAGGTGGTTACTGTTAGTACGTCGGGGTAAAAAATTGGCTGAGGGAAAATCACAGCGCAGGCCTCAGCTTGTGCTGTGCATAACCCGTGAACTCCAAGAAGTGGCAATCGTGGGTTCGAAGCGCACGTGAGCGCTCCGAGTTTTACTAATATCTCAGCATTCTTGTGGTTTTAAATAAGCATCTTACATGACAGGTGTGAAACTTTTTCCTATTCCTTCCCTTGTAAATTGCATAAGTTGCACATTGATTGGTTTTTAGGGAGGAATATGTCCTTGATCGATACATCAGTTTTAACTTATTATTTACTACCTACACTTTTTAATGACAGAGTATTATGCGAATTATAACTTCAACGATGCTAAGATATTTGCAAAGTTCGAAAACGCAGGTGTCTGCGATGGCGGACGAACGCGCTGTTACCCCTTCCGGGAGCTGATGCGTTCACCACCACACCATGCGGGTTCTTCGTTTCGCCTGCCTCTCAGCTAGTTCTTGCCTTCAGCAAACTTCGAAACATCAGTTTTCGAAGTTTCGCGAATCAATAACGTATCTCTAACAAAAACACATAACAATCTCTGTTCAATAACATGTAGTATCCATTCTTCTCTATACCGAAGCAAGAATTGTTGACGGTAATGAACTCCTTTTGTTTTGATATTTTGAAAATAAATTTACATCTAAATTTTAAAATACTAGTCAATTCTTTCATGACGTCATCGCGTCATTATTTTGTCTGCATTCAAAATTATTTTATCTGTATTGCAACGAGATAGCAGTGAAAGCTAATGTGATATATCCACTTAATTTTGTAACATTTCAATGATCTATTGCAGATTCGATGTTGTTTTCATTTTTTTGTGTTGTAACCTTGTACACCAGACACCAATTCGTCCAGCCAAAGCCCTGAAGTCTACTTTCTCTTTCATCTGCTTTCCTTCCTTTTTCCTATTTTTCGAAAAGATACAGAGAGGAATTCAGGAATTCTCATTTATACATCTTTCCTGAAGTCTTATATTAGAGTCATATACTTCTCATAAATATGATTCGGGGGTATCGAATACATCAATGGTACAAGGCTATCGGATGGGATGTTGTATTTCTAACCAAACCTTGACATTAGACAGGAATCTTGTGCTCTGCTTTTGTATTGTCAAGTTGCGTAGACATGAGAGGTCTCTTTGCCTATTCTTTGTTAATCTATATGGCTAAAAAAAAGTCTTCCGAGAAGCACAGCGTTCTCTATTTGGTGTATCTGGCTTTCCAGAAAGCTTGATATGAATGCTGTACGACCCCGTTGTTGGTGAAGCCTGCTGTCATCGAGTCGGCCGTTATACGATAGATGACAAGTCGCCCGATGCGTTTCGTCGAACAGCTCCCGAGGGAATCCACTTTTAGCACTGCGACATAGTCAATTACATGTTGTCATCTGTGCAACACAACTCTAGACACTGAAGAAAAGAAATGTCGGTGTTCATGATTCCGATGGTTTTCACGAAGACGCGCCAGCATTTGTGAATTTGTCTGCTATGTTGTCAGGTCAAAAGCGCAGAGTTGGTATTCACAAATGAACGACGGGCAGCTTTCCACGAGCAAACTCGATACTTTGTCCTTCATTAGCTGACTGGCTGTAGAAAAACTTGGTAACACGGAGAACTTTGTTGAACTGGTTGGTCACGCATTGCCGGTACTTATTTCATCGCTATCCTCGCCTAAAAATCCTGGATCTGGGTGACTGACATTGGTAAATTGGTACCAGATCTATCTGGTGAAAGAAAGGTCTTTCCGATCCATAAAATTTCTGCGAATTCCTGTTGCGAGGGCCAGGCAACATTTTGATCGAGGTGTACTAGAAATCCAGGAAAGATCAATTCGAACAGTATTCAGCGACATTAATGAAGTAAACAAGCTTCGTAAGTGACAGTAAATCACAAACGCAAATTCGAGCACCTTTGTGGATGCCTTTTGCTAGAAAACCAATGCATTGAGCAAAGTGTTGGATTAGCACATTGTAAAGATAGGTAAAATAAAAAGATCATAAACAAGCAAGTAAATGAAGGAAAATTCGGCAATTTGCCATTTATAGTGGTCACGTAGCTATCGATAGCCTCTAATGGTAGTGTTGGATAAGTACGAAGAATGAAGAATACGAAGAATGTTCGGAGAATATCCACCGAAGCCGTTGATGGTTTTCGAGATACAGCGAAAGCTGACTAAAATTGACGTTGAATTTATAGAAACCTATCAACTTCTCTATAAATTGTCACTAGAACTGCATAACCAATGCAATCCCGTGGGCGTTGTTTTCACTGGTCTATGATTAATGTGTAAAATCGTTTCGTCCGTTTTGCATTCTAGCATATCGTCGTGAAATCTTTATGGTTTGAATGCAAACAAAACAAAAAGGCTTTTGGAATATTAGGCTTGGAAACATGACGTACACCTTCAACTCTCATTGTAACCGAGAGAGATGAAGCCTTTCTAAGCTTAGAGCCATGTAGCTATGTTTATGGGTTGAACTAAAACCCAGCGGCGTTTGCATTTCTGTTCAATCACTTACATCTTTTGCAACAAAAACTTTCCTTTGAGAACCATAGGTAGATGGAAAATGCTCTGAGAATATTGTGGTCCATGGTTCTTCTCAATAATCGTCAGAAACTTGAACTTCTAAGATTATTTATGAATTTGTAAGCCAATGACCTTCTCAAACCATACATTAGTAGTGGATTTTTCTTACCACTTGTAGAATCGGTCTTCTTAGATTTTGTCGTCTCATGATACGCCTTGATACGTCACGTGATTCGAAACAACGAAGCTATAGAATTCTGTTCAAGTCTTGATATCTTGTAGTTGGAAATAACAAAAAACCCATCAGTTAGATACGAAATCCACCAAACATGCTGAAGTTTTCTTACATTTTTTTTATAAACTTTTGCGAAACTTCCGATTTTATGAACGGTGTCTTTCCCTGAAACTGGTAGTAAAGAACATGCTGATCATCCATGCTGTTCGAAAATTGGCCTACGACAATTCCTCGCCGCTTTCACAGTACCCTTGAATCGGTACTGAACTTCTGGTTTGAAACGGTTACTAAGAAAAATCGGAACAGAAGTCCTGTCTAGCAGAGATTCCTCCATAAAGAAGGATACACCGGATCTCAGCTTACTGCCAGATTTAATGCCACCTGATTCAGATTATTTGCAAAACGCTAGAATCAGTTTTAAAACAGTTTCCGCAAACGCAATGCGATTCCTTTATTATTTGTTACAAAACGTAACAGCTTTTATTCTCGAGGTAGCAGTTCAGACGCTTATTTTTTTAAGAGTGATAGCTATTCATAGTTTTCTTTATTCGAAGTCCATTAAACAGCAGAGTAATGGGAGATGATAAAAGAGGCAGCATGCGGTGGATTCTGGGCTCCAGAAACCGCTATCGAAGCATTCCTTAGGGGCCACAGGGTGGTGACAGCGCGATGCGACACGAATAATGCGCGTTTGATTGATGGAAGCCAAAATCCCTGAAGGTACTAAGAAACTACCGTAGTCTGGTAGTCCTTTAAAAAACCGTATGAAGCTCGTTTGATTCTTCCTTTAGAAGCAGCGATACTTCCTTTCATTGCCATTATAATTGATCTGCAATCGATTAAGTGAAGGAAGAACTATTTTTCATACTGAAATGCCGTTTGCAAACCTACGAACTATCGTTTATTTTAAAAATATTGCATTTTTATATAAATTTTTTTATTTGCTAACATAAAAGTTCATTAGTCGAGCAAGAACTAATGGAACGATAGGGGAGGAAGGAATGACTTTGTCGGTTTTGTGTCCAAATGGCCCCCTAAATCTCTAAAATCGTCAATACTGCAATCAGCCTTGGAAAGTAGACTCATATGTTTAGAACACAGCAATGACGTTTCTGTCTGTTAACCCTCATGAGTTATTTTATAGAACAGAACTTACACTATCGGGTACACCGTTACGTGTACACCTACACACAGTCAAGCACTCAAATATACACAAGTACACTCGCATGTAACCACAACGAAGGTAAAATATTTGCAAAACTCAGGCCTCACGCCAGATTCGAACTCACGCTCTTTCCTGGGGCTCACGTGTTACCCACAGCACCACTGATGCCCTCTTTCTGCTCTTCTATCAGCCAGTTTTTTATTTAACGGTGCCATGAGCAGTCATTCGATAACGGGAGTAAGCTGCAAATTAGAAATCGGCATTCATCCAGGTACGCTGAGGCTTAAGTCGAAATCGTACGCGTAACTCTTGTGCACGAGAAAGTGGAACGAGGGCCTCAGTGGCGAAGTGGGTAATACGTGTACCCCTGCAAAGGGTTACTGCATGTTCGGATCTGGGTGGGGTCTGAGTTCTGCAAATTACTGAGCATCATTGTGGTGGTTCCTCATGTAATAGCTTGTCATGGAAAATTATTAGGCAGTAGCAAAAGTTACGTCAAAAAGCTAAGTCACATGCCTATAGATACGTGCACGCAATACACACAAATCCCTTTGACTGAACTTTCCTTCACCTAACACCACAAATGAGATTCTGTTTTGTTTATCCCATAAAGGCGTCTAGTGGTCTAGCGGTCATTGTTTCACAACAAGTGTATTCTTTTGGCTTTTATAACAGAAATGGTAGCGCTTTTTGTTAAAAACATGATTTATTTTTGAAATCAATGAGCAAATACACAAATAGGGTAGCGGTAGAGTCCACTGGCATGAAGCACACTGAGCGTTGTAGGACTTCCAGTCGACAATTTTAAGTTTCCGGCAAATTACATAGTCTTTGAATTTCGCGCACTTTTGGCTTATAACATTTAGTTGATTAGGATCAATTAGGCAGACTCATCTCTAACATCTAGCTAAGGTCCCTGTGACCACATTCGTGACGTCCAGGCTAGACGTCCAACTCACCGCAGTAGCCTATGGCGCCTTATCGTGCCATCTTCTGACAATTTGCATAAACGCAAAGAGCGGAAATTGACACGATTTATCGTGGTGTAGCAGAGAGATTGCGTCCGTCATTCTTTCGCCACCTCACTAGTAGCCGTACATCGGACCGAAATCGTCACTCAGCGGCTGCCCTCCGGTTACGGTAGTCGAAATCCGTTGGTGAGTTCGTCATGTTTAAGAATTTGGCGCACTAGGCACTAAGGCGACTGAATGAGTTGAGTTAGTATGCCCTTTAACAATTAATTTAGTAGATTTCATTATTTTATTCATATTTACATGACCTAGCTCCACAACTTATTTGGCAAATTCTGCCTCGTTTTTGCGTGCTTGGAGGATTGGATGCACAGCTCGAACCAGTGAACGCTTGCATATTGCAATGTGCCTTTAACCACCACGCTGTACGTACTTGGAATTAATTTATTAATGAACAGTATTATTAATTAGTGCAACCACACTCGAACAAAGCATGATAGCATCAGGCTTTTTGAGAACTGCATATGTGAACGTAAGCGGAGGAAATAAACGTGTTCTGAAATCGAAAAGCAAAAGGTCGGAACAGTCTTTCAATAGGTTGATATTTTCAACATAATGTCCTATAGGTAGGATCGTTCAATTTTTACTTTAAAACCTTTAAAACCTCTGTATCTGCAAACCTCTAAAAAGCTCTAGAAAATGAGAAACGAATATTTCTGTCAGTAAAATTGAAACATTGGTACTGACTGATCATCGCGTGCATGTTAGATGCATAGTTATTGTTTTTTACTTCTTTATCTACTCATTAACACATACTGTGGTGGCCCTGCTGAAGAGGTATGCAAACCTTGGTCTCAGCCAGTAGGTACTGCCATTGATCGCCGTTTGCGTTAACCCATTAGTTGGCTGGCTGGGCGAACATTCAGGAGTGAGGCACTCTGTCTGTCAGCGTATCATTTTAAACGGCGTTCACACGGAACGTCAACAGTCAAAGACAGTCATTCCCATTGTTTTCGGGTAGAAGTCATCCTGTCACCACCATTCACAGCAGTCGAGCACGATTTCGAAACGCCTCGCCTGTACTCGGAAACATCAGTAGCCGTTATCGTTTTCTTACTCTGGCGTTAACTGTTTTGACTGTTTTTTCAGTCAAAATCAAGCTCTCCTTGCTTGTATTTCTATATTCAGTCATTATAATCCATACTCTGCACTTGTTTTGACCTTATCGGTACTGCGCAATACCAAAGGAAAATCGTCACGTTCCTCTGATGAATGTGCCATTCGGATTGCTACCGCAAAATCCATGCATCGAAATCGAGATCAGGCATGGATGTCCGGATTTTTCCACTTTCACTCGAATTATATTTTGCAAGTTGTTCTTCCTTCCTTCTTCCTATGTGACTATGTGACTATGTGACCAAAAAACTTCTCCTATGCCACTAGATAATGGGCGCATGTGGCGCAGTGGTCGGAGGTGCCCTGCAACACACACGTGGAATCGATCCCCGTGTCCATGGCTCAACAAGCCTCCCATCCCTCCGAGATCGGTAAATTTGTACCAGACTTGTCTGGGAGGATAGGAGCACTGGCTCGATACATCAGTAGGCCACCGTGCGTCATTTTATAGGCCAGATATGCATTCAATCACCTCCAAACGATGCTTAGTGAAGTAGAATGCATGGCGCATCCCTCAGGGATTGATCAACGCCGACAGCTCTATCTTTTATCCTTTTATGTGAATCCATTAAAATGATCTTTTTGGTCTTAAACATTTCGTGTAATTACCACCATAATGTCAATCAGTGACTTTATTCTCTAAAATTATTCCGCTAGTTATTGTAAGAGACTTCAACGAGGGTATGTAGCACCCTGAAAGCTGCTTTTACTGATTTTTAGGTAGTTCTTCTTCGCCTAAGAAGGTTCTCAAAAGTGGCAGTGCGTAAAACGGCACAATTCTTGTTTACTATTCTTGAATCTATTATCATGTAACCTAAAGTGGCTATTGGTTCTACAATAATGAAGTGCAATGGGCATCTTGTTCTCGTTTTTGTATGGCACAGAAAACAGACCCAAAAGTTGGTTTTTTGAATTCACCCTTAGCTTAATCTAGGTGCCTAGGTGCTTGTCTACAACGCTTATGCTGGCGTTTCTATACACTATGTGGGTTTTTATATTCTAAACAGGAACTATCAAAGATTAGATGGTTTTCAAGGTTAATCCATAGCATACAAATCTGCTACTTCAGTAGCCCAATTCTATTTGCAACATAACTTAGGTCATGAGTACGAGTATCTGAAAAAGATTCTTCTAGAAAAAAAACGGAGGAAGGTTCATCGACCGACTCTGAACAGAGATGGAGGGCGTGGTCACTGGCGAAGGAACCTACCATTGCGCAAGTAGTACTTCCTTACTCAAGCAACCGTTACCAATATAACTGTGATTACCATCACATTTACCGGGTATCACATAGGTCTTTCACCAGCTGATCTTTCACTGATTCAAGCATGCTCTACTAGATAACGTATCCATTGATTTCATAGTTGTCCAGTGCATTCTGCACCTTCACGAAATCTACAGAAAATTATATTTTCCTCCAAAGTTAACAATAGTGAATTCATAGCTTGGAAAATGGCATGAAATCCTTGATGCGCGCTTGAAATGACCCGTCTTCACGAAGAACAATTTAGATTCGAGCATTAAATTTTCACTTGATTGTTACTTTGCTTGTACGACAAGCTGAAGGTTCTTTCATTGGATGCCAGACATTCGTTGCTGGGCGTTTTAAGTCGTCACGAGAGGCAGTAGCTGGTGGTTAGAGATCTCAAGGAGATTGACCACATTACTACACCACTTCTTGATAAACAACACGTAACCTGACGTTCGTTTGGTAAAGTCGAATTCTTTGTCCACTTAGAGGGAGCGAAAGCCTATGGACTTCAGCAGTGTTCAACGCTCTAGAAATTCCTCTTCTACAATGAGGCGGTGAAGTTGCTTTCGGAAATCCAACTTGCACGCTTTTTAAAAGTAAATAATTATCCTTCTTAGCAGAGTCGACCTCGTAAATGAAAGTGTGATCTAGGCTAGAATTCTGGAATTCACCACCACCTATCGCATTATTCGAGATGTCGAACCAGAAAAAACACTCTAGTGCGAGATTTTTCGTTTCAATAGTCCGGACTGGTATCTACCATGATCTCATCATCATTCTGTATCACTATTTTACTAAGTGCTTTGGCATCGACTTCGATCTTATCACCGTTTTGTCGCACGCTTCACTCAAACGATTTAGTCTTTTCTCACTTCTATGCCTTGTAAAATGTAGTTCTATGTGAGAACGAAGAAATAAGTACTAATGTCGTTAGAATTTTTTTCTGAAGTACAAATATACGGCATGCGACGGCCTAACTCATCGAGAACATTCGTTAGGCTACATCGATGGAAATCCCTTCTTCACGAATGTTGACTTTTTACTTCAAACCCTATCCTTTCAAAATAAGACATTTTGTTGTGCAAACATGTTAATTGGTGACTGGGATCATTTTGAATCTGCCTTTTTTTTCCTAGACGAACACGGTAAATCAGATTTCTGGAGTTATCCTAGAACCCTTGTGACGAAGACAGCTTAGCTGGTGATAAACCCTATCTGTTGAAAATAGTTATTTTTATTAAAAAACGCGAACATTCAAGAATATCTGCTGGAAACCTTTGTGTTCATCTGACGTTTTGAGCGTTAAAGATGACTTCAATAATGCTTCCTGCCTTGTTCTATGAACGTCCGATTCCGCCTAAGAATTACTCTAGCTATTTAATGTATAGGCTCAACTCCTATCTTACCGTAGTTCTTGCAGCGTTAAACGATTGTTTATGCTTCTCGTTGTTGACGAACTGTCGTTGTGAAGGCATTCGTTCGTGTTCCCACGCTTGGCCTATTCAGTTGTAGAATTCTGTGCCGTGCGCAAGACACCTTTGTTCGTTTCACTCGATTTTTTCTTCCTCCCTCTACTTTTGGCCGAAGCAAGACCTATGCAATCCTTCGCAGTGACCTCCTCTACTACTTTTCACCGCATATAAGTCATGTTGTCGAACGAAATTCGAAGTAGTTGGACGAAAGCAGTGGTTGCCAGCGGTTACAGTGTGTGGCTTCCCGGCCATAGCATACTATTTTTTGACAAAAAAAAATTGTTGGAAAATTGTCTTTCAGGGTGGAGGCGAGGAAAAGGTATTTGAGAAAATGAAAACTAGCGACAATAAATAGCAGTAATACAAAAGATAAAAAAAAGAAAAAAAGAAAAATAGAAGATTAAGTTCTTCGATATCGTTTTCTTAACAGTGATCCGTTGTTGGTGAGGAGCTTTCGCTTTTTCGCTTAGGCCTAATAGGTTTCATCGCCGTTCCTTTGGCCCTGTTCACTTATCACTCATTCGCCTCTTAACGCGACACCTTTCACCTCCATCGAATTTTATCGTCTTTGGTGACAAAGAGAGCCACGTTAAGACCTCACCGACAAGATATAATGCAGCATTTCTCACATTGCAATTTCGTACACCTGCTTTCTTCACGTGTTTCCATTTTTTGCATCCAATGTACTTCTAGCCGTTTTCAATTCCTACACAGTTGCAGTTTTTCATCAAATCAGATCAAGCACTATTGTTATCAAACGGAATCATAAAGCTTTGACTATGATTTCTTATCTACGAAGAAGACCTATTGATGAGGAATGAAGCGTGGATGCACCAATCGTCATCATCCTTCTGTTCACTTTTCTTCTTCTCTGCTCTTTTTGCTTTATTTTCATCTCCAGAAAAATGCCTCTCGTTAAACGGAAATTTATCTACCGCATGTCGTACTACACATGTTCTTTCTCGACAATTACAATTCTAGAATAATACTTTGTAAGGAAACGTTTAAAACTTTTGAAAGTTAGGCGATAGGAAGAATTGTGTACGAGCCCTCGATGTCTGCAAGGTGACGTTTCTGACCAGCTGATGACGAACAGTCTAGAGATCCGTCCCTATTTTGTTGTGTCTGTGAAACGACGACGTTCCTAACAGGTGTTGCTGTTCGACTCAGTGATGGTTAGCTGATTGTCGATGGTCCTGGAGCCATTTTGTATGGTTTTTGTCGTTCCGAGGTGTCATAATTCGTTGTCTTGTCGCTGATGAGATGCACATGTCTTGCTATTATCTCCTCACGTTGAAATACCATTACCCCATTGCCTATTGCCACCAAACCCGCTTTCAGCTTAATCAAGACATTCTTCACCAGCGTTTCTTTGTTTGTTTCTCGATTCTCTGCAAGAAGATCGATGAAGCTTAACTCAGTAAGCGACCATATCAACAGTATTTATCAAGTGTTCGAAAATAAACGACGAATTCAGCCTTCTTTTGATAGTTCAATCAACGGGATAACGCTCAATGAACATTTCTATGGCCCTGACATTTTTTATGAAAACAGTCTTAACATAACCGATGTAATTCAATTAGTTCTCATTTCCTCTACAGACTTCACACACAAGACTCACTTAGGACGATAGTGCATAATTACTGCTTAACTGGGGCTCCAAATCCAAATTATTTAAATTATTTACTCGAAATATTGTATTTTAATGCAATAGAAGGCGCACAGGTTGGTCCGGTGTAGAGGCTGGAGACTATTCCGCATAGAAGTGGAACTGATTATTAGAGAGGTCAGACGTGCTTTCCGACTTAGCGGTAAAAGAGAAGTTTCCAGAAATAGAAAATTCTTTTTTATCTTCATTAAATCATATCGTTGAATATAGCTATTTCATCAGTACGAACCTTTCACCGGTAGTGTACAGATTACAGTGTTAATGGCAAACTAATAAAACACCGCCCTATTCAATAAGATAACCTTGTTCTGCAAATCTGCGCAGATATGAGCGCACCGATGCTGAGACGTTCGCAAAACTTGGACCCCGGGCATGGTTGGTCGAACCACGATTTTCCTTTCCGGGGATTGCCACGGAGACTATTGCTCTGCGTTTATCTCAGCTAGTTTTTCTATCTACCAGTGCCATTAGTTGGTTCGATTCCTAGGTTCAATGCCCGTTTGTGCTCTCCAGATCAATCTCTTTGACGGGTGATTGCTGATGGTGCCGGTAGACAGGAAAACTAGCTACGAGAAACGCAGAGCAAGTGCCTGTGTGGTGCAGTGTGTAATACGCAAGCCCCGGAAAGGGAAATCGTAGGCCAACCTGGCTTGGGGTCCTAGTTTTTCGAATATCTTAGCATCGTTGTGGCTGTAAATTCACACCATATCCAGCTGTGAAAAATTGTAATAGGCAGAAAATAAACGGTTAACGTTAAGAACCATATAGTTTGTTAGCTATTTAATATATCATTGCGTTGTTAGAATTACCACAGATATAAATAAAACTGTTAAGAAACATCGAGCTGATGTTGCTGAGCTCCATGAAAGTTGCACGATTTCGACTCTTTTACGTTCTTTTGTCATTATCGGAATGAACCACGTCACATAAGAACGTATTCACCTTAGTTTGTTAACTTTCTATGTCATAACGCACGTAGAAGCGATCATAATTAACCAGTCAGAGAAAGCATTCTCTCCTTTGCATGACTTTTGAACACAAGTTGGGTTCTGGAAATCAATGAGCATTCAGAGCATATGGTTTAAGTTTCATTAATATGAGAACCACAAAGACTTTCTTTCCCTCTGCTTGGCATCCGAATTCAAATCACCTATCTACTGTAGTTTTCGTGGGAGTTCCATGGCTTCGTGACTTTTTCTTTCGTTTTCTTGTGATGCGTCAGCTATACGCCTTCCTTTGAAAATGTCGGCACACGAGCTCCATCCGTCGCATATTCGACACCGCGCCCACCACCTAGAAATGTTTTTTTCTCCGTCTCCCTCTCTGCCTAACCCAATGAACGAAGTACTCGATTAGGTCTCAAAAATTCCGCAGAACATTCGTAGCATGGTCTGTCTTTTTTTTTTGTTACTTTTGATTTTATTCATTTCGAGTGTCAACAAGCGAACATTATCACTTTGCAGTTGGTCTTATGCCATTTCGGACAACTTTGTAATATCACAGAATCTCATGCCACTTATCAAGAGTCCCAATTTCAACAGATTTTCTTACCTCTAACGCTCGATCTAAGGGGCATACCACATACATGAAAAATAGACATGCCGTAAAAAGCTCTCATTTGATTCGAATCAGATATTTATGAACGTCGGACGACAATAGCCTCATGTCAAAACCTTGGTCTTGGTAATTTTATACCATTTTCTTGTTCTGGAATTCAGAAGAACAATATAAGCCTCTACACTCGAATTCATGACAGTATAACCGAATAGAAAAGAAAGTATTCTCGTTTTTCAAGACCATTCCCATCTTGTCACGTTCCAACAGAAGATGTCCACGTGGCCAACTTATCTCAGAGATAAGACGATGAGGCTCGTTTCGTGGATGTGTGTCAATTCGTTCATTTTCGATCTTTGACTGCCTCACAAGCGGCGACCAATCGTTATCTTGGACCCATTTGACTCGAAACATCGGTGTAAGGCCAGGACGGTACACAGAAGACGTCTACACCCGGTTGAGGTAATGTTATCGGTTCAGTGTGCTTAGTGCAAGTTCACTGGTGTTAGTAGCTATACGCCAGCTCCACAAACTTCTCTCATTAAGCAACCTATTGAACATGTTGGGCATTTCTTCAAAGAAGATAAAGTGCGTTCCCTTCTCCATGCCTTGGTTACTTGCAACTCCTCAAAAACTAGAGACGGTTAAATTTCTCCATCTCAAAACCTTTACAGGAAGCGGTGGAACTCAGGAAGCTGATAGGCTTCAAAATTTTCGTTTTTCCGTCACCTATCAGCATTTCTGTGAAAGCTATCCTGATTGTTTAAAAAACGAGTTACTTGGTCCACTGTTTCGTAAAATTCAAAATTAAAAAAAGAGATTTCCCAGTTTTTGTTAAAATATTGATATCTACGCTAACTTTTCAGCTTGGTACCTGACTTGTTCGGAAGGAGAGCAGCATCGGCAGATCACCACTAGTCATTGTATAGGCCTAATATGCATTCATTCACCTCAAAACGATGCTCAATGAAGTCGAATGCATGGTGCATCCCTCAGGAATTGATCAACGCCGAGTGCTTTGTTTATTTTATCATTTTATCCACCTCCTGTTAATTTAGCCACTTAAGAAAATATTCAACCTATCGCTTTTTAGTAGCTCCCATGCCCGACTTTCTATTAACCTCGGCACTGATGGAATAATTCTTTCTACTTCTGTTTAGCAAACACGAGGTGTTATTTTATTTATTTATTTATTTATTTATTTATTTATTTATTTATTTATTTATTTACGTACAAGCCGATGTTTCGGAGGATTTCGCCTTCCCCAGAGCCTGGTAAGGTCAAGTTGACTGCAACCTACTCTGCTAAACACCTCCATAATTAAACAGGGAAAATGCTGAACCAAAATTTCAATCACAGTGAACACAGAGACTTCGCACACTCACCGCTTTCTACGAGTCTTCCACGAAATATGTCACGTGGAGACCAACCGCACAGAGTTCACATGGAATCCTAGTGTGTTCATCTCATCAGAATAACAGGCTTATATACTGCCCAATATCGGGCGTGATAACGAGGCATTCCTCCCTGCGCTTCATTTTCGGATTCTTGGAATTCATCCAGAGTGCCTCAAGAGTTTTTGCGCGCTTGTGTTCTTGATTCCTGCGCGATTTTTATTTACTGCCTATCATAATTTTTTATGGCAGAATACTACGAGTGATACATCCACTATGATCTTGAAATATTTGCAAAACTCCGGACCGCAAGTGTCTGCGGTGGGGAACGAACGCGCTATTATCCTTTCCGGGGATAACTCGCTCACAACTACGCCATGCGTTCGTCTTAGTTTCGTCTTTCTCTCAGTTAGTTGATATTGATATCTATATCGGTAATTTTGCTTAAATATCTATAATTAAATGAATAATATGAAAAAAGGTTTTTCCAAACTTTTCTTTCTAAACTTAAACGGTCTTCTAAATTGAAAATTAACCGACAAATCTGTTTGTTTGTAGATTTTCCATTCAAAACTGTATTGTCCAATCAACTAGAAGGTCTTCTTGGACCAAAGAGCATGTCTTCACAGAGTGATTCTCATTGGTGAGCTGGATGGGTCGTTGATGTTAATGTTGCTGAGTTGCTACTGCTGCTTGTACTACTCCAGCCCGCCTATTATTTTGCCGCCGACAATGCCGTTTCCGATCCATTTCGCCAATTTCCAGCTATCTTCGAATTTGGGAAGAACGAACACTGCCAGCTAATTATACACTACATCCTGAGACCAACCATTCTCTTTATTGGCAACTGTGAAGTCGAGAAATCACCGTTCAAGGGGTTATGCCGGGATGTTGTCTGTCCTGAAGATGGAAAATTGAAATTGAAAGATGATAGAGATGAGAACTATACCGTATACGGCTGGTAGGACGCAGTAGTAGTCTTCTGCAGTCATTTCCGATAAGGATAGACGTTTTATTGAAGAGATTAAGGAAGAGATGGAATTTATTTAAGAAATAATGAAGGCCTACACTGAGATTGTTAACTTTAGAACTCCCTGAATCAGTTTCGATTAAGAAGCGCTCGAGATCAACTTCTATTTTGAACACTACTTTTAAGCCTTACTTTTTCTGAGTAAAAGCTTCCATTAAGAACATCGCGTCTGGATACGAACCATTAGGGTCGTCATGTCTAGGTGAAAATGGGAATACATCCAACCATTTCTACAACGCTAAGTTTTAGCATCTATAGAGCAATGAAAATTTCTCGAGGCGAAGTTAAGCACAGTTTACAAAAATTACTTTGGATATCGATCTTCTTCATCAGTTCGAGTGTCGTCGTTCACGCAGCAGATCAACCGTTGCAATCTAATTGCGTGTTCAGACATCCATAGAGACTGTGAGAAAGCCTTAATCTTACTCGATACTTGATACTTGAACGGCCCGTGCTCACTAGTTTTGCGGGCTCCAGCATAATCACAATTTTTCGGAGATTTGCTGGTCAAGGTATTGTGGTTCCTCGAAATCCCGAGGACAGCTTGGCCAAAGTCTGCCCCAGATCGTCACCCCGACAGGCAGCCGCAGCCCTTGTGGAGGAAGGGGAGATTTGCCACCATGCGACTTCGATACCAGGACGGTGGTGTATCCTGGTATTGGTTTACTCTTAGCTACACTTACTGACGGAAACGCCTGACTCCTTCTCAGCCTGGAAGACCCTGCCGAAAATCTTAATCTTATAGAGTACAATTAAATTACTATTCACTTGCCATATTCAACTACGGTAAATAAGGATGAATAAAAAATGAAGCCCTCAGCGTTGACCTATCTCTGAGGGTGCGCCATGTATTCTACTCCATTAAGCATCGTTTGGAGGTGATTGAATGCATATCTGGCCTGTCCAATGACTCGCGGTGGCCTATCGATGTATGGAGCCAGTACTGTTGTCCCGCAGACAAATATGGTACCAATTTGCCCAACCCGGGGGGGATGGAAGGGTTGGTGAGCCATGGGCGCAGGGATCAATTCCACGTGTGTTGCAGGGCGTCTCGACCACTGCACCACACGAGCCCTATTCAACTACGGTACTTATCAAAATTTCACGACTCCAGTCGTTGTTGTTCAGACCGCGTTCAAATTGGTCTCAAGACGGTGGCTCCCTCGAGGCTCATCTGAAGTGCTCAGTCGCGTCCTTCGCGTTCTGAAGCGAGTGGCCTATTGACAGAACGAAATAATATATAGGGTGACGAAACGGCCATCACTCATGACGACCCTTTAAATCCCAACGCTCTATCGTGAGTGTTAATCTTTCTTCTTCCTAAAGTCCCTCGTAGTGTAGCAATATTATGCAGAAAGCAACAGAAGTACACGCCCTTCGCATTTTCTTTAGCTTTTAACCACTTCGTAACTTTTTAAATTGTAATCCTAACTGTTTTATTTTTTGATGTATTGCTAATCTTTCTAAGCTACACCATATTCTCCGCTGCAGAATCGCGACGGGTCGTTGATATCCAGCTGGACAGTCCCCGACGAATTTCTGACTATGGAACGGCTTGGTCAGTTTCCGCTTTGTGTGCCCCTCCTACAAGGACTGAGGTCTCCTCTGCCACCATGGTTTCCAATTGCATTTCGTGCTATGCCTCCATCACTACAGAGCATTCTTCCTCCACCAGGTGCGTTTATTTATATCAGAGACGCGAAGATGAGCTTGGTTTAGATTTAAATCTTCTGCTTTAAGCAGGTTTCCTTATTTAATTATTCACTAAAGAAGCGATAGCCTTCTTGTCGGTTCTCGGTAATTCGATTTTAATCCAAAATATAACCCTTTCAGCAACTCGACCGGCTTCCGACTCAGTATCGGTATCGATAGCTGCCGAAGAGGATCACTCTGTTCAGTCAGAGACAACAGAGGAAGCGGTGAACTCGCAGCTTGAGGTGGCGTCTCCCACATCCCCACCTGAACCACTAGCCAATGAAGCGCTATGCAGACCGGACTCTGCTGAGTCGAGTATTCAGAGCGAGGTAAAATAAACTAATGAAATTTTCTAGGAAAATAGAGAGTAGCTAGTTTCATGTAGCAAGAATTAAAAAAACGGCAGATTAAAAGCGCAAAGCTATTTCGATACAACCACTATAGAGAAGTAGGATACCTCGCGTATCCTTTGCTTTATTGTTTTAACCAATAAAGGTAACAACTCCTTCCAAATGAAGGAACAGTAGAACAGGTCAATGGAGAACAAAATGATTCAAATTTCGCGCATAATTCTTCTGCAAACTGTATAATGACTTTAGAGAGAACTAGACACTGTAAAATCTTACATACGGTACTCTATACGATAATTTGATTATAATATGTACAATTACAAGGGCGTGTGTGGTGCAATGGTTGGAGGCGCCCTGCAACACACACATCACTCCAGGGTAGGCAATTTGGTACCAGGCTTGTCTGGGAGGATAGCAGCATTGGCTCGATACATCGGTAAGCCACCGCGAGTCATTGTAAAGGCCAGATAGGCATTCAGTCACCTCCAAACGATGCTTAATGAACTCGAATACATGACGTATCCCTCAGAGATTGATCAACGCCGAGAGCTGTATCCTTTTATGTACACTTATACGGTGCCGTAGAATCTTTAACGAGAACTAGAGGCTACGTTTAAAATAACAAATTAGAAGTGGCGCGCCAACTACTACGCTTATAGTTTTTTTTTCATTCATTTGTTCTTCAGCAGGGCTTTAGCCACTTCTTAACTAAGCCTTCCTGTATAAGATTCGGGCTGTTTTATGGACTTATTTTCTGTACTCTCAGATAAAAATCTGTCCGAAAAAATCAATAGAGTCAAAAAATTAGTGTGAAAAAAGTCGTCTTCAAACAATAAAGCGGTGCCTGTCATTTGGGTGGCCATTGGACATTTCTCAGGGCAAATTCACATTGAACGGCTCGTTTAAGTTATATGTGAAGCATATCTCAATATGAATTTGTCAACATTCTTATTCTGTTCCCCAAAAACGATTCATCCTTACGCTTCCATGCACTTCATTCGGCGTTCTGGTCAGCTTCATTGCTCATCCAGTTAGCGAAAAATAAAAAATAAAAAATAAAAATCAGCTAAACTTTCAATAGCCTAGAAAAGGTAACGAACCGCATTCCACCAATATGTGGACAGGGCGATGAAGTCAACTGGTTTTTTTTTTTTAATTAAGACTAGTATAAAAAACAAGAGAAAATGACAAGAATCGCAGTGCTTTGGTTGACCTCATAGAGACTGTGCCTTGTATGGATAATATGGCTTGGCACATTGTCCTAGAAATAACCCTGATTGTTCGATCGACTTATCAAAGCTTTCGCTGCCGTCACATGAATTGTAGCCGCCCTGGAAGAATCCGAAACGCAGCACAGTAGTCCTAGGCTCGATTCATAAACAGCGGTGAAAACACGGCTAACTTGGAGTTTCAGAGGAAGCCACGCGAAATCAACAATCAGCATATCAATAAGAAGAAGAGTGGTCAAGCCCTTAATCGAAACTTAAGGTCCATTTCACTGAACGTTGGCTGCGAGACGACGAAAGAAAACGATGATGTAATGGGCAACATAGGACATATGATAATTGGTCATCTAAGGATCGAAGTAAAATTGGGCCTCCATCTTCATGATTCTCTTGAAATTTCACACAAGACAAAGCGTCGCCCAGAATGATTCGCATTATTGAAGCTGCCAGTGCTTTATATTAATCATAAATTTGCAACCGCCGAATAAATACCAAAGGTGCCTAACTGGTAGGGAGAAGCACAATCTAAAGTAATTCTTCGTATTCTTGTTTAGCAAACGCGAGGTGTTATTATTCTTTATTCACAAATAAGCTGACGTTTCGGCGAACTTCGCCTTCTTCAGAGCCTGGAAAGTCAAGTTGACAGCAATCTACTCGGTCAAACGCCTCCATAACCAAACAAAGAAAACGCTAAACCAAGATTTCAACCACAATGAACACAACTTTGCGCACCCACCGCTTTCTATGAGGCTTCCACTGAGTATGTCTAGTGGAGACCAACCGCACAGAATTCACATGGAATCGTAATGTGCCCTTCCCCTATGAGCTTTTATAAGTAAGTACAAGACGGGACATGTTGGTAAATGAACTTTAAGTTGAGAGATAACTGATGGTTTTAAACCAGCAGCCCATGCCATTTTCACACATTCATGGTTCAATTTTCGGTATTTGCTTTTAAACATCTTAGATGATGGGTGACAAAGTGAAGCAACTTCAAGATGCCTTTTTGTTATCTCATCATCTAACTGATGGGGAATTACGAGAAACTCTCTACCCTTATCACTAACGGATAGTCGTATGTTTTTTGACCTAATCAGCAGTGCTTCGTAGTGGATATGAGATAGGTTCATGATTACGAGACAAAAGACAACAAAGTGGAGGGATACAAATTAACAAACGTATCAAGTGGAAGACGAACAAAGTGAAATTCGTTAAAATACAAGAATATTTAGGAAGGTTCATGTCTGTTTTGTGAAAATTTCATCTACCCGGAGAGTGTTTTATTACTATCTCTAGTTATGGGACTGTAGTTCTGTGAAGTGCCTGTAGGAAGTTTTGAGTAGCTTTCAGCTCAGTTATGTCCGGTAACTGAATCGATTTCCTTGAAAGAATCTGAAAAACAGCACTCGAAGGTCTTCCAACGAAAGTGAGGTAGATTCTATCCTCGCATCAAATGAGCCCGTGTGGCGCAGTGGGTGGAGGCGCCACTGCGACACGCACGTGGAATCGTTCCCTGCGCCCATGGCTCACCAAGCCTCCCATCCCTCCAGAGTCGGCAAATTGGTACCACATTCGTCTGGGAGGATAACAGTACTGGCTCGATACATCGGCAGGCTACCGCGAGTCATTTTAAAGGCCAGATATGCATTCATTTACCTCCAAGTCGAATGCATGGCGCGTCCCTCAGGGATTGATCAACGCCCAGGGATTTATCTTTTATCCTTTATCCTTTATTTAATGACCCTATCCTTCTTTGGGAACATTTAGTGCTTGGGGGACCAATTTCGGTTCAGTTTGAGGTCCTTGGGACCGCACTCTTTGGCTAACGCATTATTTTTATTGTAATGCGTGTTACATAGCACACTGTCGTACTCCGGACTACGTATGTTTTATGCTCGTATGTTTTCGGCGACCATTGTCTAGACAGTGTTTTTCCTTTGACCAAACTGCATGTCTAACAGGCTCAGAAGTTTTTTAGCAACTTAAAGAATTTTGTTACCTTTGGGAAATTCCTTATTAGTGCCATTTTTGTATGTAAATGGCCAGAGCGTTTCAATATCGCTTTAAAGAGCCGAAAAAAGGTCACACATCGAGAGCATGGAAACGCTTGGTCGTTATTCTTCGACAGAAAACCACTCTATATCTTATCAACGCTCACAAAAGATCACAAGATTTACATAGGTCCTTAGATATACGGTTCTTAGATGGGGCACAGACTCCAGCACTTTTGAAATGATTTCATGATTTTGTAAATGTAGTCTGTGGAAGAGATCAAGTTCGTTTCGATGTTCTGTTGAAGCCTGACGATGTGTCATATCCTTCGTTCTGCAGTTGTGTTGATTGAGCAGAAAACATCCAATGAATAATGTTATTTTGTGGTTTTTCCTTCATAACCTTTAAATACTTTCTCCGATTTTCAGTCCCCGAACGGCAATAACAAAATGAAGAAACGTGTACTGTGTGAACGATGTAATAAGTCGTTTTGCGATAAAGGAGCTTTGAAAATTCACACAAGTGCCGTTCATCTGAAAGAAATGCATATGTGCACAATACCCGGTTGTGGGAAAGAGTTCAGCAGCAGGAGAAGCAGGTTAGTTTGCCCAATCTTCTCCTGTCCTATGAAAGGAAAGAGCAACGCATTTCGACACTGTTGAGTTCATTTTTTTTGTTCCAGAAATCGCCATTCGGCTAACACTAATCCTAAGCTGCATATGCCAGAAGCGTCACAATCGTTTCGTGATCAGGTCGGCATCAACACGGCCGCTTTCACGATGGCAGCAGCGGTTCGTCGTTATGTGTCCATATGAAAGTTAGACGAAAATATTCCTACAGTAGGACGTCATACGATAGAGTTGCTCTTAAATAGGCGTAAGTAAAATTTGTTACTGTATCCTGGTAGATGTTACCTCAGAAAATGGCCAAAATTCTTTGTAATCGAGATCGCATGTCTCATCTTCTGTGATGCATAACAGCACGCAGCTATGTAGTAAGACGTACACCTCTTGCATCTCTACCACTGAGAAACTTCGGCAAATTGCTTCGTTCGCATGTTTTTATGGGAGTGATGCTTCCTGGAGCCACTGCTGCTAAAGCGCTCCCAGGTTCTCATCACCTGCAGTTGGCGGCCTTTGTCAATCGTACTGAGCTTTTCTTCGTCAAGTCTGGTATGTTTGTCGATTGGAACTTAACTGGACTAGCGCCAATTTACACCAACGAACATGCATGTACTCCACGGCTGCCTCACATTTCAGAATTTCAAGGCACGTATTCGTTTGCAAACAAATGGATCTTCTTATTCATCGCTTAGTGTTGCGGTATGTTAAAGGGCTAACCTTGCATCAGCTCAGTCATTTACGAAATTTCTGTTAAAGGACCGCTGATCTCTGGTAGGATCGACAGAAAAATTTACGTTTCACATACACGCTCCTTATCTAGAGAAGAGAACTCTAGCTCGATCTCTGAGCGACGTAATCAAGTTCGAATGCGTTACCGCGCAAGCGAATATGTTCTTTACACCGTAGGCCGACCCTCATGCAAGTTAATTGATAATGTTGTGGTTTCCTTCGTTCTGTAGAAGCATCCCTAACAAAACAACCTATCTTGGTACAGAATGGGTTTTGAACTTCCTCTTTATGCTTCACAGGGTTCCACACTTTTCATCCGTTCCTCTTCAGACCATCATTCTATTGTGAAAATTCCTCTTCTGTCGGACTCCTTCGCTGTCAAGATAATCTGATGAAGATCGTTTTCCCCATTTTGTACGAAATCGAATTCAAAAATTTACTCGTTTTAAAAAAATAATCTTATATGGGGCCAACTCTGCAGATCCCCTGCAATTTACTACATTTTTGCACTCATTTCCCTTTATCCGTTCCGCTGTGCAGAAGTTTCTTGCTCTGAAGATAGGTCCAAAATCCGGGCTTTCTTAGCTTGACACTTCAAGACTTTCAGCAATGTGATCATCTCTGCTAACACTCTTCTTAGCAATTGTATTGTCTGGTGTTCCCCCTTAGGTCGGCGACCGAGATTTCTTCAGTTCAGCATTTTCTTTGTTCTACTGTAGCTTTACAATCGACTGAGCAGTTCTGAATGACCTTTTTGGCTTTCCTAAAACTTTTGGCAGATTGCCCTTTTTCCATAACGCGCATTATTGCTTACGAAAATGGGCATGCTCTCACTGCTTTTGAAACCAAACCCTATTAAATGTTAGAAAAAAAAACGCAAAAAGCTTAAACCTTAAGAGCGAAATAAGTGGAAAACAAAGCGCACTTTGGAAATTAAGATGGGTGATTGACACCACCCGTGTATTTCGACCACCACCTCGTACTCTATGAATTTTCGTCACTGTGCATTAATTGAAGTTTCAATTCTATGCTGTCAAAATATCATTGTGATGCTTCCAAAGAAATATTATAACGCTTCTTACTTTCTACTAGCACACGTAGGACACTGGTTAGAGCCATCGTGTAATACACATGGGTCCACTCCGAGGTTGACCAATTGGCACCAGGCTTGTCTGGAAGGATAGCAGCCCTGACTCGATACATCGGTAGGCCAGCTCGAGCCACTGTATTGTATAACCAGTTATGCATTCAGTCACTCTAACGATGCTCGATGAAGCCGAATGCATGGTACATCCCTTAGGGATTGATCAACCCCTAGAAATTTGTCCTTTTATTTTTCATGCACTAGAATTTTATTTAATTTCATGAGATTTCACTCAAAACAACCTTAGTTTGTGCAGGTTACAATTTCAGACAGCATGTCTTCCTTCGGCAGCTTCAGTCAACATTCCAGCCGCACTACAATTACCAACGGTTGCCGAAGCTGCTTCTTCGAATTCAACAAGAAGCGAGAATGAGAAGGCACTACTTCTTCACTTATTTATCCTTTTTTATTTTATAGTTGATATTCTCGTTTAGTCCGAGGCTTCATCATCAATTCTCGGGAAGCGAAAAGCCGCTGCTTCTAGTCAGGATCAAACGGCTATTCCTTTAGATTTGTCATGGAGAAATACGTAAGTTTGTTTTTCGAATACCAGGAGAACAGTAACCCAAATAAGTTGGATCTGATGGGGGCGGATAAAGTAATTAGCAAAGTTATGTTAAAAATCAGACGTAGAGGCACTTACTATTAATTTTGTTGTTTCTTTTTTTCTATGAAGGTAGTAGTAGTTCGACTACGGAACTCCTCAGATAGTGAAGGCTTTCATCAAATGACTTGACCAGGTTATTGATAGTTGTCAAATTTCAGCTTTTTCAATACGGCAGCGGTTAAGTTACCGTTTGCGTTTCCGTCTTCAGATCTACAGCTATTTGTCCTTCAACAATTAGTACAAGCTCAGGTAATTCAAGTGAATAAACAGCTGCTTCCTAAAAGTTTTTGTCATGATTTGACTAACTTATGCAAATTTGGTCGATCAGCTGGCTGTCGTGGTTGTAAATGTTTTTTTTTTCAGAGAGAGAGGAAGAGAAACAGAAAGACAGAAAAAGGGAAAAGGAGAGAGATAAAGAGAAAGAGAAAGAAAAGGAGAAAAAGAAAGAGAGAAATGAGTTCCAATTCATTCCAGGCTCATTCGGCACTGAATTTGTTGAACAATCGAGCTTGAACAAATCCAACACGGTACTGCTGTCCTTTCTTCGGTTCATGGTTCTCATTATTACTGGTACTACTACATGTGTCTATGCCATTACCCAGTGTTCTGAAGAATTCTAATGTTGATTGCTGCCTCATTTAGTTTTTATTATCTACATATATACAGACATTATCATGGTTATTTTTTCTTTTTTTTTGTTCGTTTGTTTTTTTCCTCGGAACAATCCTGGAAATACTGTAGCTTTTCTTCCCAGTGCATTGTTTCCACCGTTACAGAATCTTTAGACAACGTATTGTATTTTGTTGTGAATATCAATAAATCCTGCATTCATTATAAAATACTGTGAGAGAATTTCCACAATGTTCCTTTCTTTTAACTATTAGCAGTCATTTGGTAAATCCCAGAATCAACTTCCTGTTCACCTCGGCATTGATCAGTCATCTACTGAGCCGACACTAAGTGCCATTTATTTCACGATTGCCAATGTTTCGGGGATTTTGCCTTCTTCAGAGTCTGGAAAAGTCAAGATGATAGCAACCAAGTCAGCAAAATACCTCCATAACCCCGGAAAAAACCCAAAACCTCGCCAAAAAAAACCAAAAAAAAAGTGAAACAAAATTTCACTCGCGTGGGAAACGGGTTCTTTAGGCACTCACCGTTTTTGTAAGTCTTCCCGAAACCAACAACAAAGAGTTTACATGGGTGGGTAATGTGCCTCTCCCAGGTTAACATCTACAAAATAAGAAAAAAGAGACTGAAATACAGATGAGTTAGTATCTACTGGTGATTTTGTGTCCTCCAATCCGTTGCTGTTCAAGCTCAAAGCAATCATCAGCTGTTAGGCGAACCAACATATAGGTTGCCCTACGGTCGTGGAGCCCTTGGAACCTTTAGGCACGGGATCAAATCATTGACTACGAGTGTATTGCATGGCATTTCTAATCCCTGCGCTATAAGCGAAATATGATATTGCTCCATTATCAAGGATTAATCACTACTTCAAAAATGAAATGCAGGTCTACCCTATGTATTACAAAGATTAAACTTTCTTTCGGTTACTGTGGTTGTCGACGAGATTATACGGAGCGGATATTGTTGAATTTTCATAAACGATTTCATAACACTTAGGTGCTTTTTCTTTCCTTAAAAAGCTATCAGATTAGTAACATAAGTGACTTACAAAATGGCTTGTCTCCAAAGATTAAAAAATGGGAACCTGCTTACAATGACTGTGTTAATGTAAGTAATCTTAAAAAATAAACTTAGATATCAGCTACAGTGGGATAACTACGATCTGTTTAAAATACAAGGAATATGAAAAGAGTTTTGTGTTCTTGTTTAATCATCCGTGTCACCTGTAGTCCCGTTGATCGTCGAGTGACTCGAGCTGGCGCCAGTAAATCCTCCATTTTTCCCTGCCACGTGCAAGAGTAGCCCACTGGGTTCTGTTGGCTCTATGGACTCGCCGAGAATCATATCTTTGTTCTAGGCTTATCATGAAGAACTCTGGCCATCGGGTCGGTGGTCTTCCTGCAGTGCGTTTGACATCCCGAGGAATCCAGTCACTAACGGCTCTTGTCCATCAGTTGTCATTCATACGCATTACGTGTCCGGCCCACCTTATCTTCGACTGTTTGGCGTATAGAACGGCATCTTTGATTTTCGATCGTTGACGCAGGTCGGTGCTTCGGATCCCATCCCTTACTTGTGTGAAACGGGATACTCCTAGCATCGTCCTTTCGACTGCGCGTTCGATAACACTGAGTGATCTTGATCGTTAATGGAGATCCGTAGGTTCTTGTTTAATAGTTGAGTTAATCAAAAAATATTCCGCCATCATCCCTTCGTCCCTCTCCTGGAGACCTTGGGGGATCATCCGATCATTTTAATAAGTCTAGCTCACCTGTTATTACAATTGGTCCAACAGTAAAAGATCCAATGATTCACTCAAACTAGAAGAACCATTTGTGGGTCATTTTGTGGATCGGTTTGTGCGTTCATTGAATAGAATTCTCTGTGTCCAAACAGCAATGACAAAATGAAAATACATACTATGTGAACGATGTAATAAGCCGTTTTGTGATAAAGAAGCTTTGAAAATTAATACAAATGCCGTTTATCTGAAAGAAACGCGAATGTGTAATACCCAGATGTGGGAGTTTAGCGGTAGAAGAAGTAGGCTAGTCTGCTAAATTTTCGCCGGTTCAGTGAGCAGAAAGAACAACAAGTTTCGAGACTGTTGAGTATGGCTACAATGATGCTGATATATTAGCAAAATTCCGGACCGCAGGTGTAGTAGAAAGGGGTAAGATAATAGCGAGTTCGATCCGCAGAGAGACACCTGCAGTCCGGAGATTTGCAAATATCTCAGCGTCATTGTAGCTGTATTTCCATTATGCCCTACCTTGAAAAAGAATAGACAGCAAGCAAAAAGTGACAACAGTGTTCAGTAAAAATTCAATGATGCTGAGATATTTTCAAATCTCAGGACCGCAGGTGTCTACGGTGGGCAGCGAAACCGCTATTACCCTTTCCGAGGACAAAAGCGTTCATCACCACACTATGCTCCCTCGTTCCGCCTGTCTCTCCGCTAGTTCTAGCGATCAACGCCATCAGCAATCACCCGTCAACGGAATTGATCTGGTAAGCCGGAGTTTTGCAAATATCTCAGCATCACTGTGGTAGTATCACACGTAATACTCTGCCTTGAAAAATTGTAATAGGTAGTAAATAAAAAAGTTAACATTGTGGTTTTAACTTTAGCATCAGTTTAACTGGGTTCATTGTCGATTTGGCTCCCCAGATCAATCCCGTTGATGGGTGATTACGGATGGTACTGGTAGATAGAGAAGTACTGGCAACTTTGCACCTGGAAAAGTTCTACACTGAAGATTATATATTCTTCAGGGCAATTACTGAAGAATTTAACGCTAGGAATGGACTCAAAAGAACGTTCGAAGAACGTTACAACGTGACCCTAAGAATAGAATGAGACGATCAGGACGTCTGAGTTTATCACAACCAAGACGATTCATGGTAACTCACAATTCCAGAAGCTCCACTCTGAAAGTTGAGAAATCGAAAGCCACCAACAAACCTTTATCTCTAGAAATAATTGATCTGATACACCAGCGTGGAATCGTACGAGGTGCAGGTAATCGCGAACTAATGTCCGAACTCGCAAAATAATGCCGACAGGTGGTAAAACAAGATCTTAATGTGAGAAGATCAGCTGTTATAGGCTACCAACACCCATCGAAACTTCGCTAATTACAGGACCAAGATTATTGCAGTTCAACGTTCAGACGAAGTAGTGACAGATTCCAGAAAGATAGCAGAGAAATTCATTCACGATTACTACTCAGATCTCTTCAGAATCACGTCCTTCTTCTCTCATATTAAACAAAGGAAGATGGACATATCGTACCACCGGTTCAGCCTTCCAAAATCTGAATTGTTATTTCGTCGATGAAGAAACGAACAAGACACGGTTTGGACAGGATTTAGTAAGAACGTAGTAGTAAATAGGTAAGATATAAACACTTGAACAGCCTTTCGCCAGTCTTCACAAACACACTATCTCGGCTCTTCAAATGTACCCTGTCAGAATGTAAGGTTCCTAGGTTCCTATTAAATGGCAGCAAGATAGTACAAGATTCACAATGTGTGACCTTTGCGACATAGACAACAGCGGTCAAATTTGCTTATTGTCTGCCATCTACAAATTTTCACTCGAATCATTCTACTTTGAAAAGGATTCAGTACAATAGAGCATATCCACACGATAAAAGACTTTTCTTCGATTTAAAGAAGACTTTTGTCTAAGTTGAGATCGAAACAGCCCTGGACGCCCTAAACAGCCAGGGCGTCTCTATTTGAAATTTCACAACCAAGATATCGCCATTCTACAACGATGGTAACAACGGCGTTAAAAGAAGGGGCAGGCAAGGCGATACCATCTTTCCAGTAGGTCCACACTCCTTAACGTCATGCGAACATTGGAAGTGCAACACGAGAGTGAAAATGGATGTCGGGAATCACACCATCTTCCCATTGCCGACATCACTGTTGTTATCACACCAAGAATAAACCAGACAGAGCGAATGCTAATCGACTTTGATAACTTTTATTGAAAGACTTGTCTTCAACTAAGTCTCATAAAAACGATGTTCATAAGGAAAGGGTTGGTTTCGTATGCTCCATTTACGCTCAACGGAACGATCCGAATGATCCAGTTACGTCTATCCAGGTAGGCTAATCGACATGATGAACAGCTGTACTTCAGAGTTGAGAAAGAGAAATCGAACGGCTTGGGGAGCTTTCAAAAACATCGCAAGGAAAGGGATCCGACGCTCCGACCTACGCCAACGATTAATAATCAAAAGATGCTGTTCTGTACGCCAAACAGTCGAAGATAAGGCGTGCGGCACCCATAATGCGTATGAACGACAACCGATGGACAAAAGCCGTTGGCGACTGGATTCCTTGGTAAGCCAAACGTACCACAGAAGGATCACCAATCCGATGATATTGTCCTTCACGAAAACACTCGAATGAAGATACGATGCTCAGCGAGCCCCTAGAGAAAGCCAATCCCACTAGACTGCTTCTACACACGACTGGGTTTAGCAGCGCACGATCGAGTCACTCTACGTCCAACGGGAGTACAGGTGCCACAGATGACTTTAACAAAATTGCACAAATGCCCGCTAGCATAGTGGTAGAAACCACTACATCAAATAGTAGGCACCTACACTTTTCTAAATATCAACACTTTTCCTAAACGAATTCATCGTTCACTTCACCACCAAAAACACGTGCTTTCAGAGGCCTACTGGAGCAAAAAACAGTAGCTTTGTACAGTTATTTAATTAATTTTAGTGTACGAGCTCAGATGTTCGTGCAAACGCACACTTTGCAAATTGAAAACTGGATTTCAGAAGCCCAAAATTTGAAATTCACCAGTTATTGATGGGATCATGGATCGATAGATGAAATATACTGGGATGAAAAATTGCGTAAACCAAGGTTTTCAGTCTGTTTTACTAAGACAAAGCTATAACTATAACTATAACTCGCTTAGCAAGCGGGCCCCATAAAATAAAGCTCTACTTCATGGATTCGAAATATGTCGCCTTACCAGGAAAATCAGAGTGGGTGATTAGCAACTTACCACAGATCCTCTCGACATATGCGAGAAATCAAAACGGAAGCTGCTGTGATAATTCAAGATGAACAAAAAGATGTACGATGATGTCGATGATTCTATCGCACCAGAATCGCCCAATACTTGACTCCAGTGGGCAGGGCATCCTCTTCCTCACTCAATACGTGATCAGCAAGCATGAAATGAACAAATCAAAATATTCTTTGTTTAAACATTCCAATGAAAGTGTATTGGTTGGTGCAATTGAATGTAAAACTTCGGGCCAGACTTCGGCACAGAATGTTTACTAACCAGAAGTAGAATGCTCGGCTCTGTATGAGTTCGCCATGTGGTACTTTTTGACATAGACACGGCGAACAATCTCAACCTTCGGTTATAGCTCTTTATAGCAATAACAACAATACAAAATATGCAATCCGACAATGACTATTTGAGCGAAAGGGCACGGGCAAAATTGAGATAAGAATGAGTAAACACTTGAAAGAAGCTGAGAAAAACAATGGAACAGTGGAGTTGGGAAACTGTAGGGCAAAGCTAGAGTAATGCGGAGACACTGGAGCACTAACTCTATGACAAATGGAGCATCTTATATTTCTTCTGCAATGGGTGGAGCTTTGACAGAGAAAACTAGAGACAGTGTTTACAGAGAGGTTATGGAGTTCCGTAACTGCTATATTCTGCTACTACTACTTCTTCCAACGGAAGGTTCGTCAAGTCTATCATCCCTATCACTTGTAGTCCCGTTGATCGCCAAGTAACTCGAGCGGGCGCCAGTAATTCTTCCATTCTTACCTGTCGCGTGTAAGAGTAGCCCAGTGGGTTCTGGTCCCTGTAGGGACTCGTCGAGCATGATATCTCTCTTCTTAGCTATTCGTTATGAACTTGGACCAACGGGTCAGTGGTCTTCCTGCAGTATGTATGACATCCCGAGGAATCCAGTCACTAACGGCTCATGTCCATCAGGTGTCCTTCATACGCGTTACGTGTCCGGCTCGCCTCAACTTCAACTTCTTCAACTACCTGGCGTACAGAGCAGCACATTCGATTTTTGATCGTTGACGCAGGTCAGAGTCTCGGATTCCATCCCTTACTTGTGTGAAACGGGATAATCCTAGTATCCTCCAAGCGATAGCGCCTTCGATAAACCTAAGTGATCTTTAATCCTGCATACGCAACGACCAGGTTTCTAACGCATGCGTTAGGGCAGGAAGAACCGTTGAGTCGAAAAGTAGGCACGGAATCGGGTGTTCTTTGTTCTCTTCACTGCATCCTCGATGCTCTTGAAAGCTCACTAAACCGCTCGTTTCCTTCTGCTCAGCTCTGGAGCTAAGTCGTTCACCATATCGATTTCCCGACCAAGATAGACATAACTGGAGCATTCGGAGATATTCGTTCCGTTGAGCGTGAATGGGGCAAACGAAACCAATCCGCTCTTCATGAACATCGTTTTCTTTAGATTTAGTCGAAGGGCAATCTTTCCACACGCATTATCAAAGTCCACAAGCATACGTTCCGCTTGGCTAATGTCTGGTGTTATAAGAACGATATCATCAGCAAAGCGAAGGTGATGTATCTGCCGACCGTCGACTTTCACTCCCATATTATCGCATTCCAGTGTTCGCATGACGTTCCGGAGGGTGGCTGTAAATAATTTTGGCGAGATTGTATCGCCTTGCCTAACTCCTCTTTTGACGTCAACGTTAATATCGTTGTAGAATGGTGAAATGTTGGTTGTGAAATTTTTGTACAGCTCACGAAGAATCTTTATGTACTGAGTAGGGACTCCTTGACTACCAAGGGCTTCCATGACTGCTTCTATCTCAATTGAATCAAAGGCCTTCTCTAAGTCGATGAAAGTGAGACATAGCGGTCTTTCGTACTCTCGCGCTACTTCAATAAGCCTTGTTATGGATGAAGTCGATCAAACTAAATCCTTTTCGAAACCCTGCTGGTTCACATGATATTCTGTCAATCCTGTTTAGGATGAAACGGGCGAAAAGTCTGTAAACGAAAGACAGCAAGTAGATTGGGCGATAGTTGCCGATATCGTTTAGGTCACCCTTTCTGAACAATAGCACGCTCTTGCTGGTCTTCCAGTCAGTAGGGACCTGGAATTCAGACAGGTAACGTGTAAAGAGCCGAGCCAGTGCGTTCACGAGGACTGGTGGAAGGTTCTACAAGTGTTCTGATCTCATCCTGTGCGGACCTGGTGCCGTTTGATTTCTCCCCGACGAAATGGCATGTCGGATTTCGGATGGGAGAGCCGGTGGTACAACACATCCATCCTCTATTTCATATGACGAAAGGTGGACGTGGTTATCGAAGAGAGCTGAGTAGTATTCGTGGATGATTTTCTCCATTTCCTTTCTGGACGCTGTTATTGTTCCGTCTGGGCGTCGGAGTGCAGTCATCTTGGTCTTGTAAATGGCGAAGCTTCGGCGGGCTTTGCGAATGCTTTTCCCAGCCTCTGCAGCTTCGACCATTATTGCCGCTCTTCT
>MQTX01000135.1:801815-834202 GCA_009735665.1 Angiostrongylus cantonensis
CCTTTCCGTGAGAAATAAAATCTTGCACGAAGGAGACGGTGGTCTGATCCCGTGTGAAATTTTGGGACAACAGCAACATCGGTTAGGCAAAACTTCCTATTTACTATGATGTGGTCTATTTCGTTATGGTACTCTCCATTTAAAGATTCCCACGTCCATCGTTGGCGGTGAGGCTTTTGGAATTGCGAGTTATTATGGATGGTCTTGATTGCCATAATGAACTCATAGACCCGCTCACCCTGTTCGCTCCATTCTAATCCGTGTTACGTTCCTCAGACGATCTTCTTGGTCCAATCTTGGCATTGAAATCTCCAATGATGACCTTGAAGAATGTATGGTCTTCTCTGTAGAACCTCTCCAAGTCCATGTAGAGCGCTTCGGCTTCTTCTTCGTCATAGTTTAATGTTGGCCCCTTAAAGACGAAGATTGTCAAAGCCGGTGTTGATCCACATCTTTTTAATTGTAGAAGTCCTATTCGGGTTGTAAGCTGTTCGAATGGATCGATGTTCATGTACAAACTCGTGCTGACGAGAACGCCGACACCGCCTACGCCTCTACTGCCCCATGTTCCGAGGAACAGTTCTTCTCCAGTGTCATAGACAGCGTTGAATGAGTGGCGTCCTCTCGTCTCGGCCAGGCCGATGACGTCGTACCTCATCATTCTTGCTTGCATGAGCAAGTCCTCTATCGCGGACTCGGATGCGTTGATGTTACTACGTGCGTTGTAGGTACAGATCGTCACCATAGTTCTTGATCCTGGCAGCTTCCATTGTCCCTGAGATTTTAACAGCCTCTCCGTACTCGTCCTATTCAACGCTGCGAAATCGGGGCCTCGTTCGGGGTCAGGGGAATTAAGCCCGTTTTTTTTTACTGTGTTTAGCATATTTGATACCCACGTATAGCTTGCTGGGCTTTGAACGTGGGGGCTGGTTATACTCACGGGTAGCTTGCCAGGCTCTCCCAGAGTGGACATGAAGCTTATTTGCTGGTGAAACTCCTAACCGCCTCCCATATACTTTTCTCTCACTTGATTGCAGGCTTTTGGCCGAGTTGACTCGTTGAATACAATCCGCATAAAGCGAGAACGCACCCACACACGCATGCATGAATACACCTAGCAAATACAGAAAGTATGTGCCAAATCGGAGCAGCAGAAACAGGGAGTCCATCCCTTGGATCCACCTGCGTATCAGGAAAGCAAAGGTCGCTTTTCGTCCGCGATTAACCCCCTATCCGCCACCTGGGGGCGCGCCATGTAGCCTCGCGACTAACGGGCTCGAGATCCCTGATATGAGGGAGATCCGTGGCTTCAGATCTTACAAAGGTCAAATTGACTGACTTAATACACAAGTTTTCATTTGCATATTAAATAGCTCTTTTTAAACACTCACAGTTTTGTTCTGTATACGTCACCCAGTCATGTGGTGTAGACCAGCCGCACAGAGACTCATATTGGCGCAAAATGCGCAAAATATTTTGTTCAACTTTAAATTTACCAACTAAGTGTTTTTCATGCGGACGCCGAGCGTTTGCTCTATCCGTTTTACCATTGTATTCGTCCTCGCAGGACCTACGAAAGATCGGATCAGCCCATACTTGAACTTATGGAATGTGTATCACCATCGGTACCGTTGGGGTATGTTATGGGGTTTTGCATTGTGCATAGATGGTCAACGGCATAGTAGGAGCTTACGAAATAACGGGCGTCTTGAAGTGTCGAGTGGTATGTCAGTCCCTGACACCGAATTCTCTAGATCAGCCCTTCTCAAGCAATGTTTTACAACTGCACTTTTTCCGTTTGAAATAAAGAACGGGATAAAAAGTCCCTTACTCTCACTAGAATTAGCGTTTGGTGGCAAGGTTTTTCCTTCTCGTCTCTCGTGAGGACCTGCAGAAAGACAAACCAAAATGCGCAAAATATTTTGTTCAACTTTAAATTTACCAACTAAGTGTTTTTCATGCGGACGCCGAGCGTTTGCTCTATCCGTTTTACCATTGTATTCGTCCTCGCAGGACCTACGAAAGATCGGATCAGCCCATACTTGAACTTATGGAATGTGTATCACCATCGGTACCGTTGGGGTATGTTATGGGGTTTTGCATTGTGCATAGATGGTCAACGGCATAGTAGGAGCTTACGAAATAACGGGCGTCTTGAAGTGTCGAGTGGTATGTCAGTCCCTGACACCGAATTCTCTAGATCAGCCCTTCTCAAGCAATGTTTTACAACTGCACTTTTTCCGTTTGAAATAAAGAACGGGATAAAAAGTCCCTTACTCTCACTAGAATTAGCGTTTGGTGGCAAGGTTTTTCCTTCTCGTCTCTCGTGAGGACCTGCAGAAAGACAAACAAGCAGTGTTTACGAAGCTTAAGAATCAAACTAGTATCATGACGCGCCAGAAGTCATTGTGTTACGATGGATGACTCTCACTGAGGAAACCGCAGCTTCCAGTTATTTGGTGGAGACTGTACAACCGGCCCCCATTGGAAGACTTGCGGGTCAAAAGATGCTGTTTATTATGCGAATGAAAATTTAAGTACTGCGTTTTGCGTGCTGACGTTGTGAACAGCGTTGGCTTAGTGGATTACGAGTCACCGAAACGTTAGCTATTGTTTATTAATAAATGCTGTGATACCAACGTAATCTTCGGTCATTGAGAAAAACAGTAATTATTGGTCAATGCAGAGGCTTTTAAAAAAGCCATCATTTTTTTGCCGGTCAAGGAAACAGCATTTTTCATAGGCCGAATACGTCTGACTTGTTAAGGCGAGAATGCGACTGCCAATGAGAGAAATACTTCGGTATTTAGGTTGTTCAAAATGCTTCGCTTCGCGCTAATCGCACTACTGTGCCTACAGCAGCCGATGACTACAGTGCAGTTTTCAGTTAGTTTACAAGGATTTCAGTAATATCCTAATGTGGTGGTCAGTGTAGTGAAGTACAAACACAATGATGTTGAGATATTCGCAGACATGAACCGTTGGCCACATTGAAACACGACTACTCTTTCCGAGGGTTCGTGTGCTACACAATGCATCTCTGGCGTCGTTGCTTTGCCTCTATATCAGCTAGTTTTCCACCTTGTTGTGCCATGAGCAATCCCCCGTCAGCATCATAGCGCTTGTGTTTTACTTCATGTCCTGCCGTGGAAAATTATAATAGGTAGCAAATAAACGGCTAACATTGTGATACATGTGATGTTTCACACTGCACTTGTTTTGCTGCATATGATTTGTTAGGCCTTAGGCACTAAGTTAGACAAGCTGCTATCTGTTTAACTAAGCGACTGTCCGACATGTGGACGATAGCAGTGCGCTCTCTACATAATATCTGAGTCTAACCTTCACACAACAGGGGACATGTTCGGTGCCACTCCTTTCTGATCTTTCCTTATTCGATATCCAATTGAAGAAGGTTCATCCTTCTAAAGATTCGCTAGGTATAGACCGTTATATAGGCTTTCCTTCTGGTCGTATGTGAGCATTTGCTTCTTCCGAGCCTTCTCTTTTTAGTGCACGGCTAGATAAATAAGAATACCTTCGTTTTATTGAGCAGCCTATTCTTCGGAGAGAAAATCCGAAGGAAGATAATCACTTGAAAACAAGTTCCTTTACAACTCTCTTCAATATGCTTGTCAAATTCTTAGTGTTCTCCAGATTTTCAAATGCCCCTATGAAAAACAAAATCGTATCGTTTCAATTTTATCTGATATTAAAAAAAACACCTCCAAGACACCTATTTGCCAAAATAAAATGGTTGCAGGTTTATGTATCGGCACCCAGATGTGTTGAAAGTCAATCCGTTTCCTTTAAAAGCCCGGAAGGGTTAAAATTCCATGGATTGCTCCTTCATTGCGAACGTAAGAACGCAGAATATTTGGGAGGTCGCTTCATTTTAAGGAAACTCGATATTTACAATGGAAATATGTTTTACGCGACTGCTTGGAGAAAAGGATGGATCTATGAAGACTGCAAGCTTACTGTCGTCTTGTGTGTACTTCGAGATGGGAAGACACGTGCAAACGAAAACCCGGTTTCCTTTCAAATACCTGAATTTTTATCAGAAGTCTTTACACCTTCTGTCACACCAGGAACTGGATTGGACTTCGGCGAAATGTACCACATGAGCCCTTTCATTCCGATAATTCGAGTATACAAGGAGAGAAGTGAATCCAAAATGCTATTGTAAGTTTTGATAGTTTTCGCGAAAGCTATATTCTTGCTTAATTCTTCATTTTGAGTTTATTTAATCACGCGAGCACCTATCATTCGTTCGATCGTCAAGGGACTCAAGCATGCGCTAGTAAATCTTCTATTTCTCCCAATCCTGTGCAGAAGTAGTCTATTGGGTTTCGCTCGCTCTAGCGACTCCATGCTTTCCACAGCCGTTATCTGAGTCTCCAAGCATTCGTTCCTTCTCGTTAATGTTCGGTTTTATGAGAACGAGGTAATCGGCAAAGCGAAGACGGTGTAACTGCCGACCATTGGTTTTTGCTACTACGTTGTCCATGGCAGTTTGCCTGAAATTTTCGGGGATGGTGGCAAATAATTTTGGCGAGATGGTATCGCCTTGCCTAGTCCCACTTTTGACGTCGATATTATTTAGCCTTATATACACAAGTAGGGAGGCCCTGGCTTCCCGGACTGACTAAAATGCTTTTCCTAAATCGATGAAAGTGAAATACAGCAGTCTCTTGTACTTTCTCATTATCATGCGGATTTGGTCCTTCGTACGGAATCCTTTTTCAAAGCGTGCTTGCTCAAATCCTTTTCGATCGTTTAGTGTTTTGCCGGTTCTGTTTAGAATGACTCCAGTGAAGATTTTATAGAAAATAGACGGTAAGCAGATTGGGTGATAGCTGTCGATACTGTGGAGGTCATTTTTCTGGAACACTGACATGGTCTTGCTGGCTTTCCACTGAGTACAAACCTTGCATTCTGACAGGTAACGCTTAAAGAGCGCAGCAAGTTTCTTTTACTGGTTTGTTCGCTGTGGCGTCGGCCATAACTGCTACTCTTCTCTCTTTGAGATATCCTTTTACCTGTCTGCATTGTTTTTAAGGTTTGGACGTGAGGTGGTGATGCCCGTAGTTCGTTCAATTCCACGCTAGCGTATCAACTCGAGTGCTTTTAGAGACAAATACCGCTTGCTCGATTTCGAACTCACGGCTTCCATAGTGATAACGTAAACACGAAAAAGCCGACCTTATCTCTTGTCGATCTTATCGAGAACAGCATCACCCAACAGCAGACTGGCCGCTATTGATCAACTTCGCTTCAATAATAGACGTCCGATTAGATTTGTTAGTTCCTCAAAAGAATCGATGTTCATTGCCAAACTCGTGTTGACGAGAACACCGACGCCGGCGGCTCCTTTATTGTAGCATGTTCCGAGGAGCAGTTCTTCACCGGTGTCATAGACGGCGTTGAATGGGTTGCCTTGTTCTTTTCCGTACATGATCAGCTGCTCTATGGTGCACTGAGATGCCAATGGAGTGAATTCTAGATGCAAATTGTCGCCTTAGTCCTTTGTGATTTTGACAGCCTATGATTGCCCTACGATTTTAGCAAGCTTGCTGACCTGCTGGCCTGCTGGACTCTGGACATGGGGTCTTGATGTACTAACATGTAGCTTCCCGGTTTCTCCAAGAGAAAATGAAGAGCTTACCTGTTGGGGACGACTTCTAATCGTCTCCAATGTAATACCTGTCACTTGAATTAAGGCTCTTGGCTCAATTTATTCGCAAAGTTCAGTGCGCATAAGCGATAACACCGCAAAGAATGCTTTTTAACGAATGCGTCCTCATAAATAAAAAAGCTATGGGTCAAATTGGCACAGTGGAAAGGGGAGCCCATCAACTGGATTTGCGACCGCTTCAGAGAAGCGTAACGTCGTTTTTGATGCACTATTATGCCTCCATCTGCAAATTGGAGACTCTTTATGTTTCCTCTTCACTAATCGGGAGAAGGTCCTTCTGTGAGAGAAATGCATGGACATAAGCTGAAGCATGTAGTTTTGAGATTATTAAACCTACTAAATTGTATTACTTTTGCAGTGATGGTGCCTATACCAATTGCACGACTACTTCAATTTGGATAGCCAACGAAGGTCTCTATGCGTATGACATAGAGACACGCGAATTGTATCCTATCTACTATGATCCGGTTGGAAAGAACCTTCAGAAGCTGACGTAACTGTTAAGCTAAAATAAATTTGTGACGAGAAATCTTGTTCAGTTATTGTACCGCACTTGGAAGGAGACGTCGTCTTCAAGTACAGCTGTGCCATGTAGTCACGTTCATCATAAAACTTTTCGAGATTCTACGGACTTTGTTCACCTCGGTTTTTTAATGATTTTAACAGTGTAATGTTTATACTCCCGTACGATTCAGTGTAGTCTTAAAAAGCGACACGAATCCATTTTGCATTCCTGCTGAATCGATTTGCCCACTTCCATGAACTTTGGTAGTAGTAATCAAGTAAATTGACCACTGCTGACCTGTGATGTATGAATAGTCCGCTGAAGCATTCGGCGTTGATTAATCCATTGGAGAAAGTGTGAAATGTTCCATTTTATTATGCTCGCTTAGTGGATTAAATGCGTACTCTGCCAATACAATGGCTTGCGGGGTGCGTTGGGCTAAGCACGTTTTCCATCCCACTTAGATTAGCAAATTGCTATCAAACCTATCTGGGAGGGCAAAAAATTTATATATCCGTATGCAAGCGCAAGTCATTTTTAAATCGAGTTTACACTCAATCACCACTGCGATGCTTGATGAATTCAAATGCGGGACTTACTCCTCAGTGGACAAAACCGAACGCTTTGTTAGCACGACGCCCACTAAACTTGCACAAGTAGATGTATATTCTTCAAGAAATTTTACATACAAATCACACTTTCACACAGATACAGAAGCTATGGCAATAATTAAAACTTCCGAAATCCTGTTTGAAAAGTCCAATCAAATCTAATCACAGCCTAATCAAAAGCACTCTTGGCCACGTCCTCGCGAACGCCAACACGACTGTTAACGACACAGAAACAGCAGCGTAAGTGGACCGGCACAAGGTCGACAAGCAATGTGCATGGCACTAGGTCAAAAGCACTCTTGGCCACGTCCTCGCGAACGCCAGCACGACTGTTAACGACACAGAAACAGCAGCGTAAGTGGACCGGCACAAGGTCGACAAGCAATGTGCATGGCACTAGGTTTGGAAAACTGCAAAGTGTAACTTTAATGGTGCTGAGATATTTGCAAAACTCTGGACCGCAGGTGTCTATGGTGGGGAACGAACGCGCTATTGTCCTTTCCGGGGAGTAATGCGTTCACCACCACACCATGCTGGTCCTTCGTTTCGCCTGTCTCTCAGCTAGTTCTATCTATCTTTTGCCATCAGCAATCACCCGTCACCGCAATATATACCCTACCGTTAATAAGAGTAGGCAGTAAATAATAAGTTAAAATTGTGACTACAAAGTGTTTTCTTCATCATATAGAGAATATTCTCCATCTCCTATTGCAATGGCAAGGGCGCGTGTGGCGCAGTGGTTGGAGGCGCCACTGCGGCGCGCACGTGAAAATGCGCCCATGGCCCACCAAGCCTTCCATTCCTCCGGGGTCGGCAAATTGGTACAAGACTTGTCTGGGAGGATAGCAGCACTGGCTCGATACATCGGCCGGCCACCGCGAGTCATTGTAAAGGCCAGATATGCATTCAATCACCTCCAACGATGCTTAATGAAGTCGAATGCATGGCGCATCCCTCAGGGATTGATCAACGCCGAAAGCTTTATCCTTTATCCTTTATCCTCCTATTGCAATGTTCGTGAAATGCCTCTTCACTGCTATTTTACAGCTAATTGGAAAGTGTTTCGTGGTATCTTTATATGTTAGCAGCTTCAAACTCGAAAAACCAACAGCTTGAAAGCGCTTTATGATCGCTTTTCTACGCGAACATCTGTATCCTTGTAGAAAACTGACTGGGAAAGAATCTTGTCACTCCGGTGGCGTCTACTTTCCGACGGGACGTAAAAATCGCTGTCAGCTTTTGAACTAATCCCTGCTCTGCTACTTAGTCCTTCTCGTTCAACAGTATCCCAAACTTAATTTGAAGTATTTTATCGAACTTCATAACTTCCGAATGCGTTTGAACGCAAATGGCTTTCTTCTATGGCGGAAATACTGTGTTCCGTTGCCAATGTTGTATCGTAAAAGAGAGTTCGTCAGTATATTCGTTCTCGCACGACGCATCACAAAAGATCACATAAACCGTAGCCAAATTCATGCAGTTACTGTCTCTAAAATTAGGGCATATTATGCAGTTTTCCGTTGTACGTGCACAGACAGTCACAGATTGGAGTATTCGGCAACAGGGTTTACAAAACGCTAGAAATACGTTACGTATTAACTGGTGTCTCGGAGTCCTCTATCGTTTTCCAAACCCTGTTGCCGAATGCTCTAAGCTGCACCGCCTCAAGCAACGTTTTACAGCTGCTCCTATTTCGTTTGAAATGAATTGCACAATAAAGGGGCCCTTATTCTTGCTAGAATGACTTTTAGGAGGTTAAGTTCTCTTACACCTATCCCGAGGATCCACAACTTCAAATCCATAGAAAATGGGTATTTCACGCGTCATTTTCAGGCATTCTTCATTCTACTCTTTTCCTGTTCACACATTGGTCATTTTTCGGAGAATTGCTGGTTAAGCCATTGTGGTTCCCTGGAATCCCGAGGACAGCCTAGCCAAAGTCTGCCCCAGGTTTTCACCACCACAAGCAGTCGCAGCCTTTGTGGATCAGAGGGAGATTTGCCACCATGCGACTTTGATACCAGGACGGTGGTGGATCTTGATACAGGTTTACTCTTAACTAGCGCCCCTGACGGAAACGCCGGACTCCTTCTCAGCCTGGAAGACTCTGCCATGGTGACGAATCCCCCGCTGTTCATCGCAGTCCGACAGTCAGGAACACCTCCCAACCACGATGAGGCGGTAGGCCTTTGGGAGGATAAAGTTATTACGAAACACTTTCCAATCAGCTGTAAAATAGCAGTAAAGAAGCATTTCACGGACATTTCAATGAGCAATCAGCGACATTTATAAAAATTACTATAGTCCTCATACAACAGCCAAAGCAACACCGGAAAGGGTGGAAGAGATTCGTGAATGGTGATTTGAGGAAGCGAATCCAATGGGAAAATGCTGGGATCCTCACAGTAAATGTGAAAGATTGGTTCTGTAAAGTAAAATAACGAAAAACTGTTATTCCGTTCTAGAACAAAGAAGCCTAAGAAATAAGTAGTACTTGAATAAACAGCTTGGTAAAATGTTGAACTGCAGAATATGACATGGAGTGTATGTCATCCGTAAAATTATGCAACCATTTAAGCTGCTAGTACCTCGATCCTGCAGACTCATAAGAACGATTGCAATCCTCCTGCTAGTAGTTTTCTTACAGCAAGGAATATGGCGTGATTCGTGTTGTTTTTGCTGATTTCAAAGCAAAGTAACGACTTGGTTCTATCGCACGCAATAACACTTCTCTATGATTTCTGTACTTGCATCCCGAAAATGTCTTGTCAAGGAGCATTTGCCTACGTGAATTATAACTGCAATAGAGCTGACATGTTTACAAACCTCCGGACAGCAGGTGTCCGTGGTGGGGAACGAACGCGCTATTACCCTTTCGGGAGAGTAACGCGTTCACCACCACACCATGCGGTTCCTTCATTTCTCCTGTCTCACAGCTAGTTATATCGATAGGAGCCATCAGCAATCTCTCGTCAACGAGATTGATTTAGGGGACCTAAATCGGCAATGAACCAGTTAAGCTGAGGCTGTAGTTATAATCACAATTTTAACTTATTATTTACTTCCTACTCTTTTTTTAATCTCGGAAAGGGCAACGGCGCGTTCGTTCCCTGCCGCAGACACTTGCGAACCGGAGTTTTTCAAATATCTCAACATCATTAAAGTTATATTTCCCAACATGCGCTGCCCTTAAAAAAGAGTGGGATGTAAATAATAAGTTAAAATCGCGATTATAACCACAGCTTCAGCTTAACTGGGTGCATCACCGATTTGGGATCCCCAGATCACTTCCGCTGACGAGTGGCTGCTGATGGTGCTGATCGATAGAGCTAGCTGAGAGGCAGCCGAGACGAAGATGCCTGAGAGGCCAACATGGTGTGGTTGTGAGCGCATTACTCCCCGGGATGGGGTAATAGCGCGTGCGTTTCCCACTGCAGACACCTGCGGTCCGGAGTTTTGCAAATATCTCAGCATCACTGAAGTTACACTAACATCCATGTCAAAAGGGTGATTAGGCAAGGCCTTACCATTTCGCCAAAAATTATTCACCGCCACTCTCGAGAACGTCTCGCGAACATTTGAATGGGATAACATGGGAGTAAAACTCGATGGTCGGCAAAATTACACCATCTTCGCTTTGTTGATGACACCTTCCTTATAACAACAAATGTTAGCCTTCACGAAAACACTAGAAAAGTATATATTGTTCAACTAGTCTCTGAAGTGAACGGAGCCTGCTAGGCTGTTTCTGCTCGCGAGAGGGGAGCTGGAAGGCTTACTGGGGTCCGCTGAAGAGATCTAACTATCAACATGACGACACCGTAGATACCGAAGATACCACATAGGGCACCATTTAACCTGAAAAATAACCAAATCAAGGTCCTTTACATGAAGAGAATCCTAACACAACGAAATAATCCCAAGTTCCATTTGCCCAATATATATTAGCAGTTAACCCCCCTGCTTCTTTAACAAATAAGTGCCGTACCTAAAATGTCAGACTCATAAGCTTGGGAAACCCCGTTGAAGTATACTCCGCTTTACATCACAACCCCAAACCTAGGAAAACCGTCGAACCACGATGTGCAAAGGAAGGATAAAGTAATTAGCTAAAATATTTTTATTACAAGCCATAAAGGCAATTGCGATTTTTTTTCATTCAGTTTTTTAAATAGACTTCTATGAAGACATTATTTTGAGATAGTGAAATTTTTCATGAAACGATTGATCGATTACGAATAGTTGCCGAATGTTGGCTCTTTTCAACAGCTCTGCGCTCGAGTTACCATTTACATCTCCATCTTCAGATCTATAACTATTTGTAGTGCTGCAATTAGGACAAGCCCAGGCATCTAAAGAAGACCAAGAGCTGCTTTATATAGCACTTCCATGCTCAACGTCCAGAAGAAAAATGTATGATTTAGCGAACTAACTCTACCTACCATAGCTACTGTAATACCTTCTTAGTTTCCTTATATAACCTATCACATTTGATTACGATTTTGCTTCATTTCAAAAAAATTGGATGAGTTCACATTTGTGGCTGTAGGCGATGTTTTTCATACAGAAGAAGGAAAAGACAGAGAGGAGGCGATAGAATACAAGAGGATTAAAAGAAAGGTGGAAAATACAAATTCCGGTTGGTTCCAAGCTTGCTCGGTACTGAATCGTTTAAAGAATCGAGTTTGAAGAAGGATGAGAAGCTACTCCTCCCGATTTCTTGCTTCATGATTACCATTACCACTGGTCCGTGTGCCGTATATATCTGTACCATTACCCATTGTACTAAGGAATTTTAATGGTGATTGCTGCCTCATTTCGTCTTATAACCATACATAAAGTCATTTATACTATTATTTTTTAGATTTTTTCCGCTTCGGAACAATCCTGAGATAGTGTAGATCTTCTTTAGGCTGCATTGCATCTACTATTATCGAGTCTTAAGAAAAAGTATTTTGCAGCGAACACTTACTCAGCATAAGATGTAATAGAATATCGGCGAAGTCCCTTCTTTCTGACTAATAATATTCAGCCTGAATTTCTTTAAGCATCGCAAACCTGTGGTTCCTTTTTAAGTCACCAATTGTGAAGTACGACGCACATTTTTTGAAAGAAATTGGACGAAAACTGTAGAGATACTCGTATAACCATTAGTGTATGATTTCACTCCCTTCCACGGATCTCCCTCACATGACGGATCTTGAGCCAGTTAGTCGCGAAGCTACGAGGCGCGTCCCCAGGTGGCGGATAGGGGGTTAACCGCGGACCAAAAGCGACCTTTGCTTCCCTGAGACGCAGGTGGATCCAAGGGATGGACTCCTTGTTTCTGCTGCGCCGATTTGGCACATACTTTCTGTATTTGCTAGGTGTATTCATGCATGCGTGTGTGGGTGCGTTCTCGCTTTATGCGGATTGTATTCTACGAGTCAATTTGCCCAAAAGCCTGCAATCAAGTGACAGGGAAGTATATGGGAGGCGGTTAGGAGTCGCCTCCAACAAATAAGCTTCATGTCCACTCTGGGAGAGCCTGGCAAGCCACCTGTGAGTATAACCAGCTCCCACGTTCACAGCCCAGCAAGCTATACGTGGGTATCAAATATGGTAAATACAGTTAAAAAAAACGGGCCTCATTCCCCTGACCCTGAAAGAGCCCCCAATTTCGCAGCGTTGGGTAGGACGAGTACGGAGAGGCTGCTAAAATCTCAGGGCCAATGGAAGCTGCCTGGATCAAGAACTATGGTGACGATCCGTACCTACAATGAACGTACACTTGCATCCGAGTTCTCGATATGTGGGAGTCTTCCAATGGAGAGTACCCCAACGAAATAGACAACATCATAGTAAATAGAAAGTTTTGCCTAAACGGGATCACACCACTGTCTCGTCGACACTAGATTTTATTTCTCGCGGAAATGAGAAAAAGCCGCTAAATTCAAAAACCGAAGTCCCAGACCCACCACAAACTGGGACTTTTTCAACTCATTAGTCGGCTGTTGGATAGATGCTGTTGTCGACAACATCGACGAAGAATACGATCGGCTCATTGAACATCTTCACGTTAACGCCATGAAAGCTGAGAGTTCGAAAGTCACCAAGAGACGTCTGTGTCCAGAAACTCTCGAGCTAGTACGCCAGCGTGGAATCGCACAAGCTGCAGGCAGCCGCAAACTAAAGTCCGAGCTTACGAAACAATGCAGACAGGCGATGAAAGAAGATCTTAAAGAGAGAAGAGCAGCAGTAATGGCCGAAGCTGCAGAGGCTGGGAAAAGCATTCGCAAAGCCCACCGAAGCTTTGTCAATTACAAGACCAAGATGATTGCACTCCGACGCCCAGACGGAACAATAACAGCGTCCAGAAAGGCAGTGGACAAAATCATCCACGAGTACTACTTAGATCTCTTCAATAGCCACGTTCATCTCCCGTCTTATGAAATAAAAGAGGATGGATATGCTGTTCCACCGGTTCTCCCTTCCAAAATCCGACATGCCATTTCGTCGGTGAAAAATCGAACAGCACCAGGTCCGGACGGAATAGGTTTGGAACATCTGAAGAACCTTCCGCCAATTTTCGTAAACACACTGGCTCGGCTCTTCTCATGTTAGCTGTCTGAATGCAAGGTTCCTACTCAGTGGAAGACCAGCAAGACAGTGTTGTTGTTCAAAAAGGCAGTCATGGAAACCCTCGATAGTGGAGGAATCCCTACTCGGTACGTAAAGATTCTTCGTGAGCTGTACAAAAATTTCACAACCAAAATTTCTCCATTCTACAACGATATTAACGTTGACGTCAAAAGAGGAGTTAGGCAAGGCGATAAATCTCGCCAAAATTATTTAGCACCACCCTCCAGAACGTCATGCGAACATTGGAATAGGATAATATGGGAGTGAAAATCGATTGTCGGCAGATACATCACCTTCGCTTTGCTGATGATATCGTCCTTATAATACCAGACATTAGCCAAGCGGAACATATGCTTGCGGACGGGCTGAACTAACTGCGGACATATCCTTGAAGGAAACAAGTGGCATGGTGAGCTTTCAAGAGCATCGAGGATGTAGTAAAGAGAACAAAGAACTCCCGGCTCCGTGCTTACCTTTTCGACTCAACGGTTCTTCCTGCCCTAACTTATGCGTCAGAACCTGGTCGCTACGTAAGCAGGATGAAGGATTACTCAGCGTTATCGAATACGCAGTCGAAAGGACGATGCTGGGAGTATCCCGTTTCACGCAAGGAGGGGATGGGATCCGAAGCTCCGACCTACGTCAACGATCGAAAATCAAAGATGCCGTTCTATACGTCAAACAGTTGAAGATAAGGTGGGCCAGACACGTAATGCGTATGAATGATAACCGATGGACAAGAGCTGTTAGTGACTGGATTTCTCGGGATGTGAAACGCACTGCAGGAAGACCACCGACCCGATGGACAGAGTTCTTCACGAAAACCCTAGAACAAAGATATGATGCTCGGCGAGTCCCTAGAGCGAGCAGGACCCACTGGGCTACTCTTGCACGTGACAGGGAAAAATGGAGGATTTACTGGCGACCGCTCGAGCCACTCGACGATCAACGGGACTACAGGTAATACAGATGATTCACTCCCTAATGCAATCAAATGATGACATTGGCGTAGACTCCTCAAAGTTGTATAAGTCGACAGCTCAGTGTCATTAGAGATGCTTGGTAATACACAGCCCCTTGTTCTCTCATCCTGCGAACTAGGTTAACCCGCAAGGCCTCGCTAGCGTACTTTGTTGTTGGCTTAACCGACTACGATTTCGTGTGCTGCAGACATTCTGGTTACTTGACAATAAAAAACAAATTTCCAACAACTAGCGTGGTGCATGCGAGGCGGTGGTTGGGAACGCCACTGCGACACGCACGTGGAATCGATCCTTGCGCCCATGGCCAACCAAGCCTTCCATCTCTCCGGGTTCGACAATTTGGTACCAGACTTGTCTAGGAGGATAGCAACACTGGCTCAATACATTGGCAGGCCACCGCGAGTCACTGTAAGGGCCAGATTTGCATTCAATCACCTCCAAACGATGCCTAATGAAGTCGAATGCATGACTCATCCCTCGGGGATTGATCAACGCCGAGAGCTTTATCTTTTTTTTTTTAAAAAAAATCTAGCCCGCTTTAGGAGTTGTTGTAAACAGGATTATAAAAAAGACTTTGCTCTGTTTTTCTATAGGTTCGAATCATGTACTCCGCATTTTAGCATGTGTTAGTACGCTCCATTATGCGAAAGCACTACTGTCAGTATTTTGCTTAAAATGTCAAGTCGATTCCGGTTTTTTTAATCCAGACATTCAATACGATGGCCGTAATGATTAAAATAAAAACACAGCTAATTGTTGGTTAAATTACCCGTCACTGAACTCTTTCGAAAAAAGGGATTTTGTGAGTCATTACGTATAGTTTTTTTTTTCTGGATCGAATGAGTATACCGAGTGAGGTAAAGAAAAGCTCTGGAACCGAATAAACTTAATATGGACACTATAGTGCCCATATGGTCGTTTGGTCCAGCTTGCTATTGACGCTATAGTGTCCATACGGAGCATTATGGGCTAACTAAACTTCCAACCATCTCAACGTCAATACAAAATCCTAACATACTTCTCTGCTCGTGCCTACAATTCACAGAAGATCGTCCCTGCAGATATTGAAGATACGACAACACCCTAGAAGGGCTATTGTAAAGCCACATGAGGAATAGCCACTACTAGATTTGCATTGGAAAAGTTATGTGCTAATATGGTTTAGGGAACCTTTCCCATCTCCTTTATGTTCGTACTTGATCCCTCAAAATCTTCCTAACCTGGTTTATTAAAAATACTGCCATCTCTTTCCCAACAGCTAGTTTCTCATTTCCCCTTTCTTCAATAGTTCGAAGAAATGATTACATCCTCGTGGAAAAAAATATCCGAAAATATCCTTATACGAATGCGTAATATTATACATACGTCACATATTAACGGCATTACATGGAAATCTAATTTAGTAACTTGTATGCTGAAATACCTTAAGCCCTTCGGGAAGAGTAGAGCACTCATCAGAAATTTGTTCGATACAACGTCTACGCTTTTTCGGTCGTTCCAGTTGAACTTCAGACGAGTTTCCTGAAGATATCAAACTAAACAACAGGAACAGTAGTGCATCTTCAATGAGCAATAACCGATCATCGGCCAAAAACGAGAAAACTGGCAAAAGCTAAATGAGAATTTTACCGTCATCCATGTACACAGGAAGGGAAGGTGTTGAACCAACAGGCTGCACATAAATGCTTCGTATGTTAAGGAAACCACCAGGACACCAAGTTACAATACCACGAATTACCTGGAACAGATTACAAAACATAAAACGATATATGCGAAACTGGGAAAATGGTAATTTAAGGTTTAAGTACGGATATTTTCACAATTTGCTTGATCCTGGTCTCCTTTCTTTGAGAACGAAAGTTATTTGAAAAATAAAATCTGCAATAACAAACTTAGGTCAGCGATAATCTTCATACCGTAAAAAAGGTTGCATTTTCATTCGTTGTTTTCAATCTTCTGCTCTACTTTCATTTCAAAAGGACATGTCGCCCAATATAATGACGATAAAGGAATATACGGCTAGTATATTCCTAGTACGGCTATCAAGGCAACCCTCAATGCAGCTGCACAATAGGTCATTATTATTTCTATGACATCAGGTAGTACGAATGAAATGCAAGCCAACGGAGCCATAAATTAAATCATAAACTAAAACTATTATAATTAGATTTCCCGAATCACGTAGTATAAAAACCGATAAAAGTTACCTCATCGAAATTTGAACCGAGATCAGCCAAATGTTGCCCAAGATGACCAAAAGATATATGTCTGAATTTAAAACTTTCCAGAACAATGCAAGAAAACTAATTATGCAAAGTGAAACGTACATCCTCGTAGCATATCGTTGTAGCTTCATAACTGTAGTCTTCACAGCTTGTTCTATTGTTGTCACAAGTGGTTTTGAATAGTTGAAATCCAAAGGCTCCCTAGAAAGTAAGATAGTTGGAACAGTTCACTTCTACAGACAGATTAACCACAGTGTTATTTTATTTCTTTATTTACGTACAAGCTGACGTAAGTCTGCCTGAAAAGGATTTCTAGTAAGGAGGACTAAAGTGGAGAAAATATGGAAATGTCGTGGAAACTTCATGCCTTTGGAGAATGTTAATAACACGAAAGACAGTACCTACAACACACACACTATTATCCAGTGCTCGGGCTTAATTCAGTGGACTTAATAACGTTAACCATGCAGGTAAAATATGATATTCATGGAGTAACCCAGAAAAGAATACCACTGTACGACGTTTATGACGCTATGAAAAAACAACCCAGAAAAGAACTCAGGAATATGCAGTGCGCAGGCGTTGAGCGAGTTGGTACATTTGAACGGCTACAACTCAAATCGGATGTTTAGTTTTTATAAAGACCTAGTCATTACCGCATACTGACGAACAAGAAGCCACCACAAAGACGACAATTAAACATGGTAGTTCCCTCGTACATCCTCGACGATTATTCTGTCGCACATACCAAGGACATTGGATAAAGCGCGACCAAATGTGCAAGCAGGATGCGGACAGGGATTTCGCATCGACCACGTCCAAACCGTACCCAAGACCACTGAAGTTTGTCGGGAATACCACCTGCCTTTCGTTCTCACTTTTGTCGACTATAGAAAACGATTGACATAGTCGTCCTACCAGCGTTCGTAAACGAAGGAGTGGGCCCGTCCTATATATGAACACTAGCTAACTACTAACGAAACTGCAGCAAAATATACACTTTTCCAACGACGCCCTAGCATTTTAACAGCTAGAGGGATTCGACAAGGCGGCATAGTATCGCCAAAGCCGTTAAGTGAAGCAATGAAGTGGACAATAAAGTTACTCGATTGGGATGAGAAAGGCATACGTGTTGATAGAAAATTCAAACCGAATCTTCGTCTCGCACATAAAATCGCCACCTTCTCAATGAAACCAACAAGGCGGGAAGAAAGGTTGGAGTACACATAAATCACAAGAAAACCCATGAACATTCATGAAAGAAACCGATGGCGCGAAGGTGTACAAATCAAATTGGATGGTTCCCTGATTAAATAAACCACCTCGTACGTATACCGTGGGCGTTCAATGGATAAGGTAAGCAATATGAAGGAAGAATTACATGGAGGAAGAGCAGCTTAGACCGTAATCAGACCTCTTCAAGTAGCCACCGACAAATTAAATACCCGAAAACCGGCTCTCACCTTCCGATCCAACAGTTCTCCCAGAGATCTACTGTGTACAGAGATGTGAGATTATACTTCAACAACGTCAAGAATACTGCATACTACGCACGGAGCGCCGAGACATCAACGATATGCAGGACAATGAATAGTGAAAAGGACAGAGAACAAGAGACAGCCATGCTTTAACGTCTATCCCTCAAATGTGGACACTGCAAAAGTTCGACAGTAATACAATTAACATTATCAACCGTATTGGCGAAAACTTGATGATGAATGCCCGTATCGAGCTAGGGACGCGTGTAGCGCAGTGGTCGAAGACCCCTAAAATACACATGGGATTTATCCGCTTGTCCGAAACTTACCAAACCCTCCACTCTTCCTGGTTCGGCATATTGGTACCAGACCGGATGGCAGCACTGGCTCGATATATCGGCAGGCCACCGCGAGTCGTTGCAAAGACCAGATATGCATTCAATCACCTCCAACGATGCTTAATGAAATCGGTTGTATGGCGCATCTCTCATGGATTGATCAACGAAGCGTGCTTTCTTCTTATTTTTCATCAATTGAGTTGAAGAATCTAAGATCCCGATCCACACAGATAATAGGAAGCCAAAAGGAGTGGTAATCTATAAATCGCAATGCCAAAAATTATTGAGTTCGACATGCGAAGTGTGTTAATGACAAACGTAACCCGACAGCAATCTAATCTAAGGACAAATGGCACATGTGTGATAGACGAAGACATTAATTAGCCATCAGTAAAATTACGCATAAAATAAAACTAATAATAAAAGATTTCAAAGAAGGCCCACTTATGAACTTTGTAGAAATCCTTGCCCAAAAAAGAGCGAACCGCCTTTCCAACACGAACGTCCACCAAAAATACATCATACATTGTTGTTAAAGCACGACGTTGTGAAAATGAATGATATTCCCTCTCCAACTGACGTTTTGTCATAATCTAAAGAAAGCATCAAATTAAGTGGAGACTGCCATGGCATAAAATCAAAAACAAAAACCTTTGCGTAGTGCTGATTCGTTAAACCGTGATCCTTTTCAATTTTTTCTGCCCATTGACGAGCTTGTTTATCCACATCAGGATCGTTCTAAAACAACGTATAACCGAGGAAAAAAAGGGCATTAAAAGTTTTGGAGAACTTCTTGTAACGCTGCCTTAAACCTTTGACTAAAATGAAAGCTCCATCAATTTCAACAGGGATTTTGGCTTCCCACTTACTCAAAACACAAGAAACAGCAAAAAAAAGTAACTACTCCAAGCTTAAAATAAATAATCATCTAACATATTAAATACTATACAGGTTCTCACCCTAGCTGATGCTGATTGATCCAGATCTGGCATGATTATGCAAACCAACGTGTTTTGTGGTGTGCGATGGGGCGATGGTAGCAGACTTAACGCAAAGAGATCAAGCATTAAGAAAGTCAAAAACTCAAAAAAAAAACAATAAAACGTAGGAAGGAAACAGCAAGACGCACATTTTTAGCCGTGCCCTATTGGTAGTCAACGCCGGTTTCTTGTATACGACAGTTAGCCCAACGGCATGATCAATTTCAGGAAAAAGAGATTTTCCACTGTGTTCAGCAACATAGTTCTTCAAAGCTCTGAGTGCATGACGAGCCTAATATTACGTGAATAAATATGGGGTTAAAGAAAAACCTGACTCATTTCAACTACCCACGGTTCTGTGAACACCGCAATGAAAAATATGACGAACTTAGAAATTTGACATGTAAAAGATTTCATCGCTTTATCCCGGCCAATCAGAGAAGCTCGATACTTTAGGGATTAAGATGCTTAAAAAATCCGGCACATTCAAGTGCTTAACACAGAGGATTCACTGAACAGCCGTTTGTACCAATGTAACAGAAATGCTTAAAGTTTAAATCGCACCATGAATTATATGAAAATGCTTTGGTCCAGTTATAGCAAGAAAACAGAAAACATAATTCCATCGAGAATAGACTAATAAAACTAATATCTTTAAACTGCAAACTTCTCAAGAGCCTCTCTGCCACTATACATGCTAAGGTAGACAGCAAGTGGTAATCAATTTCAATTGTGTGAGATAACAACTACACTGACTAAAGATGATGTAAACGATGATGCACAGTGAAAACTACCTAAATGTTTGCAATTAAAACGCAAAAGTCGTTTCTAAAACTTTAATTTCTCTATCACCTACTTGGATACTGGTATGGTCCATCTTCACGGGTTGTGCGGGCCCTAGCATAATTTTAATTTTCCCAGAGTTCTGATCGTTTGGCCACTATGACTTCCTGCAGACTCAACATCAAACCAGCTAAAGTCTGCCCCAGGTCTTCACCATCACATGGAGTCGCCGCCCTTGTCGATCAGAGTGAGATTTGCCACCATGCGACTAGTCTGACACTAAGACGATGTGGTGTCCTGGTGTCTAAAAGTTCTCTATTCCTTTTCCGAACTCCTTCCTCAGAACAAATGACAAAATCGCACAGTAGGAAACAAATCAAAGTGGCATATAGACTCATATGATCACGTTTCCTCGGTAAACCCCAGTTGAAGATCGTCTACTATTCTCAGCACCATAAGACAATGCTTTTTGTAAGATAACTGTCCTATAATTGGAATATTCGTCAAGAAAAACTCAGATACGGAGACTGTAAGGAATAGAGATCGCAGAGAAATTTGCCTCGTAACGTGTTCCTTTCAGGATATTTTTTGAATAACCAAATGAAAGGAAACCGCCATTCCTCACTAAAACCACTAACAAAGAACTACATCTAGGCACCGTATATACATCGAAAAAGCCATAGTTCAACGAAAAACTGAGAGTACACATTGGAAATCGAAGAAGAGCTATGCACATGTAGTATCGAGAGGATGATGACAATCGTTACGACCAGAGCAGCTTCCCTATGTACAATGTGGTTCTACTGTTTCAAATTCTCGATGTTTGCTTCTTCAAGATGTTCGCAGCTAGAATCACTTCACCGTAACAACTGAATCCAACCCTTAATTCGGTGAACGCCATCACGTCATAATACGTCACTTATGTTAACACACTCGAAGTCAATTGTTCGAATATTTCCCACAGCCAGATGTAGCTTCTTTTCAGAATAAATTAAATTGATCATTAAGATTCACTGTTTTCTTCATGAGCAAATACGAGGTTAATACTACATTATTTATTCATCTAGAAAAGGTAATGTTTCGGCGGCTTCGCCTTCCTAGAGCTTGGGAGAGCCAAGTTGACAAAATGAAGAATAAAGCTCTCCGCGATGATCGCCATGCATTCGACTTTATTAAGAATCGTTGGGGTTGAATGAGTGTACATCTGGGCTTTACAATGACTCGCGGTGAACTACCGATGTATCGAACCAAACCCGGAGAGATGGAGGACTTAGTGGGCTTTGGACGCGGGAATCGATCCAATGTGTATTGCCGGGCACGAATGCGCTACACGGGCTAAAATTGATAGGCAACACAATCCATGCAGCCAAACACTTTCATAAAATCAGCAGATAAAACTTAATACACTAATGTTTGTTAGCATTGTGAACAGCTTCTCTTCAACGCTTACCGAAAAGATAATGCATTATTGATCAGTGCAGAGGTTTAGAGCAAGTCGATCCTCGGATTTGCTACATGATGACAAAGATGTACAGAGTAAAACTGGAACCATTAACGCCTCTTAGCTGTGTCTTTTCGACGAAGATGATAAGTGCTCCACCAGTGTCTGGATGGTGAATGCCTTCCAACACTGTGCTCCACGTACAATAAAAAAAAAGGGTTGTCAACAACAGCAACGTGTTTACCAAGAGTATTTCCCACAGCCAGATGTAGCTTCTTTTCAGAATAAATTAAATTGATCATTAAGATTCACTGTTTTCTTCATGAGCAAATACGAGGTTAATACTACATTATTTATTCATCTAGAAAAGGTAATGTTTCGGCGGCTTCGCCTTCCTAGAGCTTGGGAGAGCCAAGTTGACAAAATGAAGAATAAAGCTCTCCGCGATGATCGCCATGCATTCGACTTTATTAAGAATCGTTGGGGTTGAATGAGTGTACATCTGGGCTTTACAATGACTCGCGGTGAACTACCGATGTATCGAACCAAACCCGGAGAGATGGAGGACTTAGTGGGCTTTGGACGCGGGAATCGATCCAATGTGTATTGCCGGGCACGAATGCGCTACACGGGCTAAAATTGATAGGCAACACAATCCATGCAGCCAAACACTTTCATAAAATCAGCAGATAAAACTTAATACACTAATGTTTGTTAGCATTGTGAACAGCTTCTCTTCAACGCTTACCGAAAAGATAATGCATTATTGATCAGTGCAGAGGTTTAGAGCAAGTCGATCCTCGGATTTGCTACATGATGACAAAGATGTACAGAGTAAAACTGGAACCATTAACGCCTCTTAGCTGTGTCTTTTCGACGAAGATGATAAGTGCTCCACCAGTGTCTGGATGGTGAATGCCTTCCAACACTGTGCTCCACGTACAATAAAAAAAAAGGGTTGTCAACAACAGCAACGTGTTTACCAAGAGTGTCCCGCTTCTTGTAAGGCCAGTTTTCATATACGCTGTAATACACCTAGTGTAAAGCCCCAATAGCGGAAGGAAAAGAAAGAGGGAAATTACCTAGTGGACAGTCTTAAGTGTTAAAGTATTGGTACAGTTAGTACAACTAGTTAGCAATGGCAACGTTAGGTAGAAAATTAACTGAACAGCAGAGCAGGGGTCTCCTTGGCACACTATGTAATGCGCGAGCACCCGGAAAAGGAAATCATGGTTCGATCTGACCCGGGGTCCAAGTTTTGCGAATATCTCAGCATCGTTGCGGTTGTAAATCATATCACACCCTGCCGTCAAAAATTACAGTAAGCAGCAAATAGAAGTTAACAGCACAAGTAGCATTAAAAAATAAAACATAGAAGTGTTTAGAAATGAACTCCGCCTCACCTGCACTTTTATGTCCTCCATCCTTTTCCCGACATCTTTTCGTATTACAGATGATTTTTCCTCTTCTATGGTAGATATTTTCTCCTCGTCCACGATAGTCTTATGTTCAGAACCGTTTGACGTGCATCTCAGTGCTTTTTTCTCACATAGAAGCACATCGGTTGTCTGGAGATAAATGAAATACACCACTGACAGGAACCAAAAACCTGCTAGAAAATCTGCAAACTCACACACGATTTTCGCTTTCTTATCGTTCGTTCCTTCGATTTTGACATTGTTATTTTAGCCATTACTTCTTAACTTCACCATTTTTCATAATATGATGAACAATCACTAGAATGTAGTTTTCAAATAACTGGATAGAGATGGCATTCGACCACACAATGTTAAGAACAAATGGAGGAAAACAATATCTTCATGTGAACCAGAGATATTACCGAGTACATCAATAAAGAAATGAATGACAATTTTCAATTGTTACTTCAAAGTACAATTTCTATACAGCTTCTTAATATAATACAATAAAATAGCGTGCACCTCTCTCACCCACTGTCACGTTGCATTTGATTCCAGGAACTGAAAAAGGAATCCTTTTATCGCAACAACAATCAATTGTGAGAAGAAAAAACTTCGCTATTTAAAGAGCCTTTGACCTGATTTATAACAATGTAATAAGAACAACTCGACCAATCTCACGCAAAAACAATCGAATATTTGATGAACCGCCCTCACCGATGGTGCGGCCCTAGCATAATCCCCATTCCTCAAGAATTTGCTAGCTAAGCCATCGCGGTTCCTTGGAATCCTGATGTCAGCCTGAGCAAAGTCTCCCCGAAGTCTTCACCACTACAGGCAATGGCAATCACTGCGGATCAGAGGAAGATTTGCCACAATGCGACTTTAATACCAGGACGGTGGACGATCCGGGCATTGGTTTACTCTTAGCTAGGCTTCATGATAGGAACGTCGGACTCCTTCTCAGCTTGGGATGTTCTGCCGGGGGATGATTCCCTTCCCCTTGTGCATCGCAGCCTGACATTGAGGCTCGAGGAACACCTCCTAATCACGACAAGACGGTAAACCGTTGGAAGCACTGACTTATTCATAATGATTAGACAAGTTACATCACTCGCCACACGGTCCCATCTCATATGCAAATTACTAAAAAGACTGTATATGCTTACTTGACTTTCGTGGTGCACTGAATGTCCGGCTTTATTCTTCGATCCACAAAGAGCACCACCGTTTGCAGTTGCGATTTCCTGTGACTTACTAGAGAAATACTCTCGAATTTCGTTAACAAGCTCAGGGTCAATGTCATCATTTTCGTCAAAATCCGAATCGGAGTCGCTTTCTCTGAATTATGAAGACAGTAGGAAAAGATGAAATCTTGTCCTGGTTTTCACAATTGAACCATGACAGGGCACATAAGTAGTTCACAGAAGTAGCAACGACTTACAACTTCTGCTTTTTCTCCTTTACTGATGATACTGTTGCCCCAGCTTTTCTCTTAGTCCCAGCTTTCAAACTCCCTGGTAAGTCATCAATGTCGAAATCAGAGTCCGAAGAAGACTCAGCGGGAGATTGTGTTTTTGCAGACTTTGCTTTTGTCAGCTCCATGAAACCTGAAAGCAGAATATTAAATAATAACCAGCTTCCAAACTAGACGATTAGAAACCCAATTTTCAGAGGAAAAAAATGGTGTTTTATTTTTAACACAAGATCTCAAAACAACCTTGTTCGAATGCTTCTTCCGTTTTTTCTATGATTGACTCTTTTTGACGGATGTAGTCAGGATCGTGAAACATGTGCTTAGGTGGTCCAGACTTCAGCTTCTCATATTTGGCATTTCTAGATAAAATCACACTCGTTAAAACAAGGAGGAAACAAACACTTATGAAAAAATTAACAACAAGAGACAAAACCGTGCCTTCTTTCCAGTTTCTCTTTCTCACGCTCAGCAGCTTTCTCAATCCATCTTCGTAGTTTCTGTTCTTCTTCTATGGATGCCAGCCTACGACCATTTAAATCGCGACACATTAACTGATTCGTGCTTTTATTGACACGAAATGATCGTAGAAGAGAGCCGAAGCCTAGAGAAACACCATAAGTGTTAGAACCCATCAAAAACCAGTAGTCTACATAAAAGTACAACGCAGTCCAAGATGATCACTAACCTCCTTTTCCTCCAAGTAGTCGGAAATGTAGCTGGAACAAATCATCGTAACTAATTTTTAACTTTCAGCAAAGACCATAATTTTCCGGCAATAGCAACAGAAACTAGTGCTTACTGACTGTTCTTTACAGGATGCAGGTTCTACAGGATTCTGCTGCTACAGAGTTTGAAGGTCTGCAAGAAGGAAATGTAGCCTTTCGATCCCGGTTCGTATATCGCGGATTTTCGTAGCCAAATTCGTTCAAATTATGTAGCATTGGCGAATGTAGCGCAGTGGTTAGAGCTCTCTGCAATGCATATGTGGTCGCTGGTTCGATTGCGGGTTGCAGGGCCCACCAAGCACTCAATTCCTCCGGGATCTATTTATTTATATGATCTATCTTCTTTAGCTGATGCGAGGTTGGTACAAGTCTTCGTTGTCGTTGTCGTTGTTGTTGGTGTTGTTGGTTTACGCGGACTGGCCTACGCGTTGTTCACGTGGGGTCGCGAGCAAGACACACCCCCTGGGTCAAAATATCATTTTGAAATAAGGCGCCAGGTCACGTGTGATAGTGAGGCATTCGTCTTTCCGGTTCATCTTCGGATTTTTGAAACTTACCCAAAACATCTCAAGAGTGCGCGTTAAGGTTTCCATTCCTGCGCCAGGATCCTCACAGTCACTTCAAAATCATCGCCGTTGTGCTTTTGTGCCCTATGCGTACCTAGAGGAGTGTTTTGATGTATTTTAACTTTCCCGTTGAGATGTTCTTTTATGCGAGCACGAAGTGGTCTGTCCGTTCCCCCAATATATTCTTAACCGCATGCGTTATATGAGATGAAGTATATTATACCTGAACTCATGCAATCCCTGTCTCTTCCGTTAGAACAGACTGACGACATAGGCTATTGGGTGGGTTGTCAATAATCGTTACATGATTTTCAAGACCACTTTTTCTTAGGCGCCTCTTGATGGCGTAAATTACTTCATTTGATATGAAGGGTGGCTTAAAGGGGATCTTGCTTATGTCCGAAATAATATTTTGGAAAACTACCCTACGTTTCTGTCTAACCCGAGTGGCTTCTACTTCGTAGCCATTGGAAATGGCTATTTTTCGTGCCAGGTTTTGCGATTCTTTCCTTTACCCATTTCCTGTGTGCACACCTTTTTAGCCATACGGTACATATTTTTGATAAGTGCTGTTTTCATGTGTGAAGGGTGAGAGGAAAGGTAGTGAACTATGAATGTTTTTGCTACTTGGCTTACAACACGATTTTGTTATATAACCACTTTCTGGGAGCTTTATTTAGATGTTTATGAATTGAAGCCAATTTTCGGTCGGTTTTTCTCGTGCAAATTTTATATACTCTAACTGTCGGCTTAACAATTCAAAGCACTCATCCATCTGTTCCTGTGTGGAACAAGCAGTGAATCAGTAGTCTATGTTTCGACAGCAGAGTAAGGGTCGGTGATCGAGAACTGGAGCTTACACCTTAGATATGGAAGCGATGGCAAGGCTTGGTGCTAAATGCTACCCCATGGCCAGCCCTCTAATTTGTGCAAAATATTTTCCAGACCACTTGAAGATTAAACGACTAAGACGCTGTTGTAAGAGAGTTATTGTTGCGCAATCGACAAGCCGTACATTTTTTTCCGTGCTCAACGAGCAGCTCAAGAATGGCTTGCATTGTGGAGTTATTGTACACGGTGACATAAAGTGAGGTAACATCGAATTACTCCAGTACATGCGTGCTGTTTGGTTGCGCGCACCGTTGGTGGTCTAGAAATATTTTTGTGTTAGGTAGATGGGTTGGAATAAATTTTAGTAACTGGGTCAGGATAAGGTTTAGGAACCACGTTATTCTATCCGTTGGCCCGCCTATACAACTGATGATAGGTCTAACTTTAAATGCTGATGGGTCCGTTGATGTAATATCATCAGTTGAAATGAGCTTATGTGTTTTAATAAGCAAGTAAAGAACAAGGAAATTGGATGTTGATTTTTAAGTGGAAAAGTAACTGAAGGCTCTAAACCGGTGGCCTTTGCCGTGCTGACCCATTCTTGATTTAATTTTCGGTATTGAATTCTATACTTCTTTTCAGAGGATACTCGATAGAGAGCGACATCACTGAGATGCTCCTCTGTTATTCTAATATCCAGCTGACTAGGAATAACTACAAATTCTCCGCCTTTATCACTAATAGAAAGTCTAACAGATTTTGAATTCAAGAGCTCTCTAACCCGCGTATACCACATTTTCGTTGGTGTGTGAGGTTGGAGCTTATTTTTCCTTTTTTTTGCAGTGAATAAGTATGCGGAGAAATTCGTCGGAAAATAAACGAAATGTAGGGTCAATATCGGTATTTGGTAGCTCATTTTTATTTTCTTTTCGTGCTCTACGAGCAACTCAAGAATGGCTTGCATTGTGGAGTTATTGTACACGGTGACATAAAGTGAGGTAACATCGAATTACTCCATTACATGCGTGCTGTTTGGTTGCGCACACTGTGGGTGGTCTCGAAATATTTTGGTGTTAGGTAGATGGGTTGGAATGAATTTTGGCAACTGGGCCAGGAAAAGGTCTAGGAACCACGTTATTCTTTCCGTTTGTCCGCCTATGCAACTGATGATAGGTGTAACTTTAAATGATGATGGGGTCGTTGATGTAATATCATCAGTTGAAATGAGCTTATGTGTTTTAATAAGCAAGTAAAGAACAAGGAAATTGGATGTTGATTTTTAAGTGGAAAAGTAACTGAAGGCTCTAAACCGGTGGCCTTTGCCGTGCTGACCCATTCTTGATTTAATTTTCGGTATTGAATTCTATACTTCTTTTCAGAGGATACTCGATAGAGAGCGACATCACTGAGATGCTCCTCTGTTATTCTAGTATCCAACTGACCTGGAATAACTAGAAATTCTTCACCTTTATCACTAATAGAAAGTCTAACAGATTTTGAATTCAAGAGCTCTCTAACCCGCGTATACCACATTTTCGTTGGTGTGTGAGGTTGGAGCTCATTTTTCCTTTTTTTTTGCAGTGAATAAGTATGCGGAGAAATTCGTCGGAAAATAAACGAAATGTAGGGTCAATATCGGTATTTGGTAGCTCTTGTTCCGGGATCGCCAAATTCGTATAAAACTTGACTTGAACTATGACAGCACTGACTTAATACGTCGATAGGCCACTGCGTGTCAATGTAAAGGTCAAATATGAATTCAGTCACTTCTAACGATGCTACGAATGGAATCGAATGCATGAGTCGTTACTCAGGAGTTGATCGTTTCTGGAAGTTTCACCACGTATCCTTTTATCTACAGCGTTACTTGTCCAACGTCAAGCGCTGTTCTTGATGTAATACTAACCAGAAACGGACTTCATGACGACGAACTCTATGCTTCTTAATCATTTCACGTGGCAAACATTTGTCTTTCTCATACTTCCGAATCTTCCTATTGACAAAAAAGACTATTGAATGATTAGAATCCTGTTGTTCTGCAGCATAGCGAGAAGTTGAGCTTCAACTATCGCATTTGGATGGTCGCCATCAACTGTTGTTAAGTGTCCACGACCTTTTCGTCATCAGCGTTTACAGCTATGATGCTCGCTTTCAGTTCGGAAGCGCTTTCCAGGTCTCCTTGTTACTTCCACAGTGGAATGTTGATTGCTGAAGTAATGGTGGAGAAAAACAATGGAGAAAAAGGCGTTTGTCGTTGAGGACTATGCTATGCATTCGACTTGACCAAGCATTGTAGAGCTGATTCAATGCATATCCGACCTTTACAACGACTTACGGTGGCCTACCGATGCATCGAGCCAGTGCTGCTATCCTCCCAAAAAAATCTGGTACTAGTTCTACAAGTCCGGTACCAGTTTGCGGACACCGGAGGGACGGAAGGCTTGGTGTGCCTGGAACGCGCGTTCAAACCAGCGATTTAATCCAGCGTGGACCGCGGTGTTCCTCTAATCACTCCATCGCACTCATCCTCTCAAATAGGGTTAAGAAAAGTGGATATTAACTGTTAGAAGATGCATTATATGGTAAACGGCTAACAACAAGCTTTAGAAGGATAGTAACTTAGACATTGGTCCAATATTGTAACCTTATTAGTTACTTAAATACTTGGATGGTGGATCTTCACTTGTTATGCGGCCCACACCATAATTCCTATTTTTTCGGAGTTTTGATGACTTAGCCACTGTGGTTCCCAGAAGTACCGAGGTCAGCCAGGCCAAAGTATGCCCCCGATCGTCGCCGCCACGGGTAGTCGCCGTCGGCCGTTATGGATTAGAGGGAGATTTGCCACCATGCGACTAGTTTGGTACCAGGACGGTGGTGAACTCTGATATTGGTTTACTCTTAGTTGGGTTTTCTGATGGAAATGACAGACTCCTTCCCAGCTTGAGAGGGCCTGGTGGGGGCACGAATGCCGCGATGTACATCGCAGCCCGACACCCCGACACCCAGCGACGATGAGGCGGTAAACCATTGACAGGATTGTAAAATCATGTTGTGGAATTCACAAGGAGAAGTTCTGTGACAAGTCATACCCTAGTATTTCTTTCAATCTGTTCAAAAAGTTGCTCAAGTATATTTCCTGTTTCACTACATAGACCCCTCATGAGTTAGGGAATTCTACAACGAACAAAATACACGAGCTCCATCATAGAAATGGTTACAAAAACATCACTTTATACGCAGACAGAAACCGGCGTGGAACAACATCTCGACGTTATCCAACTGTTATCCAGAAAAATCACAAACATATATCACAATAACAAGCGATATTGACATAACGATCGTAGCATTATGTACATATTTATAGAGATTAGTTCCACTAAACCCGAATGGATGTTAGAAATGTCTGCGAGCTCGAAATCGACCTCTCAGAGCAACAGGAACGCGCAAGGAATGTGAAGGATAGCGGATGGGAATTGCATTTGTAACAATTTTTTCTCCATCAGGAAAATCTTCCGCTGATAATAACCGAAGGTTTTCCGGAAAACTGAGAAACACTTCTGTTGCGCCAAATTTGGACCCGTAGTGCCCAGCCCAAAATTGGTTGTCCTTTCCACGGCTCATGATAGCCAGCTTACGCATACCAATGGGATAGTCCGTAAAAACTTCTTCAACGGTCTCCCACAACCTGCCTCCTAAGTGAGAATGTTCAGAATTGAATTAGAATTAATAAAATTCACACAGCTAACTAGAAAACATACCTTCCCATTGGTCCCATGATCTGATAACACTACGAAAGCGTGGTAAATGGACATTTGGATTGAAGTGTTCTTCCCTTCTAAGTAACTGCAAATGAAGCTCATAAGTGGCGCCGCAATCCTGCCTACAGGAACAACGTTCACGGACGGTGATCTTCGGCCGTATCTCATCCATAATCCAAGCCTGAAAAATTATCTAAGCATTACCAACACTATAAGCCGACGTGACCGTGCAGCGCAGCGGTCAGAGGCGCCCTACAACATATATGTAATCTATCCCCGCCTTCCAGCCTCTTCGAGCCTTGCACCTTTCGGGGTTGTTAAATTGGTACCGGCCTTGTATGAGAGGAGAGCAGTACTGGCTCGATACATCGGTAGGCCACCGCGAGTCCTAGTAAAGGCCAGATATGAATTTATTCACCCCCAACGATGCTTAATGAGTCGAATGCATGGCGCATACCCCATGGATAGATCAGCGTCGACAGCTTAATCCTTTTCTGTATAAGCCAACAAGGCAACAACTGTAACTGACTGCTAAGTACCATTACTTACTTTACTTTAGCAATATAACACTACTTCCACCTCGAATGAAAGAATCTGGCTCACCTCTACACCGCTTTTCTCCAAATCAATCTCGCAATATCTATAACACCAATGATAGCTTGTTGCGAAACAGATACGAACTTCGCTCGAATCACAAAAGACAGGTGGGTTTTCGATTATTAGTCTAAAACCAGTACGGATAAAATTGAAAACTCAGGGAAAAACAACACTCAGCACAACTTCAACAACAGCAAAACTGTAACATCAAAAACGATTACCATGGAATTGTGAATCCGAAAGTATATTTGAAAGTACTTTCCAACGGCTTACCGCCTCATTGTCGATAGGAGGTGTTCCTGGGTGTTGGGCTGCGAGGGGCAGGGGCATTCGCCTTCTCACCAGGGCCTCCCAAGCTGAGAAGAAGTCCGGCGTTTCCATCAAGAAACCCATCTAAGAGTAAACCAATTCCACGATCCACCACCGTCCTGGTATCAAACTAGTCGCATGGTGGCAAATCTCCCTCTAATCCACCAGGGCGGCGACTGCCTGAGGTGGTGACTATCACGTACAGACTTTGGCCAGGCCTACCTTGGGACTCCAGGGAACCTCAATGGCAAAGCCAGCAAAACTTTAAAAAGTGGAAATTGGTGGCGTTCACACTACCGGTGAAGACGGCCGATCCAGGCATCTAAGTACGTATATTCGAAAGCAACACATTTTGCAATAATGTACAGCAAAAATAACAAAAAACCAATTAACTTTCGAAAGACGTCGACATGAAAACGGATCCGAAGGTTTCAATACCCAGCACTAAGCTACTCTAGTGATATTCCAACATTGTTAAATCAGATCACTTACCCATCACCGCCATGGTCAAATACCATTCCTTGCTCCTCCAAATTCTTCAAAGTAGACGAACTCCGCAAGGCAACTGCGAGATTACGCTGATACGGCCGCCGGAAGAAAACCTTCTTGTAGTTCACGGCGGGGATCGCTTTCAGTGAGCCAGGATCATTCGAACCCTCCAATTCCTTCCGACGTAAATACTTCCTCCAAGAGAGTGGTGGTAAACAGACACCATCATACTCACACTTCTCAATCCAAAAGCGAGAAGACATGAGAATTTTTCGGAAAAGTTGGCATGTCTGCAAATAGTATAATTAAGATCACGAAATTCGGAAATCTATACAGAAAACCCCGGGTTTGAAAAAATCTAAGACTCCACCTCTGTTTGACCCGAGAATCTGAGGCCCCAAAACTTACATCTAAAAAAATCATGTAGTTTCCTATAACATAAAGGAATAGAACACGGCGTAGGAAACGCTACAGCACTCAGTCACGTTATGGATGTCGAAAAAACTAATAAAGAATAGGAAGAGTGTCGTAAAGCTATATATATATATATA
>MQTX01000135.1:834253-849686 GCA_009735665.1 Angiostrongylus cantonensis
AAACGAGAATAATATGCTCATATGCGATTACCGAGTCGCCCTGAGATACAGTGCGATGACACTTTGGCTCAACTACGCTTGATAAACATACACTCTCAGTGGGTACATGATCATATCGAGGCATACATGGATATTTGTGACCACCCTGTGCACTAGCCAAAAACATAAAACTCAGGTGATTCACTCCTATTCAATCAGGTAAGCACAATATACTCAACTACCAGAGTGGAACTCGCTAGCTTCCCGTACTTAACTTCATGAAAAAAAAAACAAAAGGATTAGCCTTCATGAAAACTGGCACGGACTCCTTTACACCAATTGAGCGAAGCGTAACGAGAAGTTCCTTAACGTGAGAGAAGCAAACGGGGATTTAAATCACCCTTCATGACCAGGATCGCGCAGCCGAGTGATCGGAGCCACCCCGCAACATACATGGGATCGACCCCCGCGCTCATGGCCCTCCATGCTTCCGTGGTCGACAAACTGGTACCAGAATCCCTGTCGCGTGCAAGAGTAGCCCAGTGAGTTCTGCTCGCTTTAGGGACTCGTCGAGCATCATATCTTTCTTCTATGCTTTTCGTGAAGAACTCTGACCATCGGGTCGGTGGTCTTCTTGCAGTACGTTTGACATCCCAAGGAAGTCAGCTATAGTCACTAAGAGCTCTTGTCCATGGGTTATCATTCATACGCATTACGTGTCCGGCCCACCTTATTTTCTACTGTTTGGCGTACAGAACGACATCTCTGATTTTTGATCGTTGACGCAGGTCGGAGCTTCGGATCACATCCCTTACTTGTGTGAAACGGGATACTCCTAGCATCGTCCTTTCGACTGCGCGTTCGATAACGCTGAGTGATCCTTCATCCTGCTTACGCAGCGACCAGGTTTCTAACGCATGCGTTAGGGCAGGAAGAACCGTTGAGTCGAAAAGTAGGCACGGAATCGGGTGTTCTTTGTTCTCTTCACTACATCCTCGATGCTCTTGAAAGCTTCCTAAGCTGCTCGTTTCCTTCTGCTCAGCTCTGGAGCTAAGTCGTTTATCATATTAATTTCCCGACCTAGATAGACATAACTGGAGCATTCGGAAATATTCGTCTTCGATCTTTCCACACGCTTCATCAAAGTCAGCAAGCATACATTCTGCTTGGCTAATGTTTGGTGTTATAAGAACGATATCATCAGCAAAGAGAAGGTGATGTATCTGCTGACCATCGATTTTCACTCCCATGTTATCCCATTCCAAGGTTCGCATGACGTTCTGGAGAGTGGCGGTAAATAATTTTGGCGAGATTGTACCGCCTTGTGTAACTCCTCTTTTGACGTCAACGTTAACATCGTTGTAGAATTGTAATATCTTGGCTGTAAAAATTTTGTACAGCTCACGTAGAATCTTTATGTACTGAGTAGGGACTCCCTTCGATCTTTCCACACGCTTCATCAAAGTCAGCAAGCATACATTCTGCTTGGCTAATGTTTGGTGTTATAAGAACGATATCATCAGCAAAGAGAAGGTGATGTATCTGCTGACCATCGATTTTCACTCCCATGTTATCCCATTCCAAGGTTCGCATGACGTTCTGGAGAGTGGCGGTAAATAATTTTGGCGAGATTGTACCGCCTTGTGTAACTCCTCTTTTGACGTCAACGTTAACATCGTTGTAGAATTGTAATATCTTGGCTGTAAAAATTTTGTACAGCTCACGTAGAATCTTTATGTACTGAGTAGGGACTCCTTGACTACCAAGGGTTTCCATGACTGCTTCTATCTCAATTGAATCACCTTCTCCTTCTCAAGTGCCTTCTCTAAGTCGATGAAAGTGAGACAGAGCGGTCCTTTGCACTCTCGCGATACGTCAATGAGCCTTGTTATCGTGTGAGTGTGGTCCATCGTACTAAATCCTTTTCGAAATCCTGCTTGCTCGCACGGTTGTCCTTCGTCCAGTGTTCTCTCTATCCTGTTTAAGATGACTGGAGTGAAAAGTTTGTAGACAGCGGACAACAAGCAGAGATTGTTGCCTACATCGTGTAAGCCGCCCTTCTTGAACAACAAGACGGTCCTGCTGGTCGTCTACTGAATAGGGACATTGCATTCAGACAGGTAACGTGTGAAGAGCCGAGCTAGTGTGTTTACGAGGACTGCCGGAAAGTTCTTCAGATGTTCTGATCTTATCCTGTCCGGACCTGGTGCTGTTCGATTTTTCACCGACGAGATGGAATGTCGGATTTCCGGAGAACCGTTGGAACAGCATATCCATCCTCTTTTATTTCATAAGACGGGAGATGGACGTGGCTATCGAAGAGATCTGAGTAGTAATCGTGGATGATTTTCTCCATTGCCTTTCTGGACGCTGTTATTGTTCCGTTTGGGCGTCGGAGTGCAATAATCTTGGCCTTGTAATTGGCCTCCTAGCCTCTGCAGCTTCGATCATTACTACTGCTCTTCTCTCTTTAAGATCTTCTTTTATCGCCCTTCTGCATTGTTTCGCAAGCTCGGACGTTAGTTTGCGGTTGCCTGCAGCCTGTGCGATTCCACGCTGGCGTATTATCTCGAGAGTTTCTGGGGACAGACGTGTCCTGGCGACTTTCGAACTCTCAGCTTTCATAGCGCTAGCGTGGAGATGTTGAATGAGTCGATCGTATTCCTCGTCGATGTTATCGACAGCGGCATTTTCCCAACAGTCGACTAATGAGTTGAGAACGTACCAGGTTGTGGTGGTTCTAGGACTTCGATTTTTCAGTCTAGCGGCTTTTTCTCTTTTTCGTGAGAAATAAAATCTTGCACGAAGGAGGTGGTGGTCTATCCCGTGTAGAATTTTGAGACAACAGCGACATCGGTTGGGCAAAACCTTCTGTTTACTATGATGTGGGCTATTTCATAATGGTACGCTCTATTGGGAGATTCCCACGTCCATCGTTGACGGTGAGGCTTATGGAATTGCGAGTTATCATGGGTGGTCTTGGTGGCCATGATAAGCTTAGGGACCCACTAACCTTGTTCGTTCCATTCTAATCCGTGTGACGTTCCAGTCTTGGTGTTGAAATCTCCAGTGATGACCTTGAAGAACGTGCGGTCTTCTCTGTAAAACTTCTCCAAGTCCATATAGAACGCTTCGACTTCTTGGTCATGGTTTGATGTCTGCGAGTGAACGACGAAGACTGTCAAAGCCGGAGTTGATCCACATCTTTTTAATGGTCACCATAGTTCTCACCATGGTATATTATCCACAGAATAAACTGCCCAAGCATTTATTTTCACTTCGAGTTTAACCCACAAAGCTTGCACCGCCCCCTATTTGACAACCGTAATCGTTAAAGAACAAAATAAAGGAGAAAGAAGCTCGCGGCGTTGATCAATCCTTGAGGGATGCGTCATGCATTCGACTTCACTAAGCATCGTTGGATGTGACTGAATGAACATCTGGTCTTTCCAATGACTCGACGTGGCCTATTGATGTATCGGGCAAGTGTGGTTATCCTTCCAGACCAGTCGTATGCCAATTTACTGACCCCAGAGCGATGAAGGTACTGAGCCTTCGGCGAGAGGACCGACCCCACATGTACTACAAGGCCCCTGCGACCACTGCGCTAGGCGTACCTCGCCACTATCGTACGAATCACAACATTTATCACTTAAACATATCAACTCCATACCTGTTCAGCACAAAGAAGTGAAGATCCATCACAACGCTTCAGAATTTCAAACCACAACACATCATCAACGCATGGTGACTGAGTCGTTGCATCACCGTCGTTTGTGGAACTTCTACCATCTAACAAGTAGTCGATTGTCTTAATAAATGCTGACATAGACCTGAAACTGGAGTGGTACGTATGGGACATGGACCATGAATTCGATGGGAAACGAATAACCGCAAAGTCATCTAAGTAGGTGACACATAACTGAAATGATTCCAACAACAATCGTCAGCTGATTAGGCAGTGGAATGGAGAATATCGACAAGGTATTCCATGATTCATCAACATATTTTCCAAGGGAAGGTCGACCCTTGCATTACCCACCCACATGCAGATTGCACAACTTAGCTTTGGAGCACGTTAACCCAACGCCGAATCCAGAATTCCCTCAACTAGTACAACTGAATATCTCTTTTCTCAACACTATAACACGTCTAAAAACATTAAGCCCACTTACCCATTCCCTCCTCCAAATTGAAAACCATAGAGATTCTCGTCTAATATCATATTATTGTTCAGGGAAGCTAATACGAATACTTCCCAGCGGTTTACCGCTTCATCGTGACTGGGAAGTGTTCCCGGTGTCCGGGTGCGATATACATCGGGAGACATCCCCCGGCGGGGTCTCCCAAACTGAGAACGACTGGGGTGTTCCCATCAGGAAGCCCAGCTAAGAGTTCTCCAATATCAGGATCGATCACTATCCTCATATCGAACTAGTCACATGGTGGCAAATCTCGCCATAATCCATAATAGGGTGACGACTCCCTCTGTTGGCTACGACCTGAGCAGACCCTGGCTAGGCTGACCTCCAGACTCCAGGGAATTTCAAGAGTTAGACCAGCAAAACTCCAAAAATTAGATTTATGCTGGGCCGCGCACAATCACTGAAGACGAGTCACTCAAGTATCCAAGTAATACGAATAGTTATATCCTTCCGTATACTAGGCTTATATCCATCGTACAGTTGTGATAGTAAACTGATTACAAAGATATTAAGATTTATCCATACATTAAAAAGAACCACAGAGCTTCAGTTTACATAATAGAAAGACTCTGCGATATTGGAAATAGCTTAAAACAACGTTTCCTAAGAAAAACTTTTGAAGACCTTCTAACTTTTCGACAGCTTTCTAACAATTTCTGCTGCGATACAAGTATTTTACAAAAGAACAATGAGGAACATAAAATTTATTGAGCTCAGCACAGACAACAAGGAATGAATAAAGAGATGAATATGAAGAGAAAATGTGAGACAATGGTCAGCATGTTTGTGCCTGACGAATGTTGCTCAGAAGCACTTGCGATGAACGATCGACGGGCCAGACTCATCGTATTCTTGCTTGGAGATCCACATCTGTTGGAACGTTGACAGAGAAGCGAGAATCGACCCTCCGATCCATACGGAGTACTTCCGCTCAGGTGGAGCGATAATTTTGATCTTCATTGTACTGAAAATGTACATTCAGAAAGAAAAACTCAAAAAAGAAAGAAAAGAAGTGAAGAAGGAAAAGGGTTTGATGAGAATATCTTTAATGAGCAGTGGTAACGACCTTGGAGCAAGTGCGGTGATTTCTTTTTGCATTCGATCAGCAATACCCGGATACATAGTAGTTCCACCGGAAAGAACGGTATTTGCGTACAAATCCTTACGAATGTCGATATCGCACTTCATTATGGAGTTATACGACGTCTCATGAATGCCTGCAGATTCCATACCCAGGAACGAAGGCTGAAAATAATGTTAAAAAAAACATTGGTGAACAGAAATTCTCCTACAATTTTGTTCAGCAACCTGGAACATGGCCTCGGGGCAACGGAATCGTTCGTTTCCAACAGTGATGACCTGTCCGTCAGGAAGTTCATAGGACTTCTCAAGAGAAGAAGAGGAGGCAGCAGTGGCCATTTCTTGTTCGAAGTCGAGAGCTACATAGCACAATTTCTCCTGAACGAAAATACACATTTTTACAGATTGATGAGATGTTCAGTACATGTGACTCTTCAAGCGAAGACAAACCTTGATGTCTCGCACAATTTCACGTTCGGCCGTGGTCGTGAATGAGTAACCACGTTCAGTGAGGATTTTCATCAAGTAATCAGTAAGGTCACGTCCGGCAAGGTCGAGACGAAGGATGGCGTGAGGGAGGGCATATCCCTATAAGATCATAGTGATATTGCTTCCTTATTTTCACCGTGCTACACTACTCTCACCTCATAGATGGGGACAGTGTGGGTGACTCCATCTCCTGAGTCGAGTACGACTCCAGTGGTACGACCGGAGGCATAAAGGGATAGCACAGCCTGGATGGCAACGTACATGGCGGGCGTGTTGAAGGTTTCGAACATGATCTGGGTCATCTTCTCCCTGTTGGCCTTTGGGTTTAGGGGAGCTTCAGTCAAGAGGACGGGGTGCTCTTCGGGAGCAACACGAAGCTCATTGTAAAAGGTGTGATGCCAGATCTTTTCCATATCGTCCCAGTTGGTGACGATACCGTGCTCAATTGGATACTTGAGAGTGAGGATACCTGAAATTATCACGGACTAAACTCTGTGCCTACCTTTACTCTCATCGTAACTCGATTTTCTACACACCTCTCTTAGATTGGGCTTCATCTCCTACATATGAATCCTTTTGTCCCATACCAACCATGACACCCTGGTGGCGAGGGCGACCGACAATGGAGGGAAATACGGCGCGGGGAGCGTCGTCTCCGGCGAATCCGGCCTTGCACATTCCAGACCCATTGTCAACCACAAGAGCCGCGACTTCGTCTTCGCACATTTCTTCTTTTCTGGTAAAGTATGTCGCCACCTTACAAAGTACTAAGACACGGTGTGAAACATTCAAGCCTCAACGGCTAAGTGCATATTTGAAAACAAAGGATATTTAGTTCGTTAGTTCGAAGTTGACACTTTCGTTGCACTAAACCATGAGCCATGAGAAAATAAGTCAAACAGTGCGCTTTCAGGGAATGCGGTCAAGAACGGTGAAACGAAGCAAACAGTGAAATAGAAAACGAGAAATGAGATGTAGATGGGAGCTCTGACTCGGAAAGTAATAGAAGAAAAGATCCATGGAATGATGAATATTATATATAGAACCGAACTCTATGAAATCTGACGTCCTGGAAAAAATCTAAAAAGACCAATTCGTATACATTTCCTTTGCCTTTCTTGACAAAAGAATAGTAGACGATTAACGAAAAAACGGTATTCAGGACATGAACAGTGCCACTGAAAGAGTTATGTGAGTAGCACAACCCGGTATAAGTGAAAAGGGGCAGTAATGGTGCTACCAACTAAAGCTCGCTGTCCCGAAATCCATACTATTGATAAAAACACTCAGATCTAAGATGAAATGAAAATCATAAAAAATCAGTTGTGTTAGTAGTGACGATAATTGGACACTGCCAAGAAGTGTGGGGTGAAACTTTAGGCAAAGGAATTTTCAAAGACTTGTCTTTGGAAATTCCTTCGCCTCGTATGGGTGTAGAAATCTGAAACAAACTACAACTAATACTTCAATTCATGCTCCTCCTCTCATTACAAACCATGAACAGTGCCACTGAAAGAGTTATGTGAGTAGCACAACCCGGTATAAGTGAAAAGGGGCAGTAATGGTGCTACCAACTAAAGCTCGCTGTCCCGAAATCCATACTATTGATAAAAACACTCAGATCTAAGATGAAATGAAAATCATAAAAAATCAGTTGTGTTAGTAGTGACGATAATTGGACACTGCCAAGAAGTGTGGGGTGAAACTTTAGGCAAAGGAATTTTCAAAGACTTGTCTTTGGAAATTCCTTCGCCTCGTATGGGTGTAGACTAATACTACAACTAATACTTCAATTCATGCTCCTCCTCTCATTACAAACCCAAGGACATTTCGAATAAGTACAAATAACAAGAAATAAAGGACACGCGGTGGCCTACCGATGTATGCAGCCAGTGCTACAATCCTCCCTAGACAGGCCTCGCAACAATTTGGCGAGCCGGATGGATGGAAGATTTGTGAGCATTGGCGCGCGGCCGAACCAATGAGTATTGCAGAGCGTCTCTAAGCACTGCGCTATACGCGCTATAGGAATGAGCAAAATACACACATATACATATAAATACGCATATACATATATATGTTGACATACATACATGAAAGGTTAAAAGCTTAGCGAAGCTACGTAAAGTATTTAAAAAGATTTCGGCGGTTGATGAAGTTGGCAGTAGTTAGCGGGCTTCAACAAAGACACAAACAACGAGACGTACTTAGCCCAACGCTATAAATTCGAATAGATCAGGGAAATAAACTGTGGTTCACCGGAAGATTGAGATTCGAGATCTGATTGCTAGTGTCACCTGCTACTAACAAATAGATACGGACTATTGGAGTACAACTAACTTTTCTAAACAGTCTTACAGAGTACAAACTACAACTAGGACGACCAGACTCGGTGTTTTCTAGGAAACTAAGGGTGTTCTTAGAAGTACGACATGTGGGTCTGAAACATCACTACACGAAGGCCAGCTAAGAGGAGAATGAAGTCGATCCGACCGACCAGCCGACCAGCCGACCAGCCGACCACTCTGGGAGAATACACAGGGAAGGACTGGAGGAGGCCACGGTCGGTGTGAGTGGGGTACCCGCGCGCATCGATCCGATCCGTCTAGAACTGTGCTCATTGGCGGTTCGGTCGTCGCGCGCCAATTTCAAATCGCCCTCTCCATTCTCGTGGAATCCATCGGAGGGGGAGGTAGTACATCCGATTACTCCAGTACTCACGATGCTTAGTATGGCACTGAACGAGGATGGGACGAACTAAACTTGACAAGTAAGCTATCCTTCCTAAACTACGGCAGACTGTGGCTACAGTAACCGATTGTCACGAGTTTGACCTTTCCCGTAGGCGGTCAAGTGGTGCCAGAGAAATTGGTGCTCGGTTCCGATATAAGGTATATAAGTTTTCGGAGAACACACATAGAAAAAGTTATATGATTAAGATTATTCTATTGGCACTTGTGGGGGAGGTGGCAGACTTTGGCCTGGCTACACTCGGGACTCCAGAGAACCACAGCGGCTAGACCAACAAAACTCTGAAAAAAATTGGAAATTATGCTGGAGCCCGCACAACCGGTGAAGACGGGGCATTGAAGTATCGAAGTGAGTATGGAGACTTCTACTGGACTAATCTGTCATTGCAAAATCCTAATCTCCATCAGTTGTCCTTTAGCGCCAAGTGGCGCTTCATGGATATTTTAAAGTGCCTTTAAGTAGTGCAGATTAAAGTCCCTGACCGGGATTTCTCGGTGATCTCCGACAACGGTTCTGTGGCTCCTAGCCTCAATTCACAGACAATGACGTTTCAAAACAGTATCGAAAACGTTGAATCGATCGTTAGATAGACAAATCGACTTCAGTTCTTGTATAGGGACAATGTTTAACTGACCTTCATGTCTTTCTAAGCGTTTTTTATCCGTCGCGATGAACAAGTATGTAGTCCGAAATGTGGCGATGTAGTAGTTTTTCTCAATGTTTTTGAGGACACATATTTGAAAATCCAATACAAGCAAGGATATGTTTACCCTAGTTCATTGATAAGCTAACACGAGTTTGTTACTGGACATTTGTTCCGCCAACGCTTCGACATCTTCGTCTTCCTCAGAGCTTATGATCCGAGAAAGTTTATCACGAGCTGAGATTATGAAAGACTGGACCATCGAGTCGGGACATCGTCCCGGAAAAAGACGAAGATGTCGAAATAAGTGTTTGATAACAGTCTCGGGTTATCCACCATATGTTCTTATGAACTGCTTTTGTTCAACTGGTGCGAGGTTGCTCAATTCGTCGTTGTTGTTGTTGTTTTTGTTATTGCTGCTGTTACTGTTGTTGTTGTTGTTGTTGTTGTAGCCGTTGTTGTTGTCGTCATTATTGTTATTGTTGTTGTTGCTTGATGGCTGGTGTCCTTACGATGGCAGACTGTGGCTACAGTAACCGATTGTCACGAGTTTGACCTTTCCCGTAGGCGGTCAAGTGGTGCCAGAGAAATTGGTGCTCGGTTCCGATATAAGGTATATAAGTTTTCGGAGAACACACATAGAAAAAGTTATATGATTAAGATTATTCTATTGGCACTTGTGGGGGAGGTGGCAGACTTTGGCCTGGCTACACTCGGGACTCCAGAGAACCACAGCGGCTAGACCAACAAAACTCTGAAAAAAATTGGAAATTATGCTGGAGCCCGCACAACCGGTGAAGACGGGGCATTGAAGTATCGAAGTGAGTATGGAGACTTCTACTGGACTAATCTGTCATTGCAAAATCCTAATCTCCATCAGTTGTCCTTTAGCGCCAAGTGGCGCTTCATGGATATTTTAAAGTGCCTTTAAGTAGTGCAGATTAAAGTCCCTGACCGGGATTTCTCGGTGATCTCCGACAACGGTTCTGTGGCTCCTAGCCTCAATTCACAGACAATGACGTTTCAAAACAGTATCGAAAACGTTGAATCGATCGTTAGATAGACAAATCGACTTCAGTTCTTGTATAGGGACAATGTTTAACTGACCTTCATGTCTTTCTAAGCGTTTTTTATCCGTCGCGATGAACAAGTATGTAGTCCGAAATGTGGCGATGTAGTAGTTTTTCTCAATGTTTTTGAGGACACATATTTGAAAATCCAATACAAGCAAGGATATGTTTACCCTAGTTCATTGATAAGCTAACACGAGTTTGTTACTGGACATTTGTTCCGCCAACGCTTCGACATCTTCGTCTTCCTCAGAGCTTATGATCCGAGAAAGTTTATCACGAGCTGAGATTATGAAAGACTGGACCATCGAGTCGGGACATCGTCCCGGAAAAAGACGAAGATGTCGAAATAAGTGTTTGATAACAGTCTCGGGTTATCCACCATATGTTCTTATGAACTGCTTTTGTTCAACTGGTGCGAGGTTGCTCAATTCGTCGTTGTTGTTGTTGTTTTTGTTATTGCTGCTGTTACTGTTGTTGTTGTTGTTGTTGTTGTAGCCGTTGTTGTTGTCGTCATTATTGTTATTGTTGTTGTTGCTTGATGGCTGGTGTCCTTACGATTTCCCCTCCTAAGAGCCACATTGTTGCGAGTGGGGCTCTCGTGTTAGCTTGTCACTGAAATAAGCTACATTGGTCATTCATGTAGAGGTTAAAGGACGCGCGTAGAGTAGTGGTCGGAAGCACCCTGTCATACACATAGGATTGATCCCAGCGCCCCATGCCCACCGAGCTCTCCATCGCTGCGGGGTGGGCAAGTTGGTACCAGACTTTTTTGGGAGCACAGCAGCACTGGTTCGATACATTGATAGGCCGCCGCGATTCATTCTAAAAGCCAGATATGCATTCAATCGCCTCCAATGATGCTTAATGTAGTCGAATGCATGGCGCATCCCTCAGGGATTGATCAACGCCAAGAGCTCTATCCTTTTATCGAGATTAAATGGACGTCAGTTCACGATGGAGGATATGTGTATGATTCATGAGATGTTGTTCGCTATCGATGACGTTCTGGAACATTCCTCGAATAGATTGAGCGTAACCCGTTCACTCAACAGCGCTCATCATCAGCACCACCATCTGGTCATCTGTCGGCCGATGTCTGTACACTCTTCCGTCTACGATCTCTGCTGGCTATCAGGACATTAAATCTTCGTCAGGATCGAATGACTCATTGTTCTCAGAAGTTATGTGTAAATAGGGTCTTCGCGTTTTCTTCGTTTGAAAGACAGAAATACGCTGAGTGTGTTAGTAAAAATTTGGAACTCTTCAGTACTGTAGAAATTTGCGGCGAAGATTTAATGGGTTTCTCGCCTAATGACTTATCGCTTCAACATGTCAATGCGGTGTTGCTGGTTATCGAATATCGGGTTCATCTCGCCGACAAGGTCATCCCGTTTTGAGGAACAGTTCCACATTTCCGTCAGAAACCACAGCTTGCAGTTAACTAATGTTAAGAACTGCCCCTACCTGGATCAATGTAGGTGAACTTACTTACACCACGGTTCAAACTCTTAAGACCAGCTATTCCTTATGATCGGCTGCCTAGGCTTTTTCCGAACCATTGGTGAAGCCAATTTATAAGTTTCTATTTGCTGCCTATTATTTCTTCATGGCAAGATATTGTGTAAAATACAACCGCAATGATGCTGAGATGTTTACAAAACTCAATCGAATCTAGACTGGAGTCTGGGTTTTTCAAATATCTTGACGTCATTGCGGTTAAGCTCCAGATTGGGGAAGAATTTCACCTAATTCTCGGTGAACAGAATCATTCAAATGGGAAATGTTTTAGGAACTACGTTTTGAGATTATCGGGTGATCGTATTAAGTGAAGAAATGCGACAGGACGTCGAATCCATTAATCATCGTTGACAACTTTGGCTTTGTTGTGAGAAACAATACCCACGTAAGAAATTAATGTTATCATTAGCAGGACATGGTCCTTGACGCTTAAACGAAAGTAACCCTTTATCTGGGCAATGGAACTTGATCGGATCTAACTGAATAAAAGGACCAGTTTTGATCAACATAGGTCTATTACCTTTAAATTAGTCAAAAAGTAATAAAAATCCTCTCTTTGTTGACCAATACTTACAAAAGACGTTTTTAGTTAGCCTAGTACCTAAGTGCGTTAAGCAGAAGCTTACAATCATTTAAATTTATCTGAAGATAATCAACAGATAAGAGATATCGAGCCTCTTGCAACTAGTCTATCGAATAGTGGACTTGACCGTGTCAAACCCTACACAAAACCATGTCTATCCTGTGAAAAAGGATTGCTTGTCCCTAACCAGGATCGAGTTGGTGACCTCTAGATCTTCAGTCTAACGCTCTCCCAGCTGAGTTACCGAGGCTGAGATGTCAAAATAATGTTATCAGATTTACGGCGACGTATGCGAATGGTGGGATCAACCGCATTAAACTGTTAAGAAACCATATCTATGCTGTCAGCAAAACATTACGTCGGGCCAGAATCAAATTGGTGACCTATCAGCCACACTTCTACTGATTTCCTCAAAGAGTTACTCTTTAAATAAATTTCGGCTCTATGAGGACACTGGTAAAAGGATAAAAGGATAAAGCTCTTGGCGTTGATCAATCTCTGAGGGATGCGCCATGCATTCGACTTCATTGAGTATCGTTGGAGCTGATTGAATGTATACATGGCCTTTACAATGACCCGCGGTGGGCTACCGATGTGTCGAGCCAGCGCTGCCATCCTCCTAGACAAGTCTGAAACTAATTAGCCGACCACGGAGGAATGGAAGGCTTGGTGGGCCATGTGCGCATTCCAGGTGCTTGTCGCACTGGCGCCTCCAACAACTGCGCCACACGTGCCCTTGAAGACACTGGTATGTCGTCCAATTCTCTTTTACCACTGACCGAAATAGAACTCGACAATGGTTTACTCCACACTAGTAGTTTCCAAGTTTTTTGATAGATGCTTTCCCACCCAACCATAATCTCTTGAAATTTCGCGTTCATTTTTGCTGTACAGTCATAGCCGACCACGGAGGAATGGAAGGCTTGGTGGGCCATGTGCGCATTCCAGGTGCTTGTCGCACTGGCGCCTCCAACAACTGCGCCACACGTGCCCTTGAAGACACTGGTATGTCGTCCAATTCTCTTTTACCACTGACCGAAATAGAACTCGACAATGGTTTACTCCACACTAGTAGTTTCCAAGTTTTTGATAAATGCTTTCCCACCTAACCATAATCTCTTGAAATTTCGCGTTCATTTTTGCTGTACAGTCATAAAAATTCACTTGGTTTTGAAATTTTTGAACTAATTGTAGAGAAGCTGAAACTCTTGAGTTTCCTGATACATCCTTAGCACAATTAGTTTCAAAACAAGAATTGAACGCTGTAATTTCTATGCACCAAATGAAGTGAATCGCTAAAAGCGCAGTGGTTACAGATGCCGCGCAACACACCGTGATCACCTGTTCGACCTCTCAGAAACTGTCGTCATTCCATGTTCTGCAAATTCTTTGGGGAAAACATCCTACAGATCCACACGATGAATTTATATGATGAAGACGTGGGGACGCTTCAGTAAGAGCTATTCTAGAAAGAATCAACTCGACTAGAATTAAGAGACATTCGCAAAGACCATGAAGCTCTCAGGTGCTAAATGCGAACTCAAATGCAAAGTCAGAAGACCTCTGTGGTCGATGGATCCACGACAGCGAGTCAAATGAAAGAAGTACTTGAATTCGCACAGTTTACAGCTTTTCACAAGATCGTAATGAACGACATCTAACTATCTCATGAAACCAAATCTGAGCAGTATTTACTAAATATCATCAGATTTCCACGAACCAGAGTCTTAGGACTTTTGACACTATTCGCTGCTGAACTCCCCGAAATTCTTCATATTTATTCCATGTCGAGGAGTTATATACATAAACAAATGGGATCGAACGTGCTCTGAATCTTCTTTTTTTTTCTTTCTTTCTTTCGACTAAATCACAAATGTATTTCAAATGTGCTCCAATTGATTCAATTCTCCTTCATCTTCAAAGCCACCCTTTTCATTATTACCATTTTCTTTCGCCTAATGAAGAATGTTACTGGTATTTTTGTTCAGTTCTAATGATTTCGTGCAGGAAGCGGTGAGACTCTCAAAGTAGTTGGGGATTATGGAGTGCCTTCTGAGTGGGGTTTCATTACATCGTGGGTGAGTGCCAGCTGTACGCCGTCGCTAGGATGAGGGCGTGGAAGTGATGGAGTTTACGACGACGAATCCCAGGAAAACGGCGAGAATGCGTGGTAAGCTCGACTTTGACACTCAACGCAATCAACTATAAATAAAAATATTGGCTGGATAATTATCAACACTTTCCAGAAACACTTGGAAGGGCGTACTAATCAGTAACAATCAAGTGATACACCTACGAACATTCAAATGCGAATTACTTCCTGATATTAATAGCAACAACGTCTTTAAGCAGAGCAGTAGAACTACTGTCGAAGGATTGAGTAGAAAATTCTCGAAGATAACAGCAATTAGCTAATGTATCAGTAACAAGTTCTTGGATACTTTGCTAAAGTTCTAGAATGCATTAGAGGTAGCTCTGCCGCAGGTGTTAGAAAACTATGTGAATTCATCAGGTTTACCTCCTATCAAGACAGGGCCACTGACAATTCTTCAGAATACCGGTCGTAGTCCAAATGAACGTAATCCTTCAACATTATGAAACTGGTAGAAGAATTTGACTTTATCAGAGAAATCCTTGAAGTACATCCTTCCAATGCGTTTTTTCAAGCACTCTTGATTATATCTTTGGTAGGAATTCTCAAGCTTTAGGTGATTTCCTCTTCACTTGGTGAAGTCAATGATCATAACAAGACGACACATCACTGACCAATGTCAGTTATTTTTAGCTGTTATTGCCGATCCGATTTATGAAACCACTACTGTGCAGCCATCGGCATGTTTCGTGGAACTCGGCGTATCTTTAGCGCAATTGTTCCTAGGAATCGCAGAGAAGACCAGGCACTACCCGCAAGTATATAAAGCCCCTTCTCATCGCAGAGGACAGCAATCAGCCACATTCAGCTCCTCATTCACCAATATTAATTCTATTCTATTACTGAATTAGCTAGCATCTATTCAAATATCACGTAATTTTTATCCTACGTTGCACTTCCTCAGCTTATAGGCTACCTCATGATGTTAGGCTGGGTGGTTACCTTGTTTATTCCTCACCA
>MQTX01000136.1:4557-7057 GCA_009735665.1 Angiostrongylus cantonensis
GGATCGATTAAGGGACCTCTCGCACCATATGGGTGAATCGCACCCTTAGTCCACTCAATTCTTCAACCCTGACAAATGACCTGGCAATTCCGAATCAAATATTCCCATCTAAACAAATTCTTCAACACTAAATGCAATAAATGGCTCCACTCTCGTCGAAAAGTTGGGCTGAGCCGGGGATCGATCCCGGGACCTCTCGCACCCCATGCGTGAACCGCCCACCTAGACCACTCCCCCCTTCAACCCTGACATATTACCTGGCAATTCCGATTCCCTGATATACAACCTAGCAGTTCCGAACCAAATTTTCCCATTTCAACGCTTTCTTCCGCAATAAATGCGATAAATGGTTCCACTCTCGTTGAAAAGTTGGGCTGAGCCGGGGATCGATCCCGGGACCTCTCGCACCCCATGCGTGAACCGCCCACCTAGACCACTCCCCCCTTCAACCCTGACATATTACCTGGCAATTCCGATTCCCTGATATACAACCTAGCAGTTCCGAACCAAATTTTCCCATTTCAACGCTTTCTTCCGCAATAAATGCGATAAATGGTTCCACTCTCGTTGAAAAGTTGGGCTGAGCCGGGGATCGATCCCGGGACCTCTCGCACCCCATGCGTGAACCGCCCACCTAGACCACTCCCCCCTTCAACCCTGACATATTACCTGGCAATTCCGATTCCCTGATATACAACCTAGCAGTTCCGAACCAAATTTTCCCATTTCAACGCTTTCTTCCGCAATAAATGCGATAAATGGTTCCACTCTCGTTGAAAAGTTGGGCTGAGCCGGGGATCGATCCCGGGACCTCTCGCACCCCATGCGTGAACCGCCCACCTAGACCACTCCCCCCTTCAACCCTGACATATTACCTGGCAATTCCGATTCCCTGATATACAACCTAGCAGTTCCGAACCAAATTTTCCCATTTCAACGCTTTCTTCCGCAATAAATGCGATAAATGGTTCCACTCTCGTTGAAAAGTTGGGCTGAGCCGGGGATCGATCCCGGGACCTCTCGCACCCCATGCGTGAACCGCCCACCTAGACCACTCCCCCCTTCAACCCTGACATATTACCTGGCAATTCCGATTCCCTGATATACAACCTAGCAGTTCCGAACCAAATTTTCCCATTTCAACGCTTTCTTCCGCAATAAATGCGATAAATGGTTCCACTCTCGTTGAAAAGTTGGGCTGAGCCGGGGATCGATCCCGGGACCTCTCGCACCCCATGCGTGAACCGCCCACCTAGACCACTCCCCCCTTCAACCCTGACATATTACCTGGCAATTCCGATTCCCTGATATACAACCTAGCAGTTCCGAACCAAATTTTCCCATTTCAACGCTTTCTTCCGCAATAAATGCGATAAATGGTTCCACTCTCGTTGAAAAGTTGGGCTGAGCCGGGGATCGATCCCGGGACCTCTCGCACCCCATGCGTGAACCGCCCACCTAGACCACTCCCCCCTTCAACCCTGACATATTACCTGGCAATTCCGATTCCCTGATATACAACCTAGCAGTTCCGAACCAAATTTTCCCATTTCAACGCTTTCTTCCGCAATAAATGCGATAAATGGTTCCACTCTCGTTGAAAAGTTGGGCTGAGCCGGGGATCGATCCCGGGACCTCTCGCACCCCATGCGTGAACCGCCCACCTAGACCACTCCCCCCTTCAACCCTGACATATTACCTGGCAATTCCGATTCCCTGATATACAACCTAGCAGTTCCGAACCAAATTTTCCCATTTCAACGCTTTCTTCCGCAATAAATGCGATAAATGGTTCCACTCTCGTTGAAAAGTTGGGCTGAGCCGGGGATCGATCCCGGGACCTCTCGCACCCCATGCGTGAACCGCCCACCTAGACCACTCCCCCCTTCAACCCTGACATATTACCTGGCAATTCCGATTCCCTGATATACAACCTAGCAGTTCCGAACCAAATTTTCCCATTTCAACGCTTTCTTCCGCAATAAATGCGATAAATGGTTCCACTCTCGTTGAAAAGTTGGGCTGAGCCGGGGATCGATCCCGGGACCTCTCGCACCCCATGCGTGAACCGCCCACCTAGACCACTCACCCCTTCAACCCTGACATATTACCTGGCAATTCCGATTTAATTTTCGCCAATTCAACGCTTTCTTCCACAATAAATGCGATAAATGGCTCCACTCACACTGAAAAGTTGTGCTGAGCCGGGGATCGATCCCCGGACCTCTCGCAACCCATGCGTGAATCGCACCACTAGACCACCCATTCTGTAATCCGAACATATGACCTGGCAATTCCGAATCAAATTTTTTCATTTCAACGCTTTCTTCCACAATAAATGCGATAAATGGCTTCACTCTCGTTGAAAAGTTTTGCTGAGCCGGGGATCGATACCGGGACTTCTCACACAATATGGGTGAATCGCCCCCTAGGCCACTCACCCTGCATCCCTGACATATGACCTGGCAATTCCGATTTAATTTTCGCCAATTCAACGCTT
>MQTX01000136.1:12057-19583 GCA_009735665.1 Angiostrongylus cantonensis
AGAATTTGTTAAGTTTTAACGAAACCTGAAGTACCTATTCCTATTACATTTTTTCCTACAGATTGCAATTGCTTGATTTCTGGTATTCCTTCCTCATGTCTGGTTTACGTCTCGGCTGGGAATAGCAGTGACTTCTTTAGGTAACAAACAAAGACAAGTAAGGTTACAGGCATCAATTTTCTCACTACCCGTGTGCAATAGAAAAGCAGGAAGCACAGTGTTTAGAGAATCTGCCTAATAATATCGTAAAGTCGTTGACACTGATCCAGCACTGGACCAATCAGAGCGCTGGTACCGAACAGTTTTGCTGTGATATCGTCTGGAAATACTTTCCCATCATTACTGGAAGCCTGCTACGTTCTCTTTGGTGAGGAGATTCGCGATCACTTGCGACACGAGTACGAAGTATTAATAACCCGCTATACGGTGCTATGTTCGCAATGACAAATGATTTGTAGATTTCAGAATGGTGCTTGCAAACATCACCATCTTGGAGACATGCCAACTGACAAAATAGCAATGGTACGAAATGAATGTAAGCCATGCTGAGACCCATCCCATGTCTGAAGGCAGTCTGTCTAAGTAGTATGCAAGATCACTATGAGCTCGAACCGATGATGATGTCGCTTTGCGTAAATAGATGTGTTTGACGTACAACCACGCGTTAACAAAAATTTGCAGCACCTTATTTCATTATACAATAACACAATAAGTTTTTGTGGGTATCTTGCTGGGAAAGCCTGGCAAGCTACCCGTGAGTATAACCAGCAACACGTTCAGAGCCCAGCAAGCTATACGTGGGTATCAAATATGCTAAACACAGTAAAAAAAAAAACGGGCCTCATTCCCCTAACCCCGAAAGAGCCCCCAATTTCGCAGCGCTGGGTAGGACGAGTACGGAGAGGCTGTTAAAATCTCAGGGCCAATGGAAGCTGCCTGGATCAAGAATTATGGTGAAAATCATCCACGATTACTACTCAGATCTCTTCGATAGCCACGTCCATCTCCCGTCTTATGAAATAAAACAGGATGGATATGCTGTTCCACCGGTTCTCCGTTCTGAAATCCGACATGCCATTTCGTCGGTGAAAAATCGAACAGCACCAGGTCCGGACAAGATAAAACCAGATCATCTGAAGAACCTTCCGCCAGTCCTCGTAAACACACTGGCTTGCCTCCTAACACGCAGCCTGCCTGAATGCAAGGTCCCTACTGAGTGGAAGACCAGCAATAAAGTGTTATTTTCAAAGATGGGTCACGTACACGATATCGGCAACTATCGCCTAATCTGCTTGTTATCAGTCGTCGACAAACTTTTCACTTCAGTCATCTAAAACAGGACTGACAGAATACTGGACGAAGGACAGCCATGTGAGCAAGCAGGGTTTCGAAAAGCATTCAGTACGATGGACAACATTCACACGATAACTAGGCTCACTGAAGTATCGCGAGAGTACAAAAGACCGCTCTGTCTCACTTTCATCGATTTAAAGAAGGCCTTAATTGAGATAGGAGCAGTCATGGAAGCCCTTGGTAGTATCTTGCTGGTTGAATCAAGTGCGTGCCGTAGCTTGGATACTGTAGTGCAAGAAAGCAATGACGTGGCTGTTGAAAGGGATCTGCCTTTTGGAAACGTGGGAGCAAACACCTTGTGAGTGTTTGTCACGCTCATTTTTCGTAACATACTATAAACTTTCATGTTATGATTAACTTTTTGTGAGAACATGTCAGTTGCTTTCATTCCTAACTCATGTGGAAATTTAGACAAAAAGAGGAAACTGAACAAACATTTGTGCTTAAAAAAAAGTTTCAAAAAAATAACATAAATATGGTAACTTTGTGAAGGTGGGTGCTGAGATAAGTATTTTGATCTAAAGAGCTATCCCGTTGAAGACCCCCGCCGAGGTGTCTGGCCTAGTGGCAGATTTTCGGCTCTGGGCTCCAGTTAGCGCAATTTATCGACTTCATTCTATAAATAGCTTTCACGAAGGTTTATTCTTTATAGGAGCATACATGAACGACAATCTATCTGTTGTATTTTATAAAAACTAAAAAAGCTAATTGCTAAACAAGAAAACGACGCATAAATTAGCTAACCAGAAAATTCGCTTTCCACATGGTGAGCAAGGTAAAACGTGTCTATAATTTGGGCGTTACAAAAGCTTGTGAATACAAAACGTTGGTGCTCTGTCAGGGATGGACCATGCATTCAATTTCATTCGTGTAGTGGTAGAGGTGAGCGAGTGCACAATTTGCCTCGTATAATAAGTTACAATAGTTTAACAAGTGTATTTACTTTCTCAAACAAGCCCTTTAACTTGTCGACACCGGAGACACCGAGGATTGCCAAAGCTGAAGAATCGAAGCACCTCAAGGATGTATGCAAAGATACCTCTAAGCATTTCCCTACACGCAACCGTTGACTGAGTACGACAACGACGAGCAGAACACTAGACATTTAACTTCAATCGAATTTTTCGATAAACCTTCTTTCAGTTTAGAATGAAATGCAGCTTCTTTTTGATCAGTTGCTTTGATTTGTAGAAGATTGTTCCAACATTTCCGCAATCAATTTATGATAAAAGGCAACACTGGCTAAGTGGTAAAAACCGGTGTGCTGTGTTTGATTGATGGTTTCACAAAAAATACCGCTAGCCTCGAATGTTCTGTGACTGCAGAACGAAGTCCTTAACTGGACTTAGCATGTCACAAATCATAATTAAAATTCCAGTCTGGATTACAACTAACGTCCATTTGAAAACACAGTTGAGTGAATACCTTCAAGCTGGCGAAGGATCACTAAAAATCCATTTTTTATTTTTATTTTATTTTACTTTATTCAAATTTTTAAAATTTGTATTCCTTCATAGTCCGTATTAGAATCATTATCACTTGCAAACTAATTTTCAATGCTCTCCGCCGTCGAGAAGGAAATTTGGTGCAAGCTAGGCAAATCCTACATTGATCTATTGAGATTTAATGAGTGCGAGCGACGTTAGGACGAAGACGCTCTTGTAAGGTTTTCTCGGCATGCTGAAAACAACCAAGCACCGAACAAGTATGAAGTTCTCGTATAAAACAGATGGTGGAATAATCACCAATGCTGTCAGATTGTTTCATGTTCCGCCCTTGCAACACCATAGTTTTTTTTATTCTCAGATGTCGATTTCCATTCATTTGCAGCATGTTTAGCTCAAATAAAGTTTGGTGTGCTCGTTTTGTCAAGCACTTAGATAAGAGCCGGCACGCGCGTACTTGAAGAAGAACTGTTAATGTCTGTAGGAAAAGGCTCTGGCACAAAATGTACTCAGGACAAGCTATGTTGTAGACCCAGCTTTTTTGAAGGCCTTTCATAACTCCGGGTCTGAATAAAGTCCTATAATAACAGTGAGTGACGCGACTTCCGCTTGTGGACTAAAGCCTACATGCTGATTTCATGCTCAACGAAGTGGTTACAAATATTTGAAGGAATATCGACTTAGATAAGTTGTCTTTCAATGGCGTATATTCTTCTTGCATTTTTTTTTTGATATGCTAGAATCGTCACACAGTGGAAAACCTCATCGACATGTAGACCCTGATCGACGTGATTGGCTCAGGGATTCTGAAATAGATGTGCTATAGCGCTTCTAGCTTTTCACCGTCGACAGCCGTCTGCTATTGCAAATCATAGAGAGAGATTTGCTGTCTTAACGCTTGACTTTTCAGAATAGAAATTGTTCTCGTGGCAGTGGGCACTCGAACAACTCTACATTCCAGTTGATGTCGACGTAGGAAGCCAAATCCAGATATTTTTAAATGAGGTACAATTCTCTCTGTATGTTGACGTATGTCAATAGCGATGTAATACTGAAATAACACTGCATAAGACTCAGTAAAACTGAGAGTTTCAGAACTGTCTCTTATGCCGCTTAAAATGTGATACATTTTTCAATGAACCTTTAGTGTGGCTCTGTTCTTCAATAATGCGGATTAGCTCCACTTCATACTATTGGAACAAAGTAATCAAAGAAACTTGAAATGAATACAAGATCGAATAGATCTTTACATGGATTCAGATCTTGTAGCGTTGTTCTCGCTTAGGTTGCAGAAAGTTCCGAAGTTGGGTGCCAGGGAATAATGTTCACTTCACCAAAACAACCTAAATTAAAGTGTTTTTGTCCGGAGAACGGTTCTCCTAATTAAGATTAACTTCTAATCACTCTTCAGCAAAAATGTGTTGGCCCACCGATGGACCTCTGTCGTACTAAAACCTCTTGAAAATTGTTTAAAAAACGCTATCCGCAATGGTGGACACTTCCCGTTGTCATAAATAATATCTTAAAAAATGTTGCACACTTACTGAAGCTTTGGTGGACCTTGACAAGCTTCTGAAATAAAGTCTAGGGATGCTTTAAATACTTGTGTGTGAGGTCTCATTTGTGGTAATCGACTGCTGTCGGGAATACAGTTTATTAGCCACTATAGGCAATGTTGATGTGTTGCATAGAGAATCTTTTCTATCAATTTAGACAAATTACGGCTGCACTTTTATCAGGACAACTGCAGAATGCTTTTTTCGCACATAAATAAAATGTACGCTTATTATCTAGCCTCCACACGGCTGCTAATCGTACTATGTATCCATCAGAAACAAAGAGAGCTTTAAGCCCACAAGTTTGATGAAGTTACTACAGCACAATATCTCTCCCAAACGATGGAAAAAGTTTTCGTCACTCTTCCTCGGATTTCCACAGGTTCATTCAACAACTTGTTTCGTGCAACAAATCGCTGCTACTGCTCAGCCTCACATATTTTCTGTTTGACAAAGCAAACCTCCACTGGTAATAGTTAGTATTCCAGAACTGTGAGTTGGCCGACTTTCCACACAGAAAAGTCGAACGCAAATTAGCATCTGCAAGTCACTTATATGCTGATTAGGTTTTAACGCACGAAATCAAATTGAGTTTTGCAAATTTAGCCAAGCTCAAAGAAAACTCGAATCCTCCACGTTTACACAACGTCATTATTCTATCGAACAGCTTAACACTTCAACACAAGCTCTCCGTCATAATCCATTATGTCAATCGATTGTCGCGATCCAAACCCTGTAATGAGTGGCAGTTTTTTTCACCCACTATCCACTTATTCAATTTGCACTATGACTGCCGACTTGTCTTCATATACAAACTCTATATGTTATGTACTGTGTAGATAAATCCGGCTCTTAAGAGAGCGCGGTCGCCGAAACGTTATTCGAGTAGTCTTTTTTATAAACATCGTGCTAGCTTATCTGTGAAGGACTACATATTGATTAGCCATGTCGAGATTAAAGGAAAATCGGTTTTTGAAATATCGCTACGCTCCTGCTCGTCGATAATGATACCGACTGCAGCAGAATGAATTGCACGGAGAAAAACAGACTCTTTTGTTTTATCGGCATCATCGAAGAACTCCAAAACCGTGAATTCTAGGCCGATTTTCTTCGTTTTTGTTAAACGACCTACGAATGTATCCAAAAACCTTGATGACCGAAAATGACAAAGGATTCTTTAAAACGCCGACCACAGTTTGGAGTTTTCAATGTTGATCGTAAGCATTCGGTAAACAAAAATAACTACGCAATGATCCCTCAGTAGAAGCTGTAATTTTAAAGTTGTACTGATTTGGTGCAATAAAGTACTGGAACATCCGAATTATCGATTATATCCGATGGAATTTCTTGCGTAGTTTCATTTGAATTTGCAAGGGGCAGTATTCCATTATTCTACTGCACCAAGCATTACATGGATGCGTTGGCCAATCCGAGTAGAACTCAACGCAGCAATTCGATCGACGCTTCTACTCTACTGTTTTATCATTCCACTCAGCCATCCGCTACATCACCGTCAAACCCATCAGTTATCACTGTCATAAGGGAAAATTACGCAGTTTTGTGTTTCGCATAGATGGTCATATAGGCGGTTACGAACAAATTGACGACGAAAAGTATCGGGTGGCATTTTTATCACGAGGGTGAAATGAATCCATATAAAAAGAACATCTAAATGGCACACGAAAAGCAAGACAAAATACCCAACTAGAAAGGTATAGGATACAAAACATAGCGGATACGTTTTTGATACAAAAGTCACTATCCTCGCACAGGGTACCAAAACACCAACGTGCAAACTTCTAGAGGCTTTTCCGATGAATACCAAGAAGCCTAGAATGAATAGCACGAAAGAGTGTCCAGAGATCAAACGTGATCTCACCTCGTATTTTCGCATAGACTTTTGGTGTGGGTTGGTGCATTCATCGACCATATGCTACTCTGATCGGCTGTTCTTCCTCAATGGACGGCACGTATTGAACAGTGGGTTTTTCGAGAAGCTGCTGATCGTGCGATTGCCATTTACCGTAATTTTTCTCTTTCTGCATGTGTTATTGAAACGTATGGTATGGTACATTGCATAGTAATATTTCCAGGCTCTGAAGAAGGTGATGCTTGCTAAGCTATCCACTTGAGGGTTGGAGGTACTCAAGGTTAACTTGCCTGTCTCTTTCCGAGTGGTGTTAGAGCTCGTTTATTAGATGGGACTCCTAACCACTTCTCGTATACATCGCAGTCATTTAATAGTTGGCTTTTCGCCGAAATGACTTTTAGAATATAATCCGCATAAAACAGAACACACCAAAGCACGCTGGAAACTTTGTGTGAACACGGAGGCTATGTGCCGCGCAGCACAGAGAAGGCATTCGTCCTCTAAATTCATCCGTCTTAGAGAAAACCATAAGGTTTTTGTAATAGTACCCAGGATCGACTTTCTATTAACCTCGGCATTGGATTATGAATTCGTCGTTTTGTCTCTCAGCAATCGCGAGGTTGTAAAACAGCATTCGTTTACATCCACATAATAACACATACAACACAATCGTAGGTGAAGTTTCGGCAGAATTGCCTTCTTCAGAGCCGCTTTTTTCATCTGTCTTCCACCGAGGAAGAACAGCCGCTGAGAGGCGCATATGGCTGACGACTGCAGCATCCCCAATCAACGATCGATGCGAAGGTAAGGGGCGAGATCCCGCTTAATCTCGGGGCATTCCTCCCTGCTATTCATTGTAGGATTTTTGGCATTTATCCAAAAAGCCTCGAGGAGTTTGCGCGTTGGTGTTTTAGTATCCCATGCGAGGATAGCGACTTTTATATCAAAATCGTCTCCGCTATGCTTTTGTATCCTATGCGTGCCTAGTGGCGTGCACTGTCTTGCTTTTCGTTTGCCATGTAGGTGCTCCTAGACCAGATTGAGCCATGATTGCCTTTTCCGGAGGCCCGCATGTTACACACTACACCACTAAGCGTCTTTCTTCACCTTTCTCTGAGCTGGTTTTCTACCTAATTGCTCCATCAGCAATCAACCGTCGACATGATTGAACTAACTGAGAGAAAAGAAAAGCAAGGGCCTCAATGGTGCGTTGTGTAACAGCGACCACCAGGAAAGGATAGTCGTCTCTTGATCTGGCCTGAGGTCCACGTTTTGAGAATATCTCAGCATCATTGTAGAGAA
>MQTX01000136.1:37133-58897 GCA_009735665.1 Angiostrongylus cantonensis
AACAGCAACAACAACAACAACAACAACAGCAACAACAACAACAACGACAACGACAACGAAGGCCTATACGAAGGTCGCATCAGCTAAAGAAGATTAGTTTATAATATTATATAAATAAATATATCAAGCAAATTATCCTTAGAGCTAAGTAAAATTATCAAACCCAGTTAGTGTATTCTATTACAAACAAACGCCTAAGTGACTTTGCAGTCAATTTAATTTTACCTAGCTCTAAGGATAATTTGTTTGATATATTTATTTATATGATCTTATAAACTTTAGCTGATGCGAAGTTGGTGTAGGTCTTCGCTGTCGTTGTCGTTGTTTTTGATGTTGTTCTTGTTGGTCAAGGCTGGCGTTTCAGCGATTTCATCGTCCTCAGAGCCGTGATGTTGTGAGTGGGAATCAAAACTATCTACGCCGAGGTTTATAGAAAGTCAGTCTTTTGGAATAATTTTTTGTTAACATGTTTTTAACCACATATAAAACTGCATTCGGAGTTGTTCGGAGTCGCCTTAAACAAACAAGTCAACGGCAACTCTGAAAAAGAAAAACAATCCATTTGCAGAGAATTTTTCCTAAAACCAATGAAAGCGAAGGATTTCTGGTATTTTGCAACGAAAATGTTGTCGTATGTAGAAAAAAGTGCTTCCGGATGGGTTTAGATCATTCGAGCGATGCCCCAGTGAAGAAGATCCGACTCGAAAAGACGACAAAGAATCGAGATCGAGAAGCGAACGACTGTGGACCATCGACTTGAATCATCGGCTCTGAGGAAGCCAAATACGTCGAAGCCTTGGCGGAATAAATATTTGGTAACAGCCCCGTGTTATATTTGTGTTATAGTGGTTTGATTGGCGCTTAAGGGGTGAGAGGTCCTGTTATCGATCTCCAAAGAAACCCAAATTTAAACGAATTAAACGAACCGCGTGGATCAGTTAATGCTTAGCTAATCAATACGTTTTATCAATCACCTTTGCTTTGCTGTATGGTCCAAAGAGTACCATCGCACAGCTGAGTGGTCTGGGATGTGATTCTCGCTTAGGGGCGAGTGGTCTCGGGATCGATTCTATTAGGTCGGTACTTATGAAATGTCCGAGTTTATTGTTTTCATTTTTCGTCTATTTTTTCAATTAAAAATTTTTTTTTATTTATGTTTAATACATATTGTTGAAGCAAAAAGTCTGCTCTTTCTATATTTAGTATTCTTTTTTTAGCTCAAGATTTATTATTTTAACATTCATAGGCTTCAACTTAAGTGTGAATCAACACGATATTCGTGTCCTTTTTTCTACGAGTGGAAGAGTGCGCATGATGCCCCAGCAGGAGCTCGGAATGTCATCTGGTTATTTCGACTTCGAAGCTAGCGAAGGCCTCGGAGGTCCTAGTGAACTTGACGACGACGAATAGCAGAGGCACTATTAGAAGCAAACACACGAAAAACTGTTCGAGAGCTTGTACTGCGGCTTGGTGCAAGCACAGAAACAATTTCCACTCCTTTGAATCGCATAGGAAAGACAAGAAAGCTCGACAAGTGGTTGCCGCACGAATTAGACGGAAATCAAAGAAATCGTCGTCTTGAAGTATCGTCTACTCTTATTCTGCTCAATAAAAAACGACTCTTTTCTTGATCGAATTATGACGTATGGCCAGAATTGATTCTGTACGACAACCGTCGACGTTCAGCTCAATAGTTGGATTGCGATCATGCTCCACAGCAGTTCCCAAAGCCGAATTCTACCTAAAAGGGTTGTGGTGACTGTTTGATGGTCTGAAGCCTGGATGATTCGTTACAGCTGTTTGAATCCGAGCGAAACGACTACGGCAGAGAAGTATTGCCAACGAATCGACCGACATTAGAGAATAGAAAAGGACCAATCCTTCTCCACCACAAGGCCAGCCTCACAATGCGGAACTAGCGCTGCAGAAGGTGAACGGGTTGGTTCACGAAACTTTGCCTCATCCGCCGTATTCATTGCACCTCTTGCCTATCAACTCTCACTTCTTCAAGCAGCTTGACATCTTCCTGGGCGAGAAATGCTTCACCAACCTCGATGACGCAAAAAATGCCTCCAACGAATTCATCGTTTTCAGAACTGCAGTATTTTATGCAACTAAAATAAGTGAACTTAATGCTTGTTGGAAAAAAAGTGCTGATTCTAATGGTTCCCGTTTCGATTAACAAAGAATGCTATGAAAAACGTTTTGGTTACTTAAAGTTTACACTTATAGTCGAATATTTCACATGTTACAACTTAATAGGTTCAAGCCGATTTTGAAGGATAGTTAATCAATGTGCTTCTGTGATAGTGTATTGCGACTGTGGTTGTGAGATCCAGCAGACCTTTCGCATTGATGAATGGTTCAGTTGTGTGGCACTCGATCGTATGCCGAGAGCTCCTGTTTCCATCGTTAGAACAGAATGTTAACTTTGCGATTTTTTTCAAGTCCCACTGCCTTCTTTTAGAGGGATGGTTTTCATCTAAATGTAAAGGATAACCTAGAGTTTAGATTTCATGTTTTGTCCAGAAATTATGAAGATATTGTACTGACATTCGAATACACTAGTTATCTACGCATCTCTTAGCCTAAAGCGGTTACAAGAAACGAACGTCATGCCTGGCTTACATGAAGGCGCAAAATTGTACTATTATACTTAAGCGGTCGAAAGTTGTGTCCTTCGTACTTCCTTGATTAACACACACTACAGCTATGTTACCTATGATGGACAACTTGGGCTGGCTCGTAGCTAGCCATATCGGTTATTCTCTTGATGTTTTTTAAGCGTTCCACATCGTGTAAATGAGAGGATCGTATTCTGATTGACTCATGATAGAGGATGTGGTTTTGGTTGCGCAATTATGTATATCATTTCTTGGCAAATAGAGTTAGATTGTAGTGCAAACCAAATCCAACTATGTTTACATTTTTCTGTAGCCCTATCTTTCACTGAACTCGCTGAATATTTATTTAGTTTGGAGTAACAAGTTAAATGTACAACTACAATGACGATGTGGTTTTTTTTTTCTCGGAGGGGGAATTTATGCAGAATATGACTGCCTGCACCGTCCATTTTGATGCCACCAAGAAAGCGATTAAGGCAAAAAAATTGACCAGCAGTAGTTCTAAGGGTGATGTACCTGAAACGGTCATTTAAGAGAATTATCATATTACAACCCTTATTTGATTGTTCAAGATATGATCTCACAAAAACTGGTCTTAATTTATCTTTTACCTTTAGCGTAATGTAGGTGATACTGAAGTAATTCGGTGCTAAAAATTTTTCGATTAAAACAGTACAACTGTGAATAATAATCACGGAAGGAAAATCATTGCTTGGAAACTCTAACATGACTTTATTTTAACAAATTAAACTGTAGTGCTACAGAAATTTTAAATTCGATAGTATGCACAAAATTCCTCTTCTCTCCGTACTTGCGCCCAGTAATCCTCCAATCTGTCCGGTGTTGGGAAATTGGTACTAGGCTTCTTGTCTGGAAAGAACTCCGCCGTTTCACAAAGGCCAGCACCTATCTGTGGTGAAGCAAGTGGGAAGGATTCCAGTTATAATATTCCCAACCAATTCCCAGGATGACTTTCTATTAACCTCCGCATTGGAGTATGAATGCGTTGTTTTCTTGTTCAGCAATCGCGAGGTTGTTATACACAGCATATATTTACTTCCATAGAAAAACACACAATACAATACAACACAACAGTAGCTGACGTTTCGGCAGTATCGCCTTCTTCAGAGCCTGGAAGGGTATACTGATATACAATTTATTAGGCCAAACACTCCAATAACACTTACAGTAAGACGAAAAACTTCATGGCAATTACATGATTAACGGCTTCTCGAAAAACTCACCGCTTTTTTACATGACTTCCAATGAGGAAGGTTTGAACAGCTGATTATAGTCGCATATGGTTGATGACTGCGCCAGCCCACATCCGAAATTGATCCAAAGATACGAGGCCAGATCGCGTATTCGGTGATATTTCAATTATCGCTACCGATTCCTCTAGACCTTCCCTTTTTAGGCATCGTTTTATAGCTATGCTTACTTCATCGCTAATAAAGGTCATCATAAACGGGACCTTCTTTTGGCCAAGTGTTCAGCGCGTCGCTCTCGTGCTGAACTTATTTCCTGCGGTAACTACTTCGTAGCCATTGGAGATGGCTGTTTGCCGAGCCAAGTCGCGTGATTCTTCCTTTAGTTCCCTGGTTGTGAACACAGAGGTAGCTGTTCGAAATATGTTTCTCACAAACGCCCTCTTTGTGTGTGATGGATGGGAAGAAAGAGGAAAGGTAGCAGTCATGTAAAAAAGTGGTGAGTTTTTCGAGAAGATGTTGATCATGTAATTGCCATGAAGGTTTTCATCTTTTTGTAGGTGTTATTGAAGTGTTTGGCCCAATAAATTGTAATTCAGTATACTCTTCCAAGCTCTGTAGAAGGCGATACTGCCGAAACGTCAGCTACTGTTGTATTGTATTGTGTGCTTTTCTATGGAAGTAAATGTATGCTGTATAACAACTTCGCAATTGCTGAGCAAGAAAACAACGTATTACCAACCAATATTCAAGGACATCCATGAAGAAGAACAAAATCTCCAAGCAGCAGAATCAACGTCAACGTGGAATCCGAGGTCTTTGGCTGACCATGGATGGTAGCAATCGAATCGTGTGCAAGAAATGAAAGGCTCCGTAGATTATGGGAGTTGACATTGTTAAAAATTACAATAAACAAGTAAATAAACAAAGTTTGTCTTGATTATTCCTATGTTTGCAATTCTTTCAACAAATATCATGTTTTTCACCATATATTTTTCCTTGTCTTCTAGATCCGTAATAGATACTAGGAGTGGGTAAGACGTTTACATGAACGACTGTTGAAACATAGGCTGAAAATAAAAACAAATAGAAACAATTAAAATTTTGCACTTTTATTATCGATTAGGGCGGGTGTGGTGCAGTGGTCAGTGGTGCCTTGCAACACACACGTGGAATCGATCCCTGCTCCCATGGCCCACCAAGCATTCCATCCCTCCGAGGTTGGCAAATCGGTACCAGACTTGTATTGGAGGACAGCAGGGCTGGGTTGACACATCGGTAAGCCATTTCGAGTCATATGCATTCAATCACCTCCAAACGATGCTTAATGAAGAAGACAAGGAAAAATATATGGTGAAAAACATGATATTTGTTGAAAGAATTGCAAACATAGGAATAATCAAGACAAACTTTGTTTATTTACTTGTTTATTGTAATTTTTAACAATGTCAACTCCCATAATCTACGGAGCCTTTCATTTCTTGCACACGATTCGATTGCTACCATCCATGGTCAGCCAAAGACCTCGGATTCCACGTTGACGTTGATTCTGCTGCTTGGAGATTTTGTTCTTCTTCATGGATGTCCTTGAATATTGGTTGGTAATACGTTGTTTTCTTGCTCAGCAATTGCGAAGTTGTTATACAGCATACATTTACTTCCATAGAAAACCACACAATACAATACAACAGTAGCTGACGTTTCGGCAGTATCGCCTTCTTCAGAGCCTGGAAGGGTATACTGATATACAATTTATTAGGCCAAACACTCCAATAACACTTACAGTAAGACGAAAAACTTCATGGCAATTACATGATTAACGGCTTCTCGAAAAACTCACCGCTTTTTTACATGACTTCCAATGAGGAAGGTTTGAACAGCTGATTATAGTCGCATATGGTTGATGACTGCGCCAGCCCACATCCGAAATTGATCCAAAGATACGAGGCCAGATCGCGTATTCGGTGATATTTCAATTATCGCTACCGATTCCTCTAGACCTTCCCTTTTTAGGCATCGTTTTATAGCTATGCTTACTTCATCGCTAATAAAGGTCATCATAAACGGGACCTTCTTTTGGCCAAGTGTTCAGCGCGTCGCTCTCGTGCTGAACTTATTTCCTGCGGTAACTACTTCGTAGCCATTGGAGATGGCTGTTTGCCGAGCCAAGTCGCGTGATTCTTCCTTTAGTTCCCTGGTTGTGAACACAGAGGTAGCTGTTCGAAATATGTTTCTCACAAACGCCCTCTTTGTGTGTGATGGATGGGAAGAAAGAGGAAAGGTAGCAGTCATGTAAAAAAGTGGTGAGTTTTTCGAGAAGATGTTGATCATGTAATTGCCATGAAGGTTTTCATCTTTTTGTAGGTGTTATTGAAGTGTTTGGCCCAATAAATTGTAATTCAGTATACTCTTCCAAGCTCTGTAGAAGGCGATACTGCCGAAACGTCAGCTACTGTTGTATTGTATTGTGTGCTTTTCTATGGAAGTAAATGTATGCTGTATAACAACTTCGCAATTGCTGAGCAAGAAAACAACGTATTACCAACCAATATTCAAGGACATCCATGAAGAAGAACAAAATCTCCAAGCAGCAGAATCAACGTCAACGTGGAATCCGAGGTCTTTGGCTGACCATGGATGGTAGCAATCGAATCGTGTGCAAGAAATGAAAGGCTCCGTAGATTATGGGAGTTGACATTGTTAAAAATTACAATAAACAAGTAAATAAACAAAGTTTGTCTTGATTATTCCTATGTTTGCAATTCTTTCAACAAATATCATGTTTTTCACCATATATTTTTCCTTGTCTTCTAGATCCGTAATAGATACTAGGAGTGGGTAAGACGTTTACATGAACGACTGTTGAAACATAGGCTGAAAATAAAAACAAATAGAAACAATTAAAATTTTGCACTTTTATTATCGATTAGGGCGGGTGTGGTGCAGTGGTCAGTGGTGCCTTGCAACACACACGTGGAATCGATCCCTGCTCCCATGGCCCACCAAGCATTCCATCCCTCCGAGGTTGGCAAATCGGTACCAGACTTGTATTGGAGGACAGCAGGGCTGGGTTGACACATCGGTAAGCCATTTCGAGTCATATGCATTCAATCACCTCCAAACGATGCTTAATGAAATCGAATGCATGGCACATCCCTCAGGGATTGATCAACGCCGAAAGCTTTATCCTTTTATCCTTTTGTCATAGGTGTTTTCATAAGACTACAGCCCAAACTGTTTTTCTCTACAAACCTTTCACATGAAAAATAGAATTCTTTAGCAGGAATAGAAAATATGCGGAGATTACGCACATGTGAAAACCTTTGAAGTGTATTTATCCTGTATTGAAGACTCGATATTTTAATTATCTCTCTAAATTAAGTTGTATTAAATGGATGACTTACTTATATCTTCAACAGTACGTTTGAAAGGTAGGATTTCATCCTAAACAACACAAATTTAAATCGCTTAGTAAATTTTTTACTATTTAATTGTGAATGGGAAACATGTAGCGTTGTGGTTAAATGTCCCATGCAGTAGACACGTGACAACTGATTTTTTTTGCACCCTTAGCGCAGAAAGCCTTCTAACCCACCGACGTCGACAAATTGCTCTAGCAGGATTACAGCACTGAACTAGTACATCAGTGGGCCACCGCAAGTCATTGTATATTTCAGTCATGCAGTCAATCATGTATGGCAATGTTTGGTGAACTGGAGTGCATGGCATATTCCTCAAGGAGTGATCAATGCAGAGATTTTTGCCTTTTTACATTTGTAAGAGATTGAGGAAATCACTGCTGTAAATTAATGGGTTAGTTTTCCCATGGTGAAAGCAGTTTTAAAACTTAGAAAATGCAATGAAGGTCAGACAAAACTTTCTGAAAAGCACAGTTGTTCAGTTGTGTCAAATTGCATGAAATTCTAGTGGATTCACAAACATATTATATGAAGATATCGCAATGTACTTTAGTAGACTTGTTTAGTTGCACGCAATATGTTTTGTAACATGCGGTAACGAAGCATTGCTGTTGAAAGCTAAAGAGAGTAGAAATGAAATTGTAGAGGTAGAATTGTTACGCAGGATCACAAACCAAGGTTCAATATCGCCCTAGGGATGGAGAGGAGTGAAAAAGGAGACGTGCATTAGATACCATTTGTACTTTCATAGACGTCCGAGTGAACCTATCAATGCAGTGGGTTGTTGCTGTTATTCCTTCAGATAAATCTCATTCCAATTTTCTCACCTCAAAGGCATGAGAGGAATGCTTAAGCCGGGCCTTGAGCTTGAACTGATGACCATAAGTGTGTTACAGAGCAACACTAACTATTATGTTTCATACTCTTAAGGCCACACTCCATTCATTGATGAAGTGAAAGAAATTTATTGAAGTCGGTCAGCATACAGTTTAGAAGATGCAGCTTGTTTTTGACGAATAATTGAGATCTTAAATTCAACAGAAAGCTAAGTAGGCTTATATGTTGTCGTTCATATGTACTTTTTGAAACATGCCGTACCATTTGGGATGAAGCTATAGTCGCTATGATGGCGCTGATGGGTAGAACTAGCTGATAAACAGGCGAAACGAAGGACCTGCATGGTGTGGTGGTGAACGCGTTGGCCCAGAATGTGTAATAGCGTGTTCGTCTTCACCGCAGACACCTGCGGTCTGGAGTTATGCAAATATCTCAGCATTATTGTGGTTGTATGTTGTACCATTGTTGATCTTTGAATTGGTATTACCTTATAACCTTTCATTTTCAAAGTTCCCCACCACACACTGCATACTACGTAACATCATCAAACGCTAAGCTCGGAACGATAATTTTTTGTAAACAATATATTCCATCAGAAAAGATGTGATTTTGCTTTAGAAACTAAACATCATAGAAAAAGAGGTCAATTTTCGATCTCAATTAGATAAAACTCATGTCGCCCTCATTCAATCTGCATTTGAAAAAAGCTAAGAAAACAAAAAAGTGAATTACAGTAAAACCGACGGCGAATTTTTTTTTTTTGACAGATGAGGAAAACACAGATAAGCCGATAGCTCAAAGAACTATGTTACTTCGTTTACCTCAACGAGCAGGGAAGAAATTGTAACTCCTGGTTGGCTTGAGAGAGCGTCCAACGTCGTCATTTCTGCTGTTAGAGGATTTTTAAGGTCGCCCAACAGTTTCCAACCTGTCAAATCGTCACGCGAAGAGTCTGCGTTGTTTTTACGTGACTAAAAAAAGTATTAGAATAGACTCATTTATTTTTGCTTCTGATTATACTCTGTTGATAATCTATCCATTAAACACATCTATGAAAAACTCATTGAGATTATATATACTATATTCTATTGCATATATATATATATATTGTATGTATAATGTCACCTGTATCACCTGTAGTCCCGTTGATCGTCGAGTGACTCGAGCGGGCGCCAGTAAATCCTCCACTTTTCCCTATTGCGCGCAAGGGTAGCCTAGTGGGTTCTGCTCACTTTAGAAACTCGTTGATCTTCATATCTCTTTTTTAGGCTTTTCGTGAAGAACTCTGACAATCGGGTCGGTAGTCTTTCTGCAGTACGTTCGACATCTCGAGGAATCCAGTCACTAACAGCTCTTGTCCATCGGTTCATTCATACGCATTACGCGTCCGGCCCACCTTATCTTCGACCTTTTGGCGTACAGATCGTACAGGAGACGAAAACACAAGCGAGCAAAACACTCGAGGCGTTCTGGATTAATTCCAGAAATCAGAAAATGAACCGCAGGGAAGAATGCCTCGTTATCACGCGTGATATTGGGCAGTATATAAGCTTATTATTTTGATGGGAAGGGCACATTACGATTCCATGTGAATTCTGTGCGGTTGGTCTCCACTAGACATACTCAGTTGAAGCCTCATAGAAAGCGGTGGGTGAGCAAAGTTGTGTTCATTGTGGTTGAAATCTTGGTTTAGCGTTTTCTTTGTTTGGTTATGGAGGCGTTTGACCGAGTAGATTGCTGTCAACTTGACCTTTCCAGGCTCTGAAGAAGGCGAAGTCCGCCGAAACGTCAACTTATTTGTGAATAAAGAATAATAATAACACCTCGCGTTTGCTCAACAAGAATACGAAGAATTACTTGATCAATGGCGAGGTTAATAGAAAGTAGGTCGTGGAAGTTTATGAGATGTTTTGAAAACTCCGAACCGTAGGTGTTTGCGGTGGGAATCGAATCTGCAGTTACCCTTAAAAGGCTTAAATTCATTCGTCCTAAAACGTTACTTACTTATCTGGATACTTTTACTTTTGGACGTTTGCACTCTCTTGGAGTCCACTCTAATGTTCTTTTCGTCCATCTCTCGTCTGTTCTTCTCATTATGTGACCGGCCCATCTATGTTTCGCTCTCGATGTATATTCTCCTGGATCTTGAAAATGTGACAGATTTCGAAGGGCAGAGCGTCGCATTCCGGCTAGATTTTGAGAGTGCCGGTTATGTCTTAGAAGACACCGCTCAAGCGCTCTGTAAGTAGTGCGAAGAATTCTTGACGTGGTTGAAGTATCAACCCACGTCTCGGCAGCATGACAGAGCGCTGAGGAGACCGTAGAATCGAAGAGATGAGCGCAGTTTTTCGGTTCCTTCAGTTGGTCGGTGGCTTTTTTGTGATGCCCGAATGCGGCCCAAGACCTGCTCTCCTTCCTCTGCTTAGTTCTTCCTTCATGTGTTCGCCATGCTCATTGATCGTCTAAGGTATGCGTATGAGGCGGTGCCTGCGACCAGAGAGCCATCTAGTTCAGTTTCTTCGAATTCGCACCATGGGTTTTTCATGAACTGGATCTTTTTTTCTTGATTTATACGTAGTCCAGTTTTTTTCCTGCTTTATTGAGCCCACTGTTCATGGCTTCTACTTCGGCGGTACCTCTTAAAAAATGGCGTTGCTGTCGGGGAAGCGAAGGTTTGAAAAGAGTTTTCCATCAATACGTACACCTTTCTCATCTTAATCGAATGACTTCATTATCCACTGCAGTACGTCACTTAAAAGCTTTGACGACTTAGTATCGTCCTGTCGAACTCATTTTCTGTGGGTTTGGTAAGAAGTCGATAAAAAGCTGCATTTCTGTAGTGCAGTTCCTACTGCAGTCTGCTAGAGTTCGCATATAGGAGAGGTCCACTCCAAGGTGGACGAGCGCTGATAGAATTGCATTTGTTTCCAAAAATTGGGATTGGAGAAAAGTATTGTTGAAAAACTTTAACGACCCCGGACACAGATTGGATGTGGACTAGACTGCAAAATCCTTGTCGAAATCCTGCTTGCTCCATTGGTTGGGCCTCATTCATTATCCTTGATATGCGCAAAAAGATAATCCTCGTAAAAAGCATGTAGATTGCACTCAAGAAGCTAAAAAAAAAAGCTCTCGGCGTTGATCAATCCTTGAGGAATGCGCCATGCATTTGACTTTCCTAAGTATCGTTTGAAGTTGATTGAATGCATATCTGGCCTTTACTCGCAGTGGCCTATCGAGCCAGTGCTGCTGTCTTCCTAGACAATTCTGGTACCAATTTCCCGACCCTGGAAGGATGAAAGGCTTGGTGGGCCATGGGCGCAGGAATGCGTGCGTGTTGCAGTGGCGCCTCCAACCACTGCGCCACACGCGCCTTTCAAGAAGCATATCGGACAGTAATTGTAAAGATTCCTTCGGTCACCTTTCTTGAGCAGGATGACCGTGCGCAACGTCCTCCACTGGTCTGAGATTTTCTTCTTTTGAAGGTAAGCTGGTTTGCAAGAATTTCATGCAAATAGTGGTTTTGAGTTCTGAAAAAGTCGTCACCGATGTCATCGGGTTCTGCAGCTCTAACTGTTTTCAGGCCTTCTATCGCAAGTCGAACCTCCGACTGAAGAATTCCTAATGGTTTCTCTCCAGCGAAGATTTTAGGATTCGGGAAGGGGACTGTAGAATGTAAAAGGTTGGTGTAGAACGTCACCACTATTAATTCCATATCAAGGGTGGAAATTTTAGTGATTCCATCTTCGTTTATCAGGGCTGACAGCGAAACATTGCAGTCGCACAATTCTCAACGACATTTTTTCAGACTGCTTTTTTCCTCGGCTGCTTCCAATAGTTTTTTGCTGCCTGTACCCATGTCGATCTTCCTGCAAAGCTTGTCGGCAACTCGCACTTTTTACTACTCGTGTTAAACGTGTTGCAGTAGGCTGTCTTCACTTTGCTTCTCTGTTCGGACAACTTCCTAGTAGTAATGAAGATACGCTCCGACATCGCTTGAAGAACAGATGAATTCAGCACAATTTTTCAGTTCTTCGACAAAGAGCTCCTAATCTTCGGTCGGGTCTTCTTTAATCTACCACTCATGTGTCGATAGAATTTCATTTAGAATGTTTTTAACATATAGAGCGTAACTTTCTGTCGCAGTCATCGGGACATGAATTCTTTTTCAGTTTACGGCTGAATTAAATTTTTGCTCCAAAAAGGCGGTAATCAGAACCAGTACACAAAGACGTAACTACCGATGTGTCAAGTATGCGCCATCTTTTGTTGGTCAGAATGTGGTCGATTTCCTCGTGAATCATACCGTTAAGAGACTCCCATGTCCAGTAGCGGCTTTGTTTCTTCTGGAAGAACGAATTTCCATAGAAGAGATATGTCTCAGATAAGCGTCCTACGAAACGGTTTTCATTCTTATTTCTTTCTTTTAATTCGAAATTTCCAATCCTGTATTTGCGCTCTTTTGTCTTTTCAATTCTAGCTCTGTTTTAACAAACTTATAACGCTTTATCACTTCATAACTTTCTCTAGCTGCTAGTACAACGCATTCAGTTCATAGTCATCAGCTGCATCGGTTGGTGAGTAGCAGTCGAGGATTGTGAACTTCTCATGACGCGTCAGTTGAGGACATATAATGGCTATGCGAGGTGAGAGCATCTCGTACGAGTCGACGAGAAGGACAATGAACGTTTGAACGACAAAGCCTTTCCACCGACATTTCGTGACGGGACCTTTTCTCCATTGATGATAAGGACACCTGCTGTTCAGTTAGGGTATGTCGTTCTTCCCGTTTCCAATTTCCTGCAAGGCGATTACATAAAATTTTATGTGATCTGCAGATTCAAGAATGGCGAGCAGATTGGCTACTGCAAAAAATATCACTGTATTATACGTACATGTGAGAAGCAATCTCCATGGCATGTCGTGCCTGTGTTCGTCAGATCCATTGCCAGTAACGTCCTCGGTAACCGAAGATTTTGTTGCCTGTCGTCGATTATCTTACCTCCTAATGTCATAGACGGGAGCATCCTGTGTGCGGGGTACTGGAACAGTCTTATTGCTGGTTGAGCAGTTTGATTCCCTCTGGAGTCCTGACATAACCTTGCAGGGGCGTATCCAGGTCTTCACCATGATGTAGATCCGAGGAAACCTCTTGATGCTGGGATTAAACCTGAAGCGCTACCCGACTGACTAATCATATTAAAGTTGAATAAACGTCAGTTTTCAAGAAATACTAAATATTCGAAAACAGCTTAAGTCAAAGTCGGGTTGAAGAAATAAGAGGAAATTTCGGTAGAGTTTGCTTCGGTAATGAAGTGCATGCAGTGACGATAGAATGGCATACCTTGAAACTGTCCTCAACCTTAATGAAATAGGAAGTCACCGAATAATACCTTAGAATATCTCGTTTTCCTAGTAGACAGCTGAAGGTTGCACCAATTTAGTTAACATTTATCATATGTAAAATACAAAAGGTGATCAATGAATCGGATGCGTGACGTAGGGTTGCAACTACTCACGTAACTGACAGCCGCTCTTTCGATCTCAGCACTCACTTGTTCCACAAAGCGTTCCGTTTTTACCTAGTAGGTCAACAATATAGCAATGGAACCCTGGAAAAGATCATAACGAGTTCGATTCTCATTGCAAACACCTGCGGTTCGAAGTTTTGCATTTATCTGTCTCATTGTGGCTGCATTTCACAAACTGGTGTGTTTTGAATGTGAACGGAAAACTCTAAATTCACCTGGATAAGCTTTCATGAATTTTTCTAGATAGTTCATCATTTTTAAATGACGCTCACTGCACGCGCCGTCGAAACTTTTCTTCAAATTTAAAGATGACAGTCTACGAAGGTCGAATGATCTGTACGACTTCTATGAATAGCATCACGTTTTTTTTACCAAAGCTCTACACTGATTTCGTTGGTGCATCTCATGAAAAAAAATTCAAGCTTAGAGGCTAAAAGAAAAGACACAGAGGACTATAATCAAGCTAAGATTAAAAATTTAGATTTAAAACAAAACAAAGAGCCACCGGAGATCAAAAGTGTGAGGAAATCCGGATTACTGAATGAAACGGAATCCATGGGGCAGCTTCGATGCATAATAAGGAGCTATAGAGATTGGAGAGATTACTGGTACCAGCCCTAGTAGCTCGATTATTAGCACGATCAAAGGTAGCGCGTAATTTCTATAACCGTCTACTCGTACCATATTTTGAGTATAGAAGTGGTGCTTTAGCTAGAAAGCCTTGATGTAGAAAGTAGAGGATTATCGCGGTAAGAAAAATAAATCCTTTGCAACGCAGAATTGTGAACAACTTCGTAGAATTTCGTCTTAACAACGAGTTAGATTTGGCAAACAGAGAGTGGATTACCTCTAAAGTACGCAAATAAGGCCGTGGAGTTTCTCATAAAATTAGGATGTAGTTTGACGATAAGTGATACTCGATTCTCCCTGGAGTGGAGAGAGAGTCGGGCTAGAATGCTTCCACTTATACTGCAAAGAATGAACTATTTCCAGACAAGTATGGGAGCAAGTTTCCGACAACGGAGGGATGAGAGACCTGGCAAGCTTGTCAGGGTCGAACCAACAGCGCGTATTTGCAATTCGATGTCCAGTACTTGGTGACTGTCCTCTGGTAGTCCGCATACATCGTGTAGGTCCTCGCTTGATGAAGTTTGGGACGACTCGGTGTTTTAGGCAGCGGCGGAGAAAGTGTATCGCCTGTCGGGCTAAGACGATCTTTTACCTTAGTGACAGTGCTTCCCTTACAAGTCGGAAGTAACTTATTGGCACATCATGAAGTAACTTCCACGACCGACTTTCTATTAACCTCGGCATTGATCAAGTAATTCTTCGTATTCTTGTTGAGCAAACGCGAGGTGTTATTATTATTCTTTATTCACAAATAAGTTGACGTTTCGGCGGACTTCGCCTTCTTCAGAGCCTGGAAAGGTCAAGTTGACAGCAATCTACTCGGTCAAGCGCCTCCATAACCAAACAAAGAAAACGCTAAACCAAGATTTCAACCACAATGAACACAACTTTGCGCACCCACCGCTTTCTATGAGGCTTCCACTGAGTATGTCTAGTGGAGACCAACCGCACAGAATTCACATGGAATCGTAATGTGCCCTTCCCCTCAAAATAATAGGCTTATATACTGCCCAATATCACGCGTGATAACGAGGCATTCTTTCCTGCGGTTCATTTTCGGATTTCTAGAATCAATCCAGAACTCCTCGAGTGTTTCGCGCGCTTGTGTTCTCGAAAGCGGTGAATGTGCAAAGCTGTGCTCTATGTGATTGAAATCCTGGTTTAGTATTTTCTTTGTTTGGTTATGGAGGCGTTTGACCGAGTAGATTGCAGTCAACTTGACCTTTCCAGGCTCTGAAGAAGGCGAAGTCCGCCGAAACGTCAGCTTATTTGTGAATAAAGAATAATAATAACACCTCGCGTTCGCTCAACAAGAATACGAAGAATATCTCATAATCATTGTGGTTGCATTTCGCATAATATCCCGCCTTGAAAAGTTGTAGTAGGAAGGAAATAAAGAGCTAAGACCAGTTTGTACATAGCAGTATGAATTGGGTTCATGCTGAATGTCTTCAACGGGTGGTCAAATGATAGGCTACACTTCTATCAATGCCAGTTGAGTTTTATGACCCGAAATTCACAATTAATGCAATTTAGCCTTTTAATTTGCTTCTAAAGAGAATCGCAGACTTGAAGCATAAGTGGGTAAGAAAGTAATTTCAAGACTGTTTTATCCGACAAATTTTTTGTTTAGAATGCTTAAATGACCGATTGTTGAGTACTGTCAGCAAATATGAATTTCAGGAACACCGAAAGTCGCATGAATATGGCCCACAACCTTGGCCCTCAACACACTGAAGGACCTCCACCACGCTGATGAACACTTCTTGAAATTCTTCGAGAGCAATCGCGAATCTGTTGATCGATCATTTTTCTTCTTCATGGCCGACGATGGACCACATATGGATCGAGTGAGTGTCTTCCATTGCTATTTGTTACAGTTTAAAAGGTGTAAAGTGATTCACGGCTTCGTTATTCTTAGATTGGTAAAACACGTCTGGGAATGTACGAGAATCTTAAACCATTTCTTATGCTGACGATTCCGTCTCAGTACCGGAATACATCAATACACCACCAAATGTACCGCAAGGCTAACGAGTTAATGACGAATTTCGATCTTCACGCAACAATCGTGGACATATTAAAGGCTGGAGGCACCTTCTTAACAACCACTTTGCTTTTTCGTTTGCTTTATAAACGACCACTTCATGCTGCTGTAAGATACCATAATTAATGAACTGCACATGTGACGATACACGAGCATCAAACACTCGCAGGATTGCTTCACAACCACTAGAACCTTTGCTGATGATCATGCATCATCCAGAAACCGAAAACGGGGCAGTAATTAATTGATCTTCAGCGATTTTTTCAGATACAACCGACAACTGGATTCTCGGATACCTCATACCGTGACCTCATGCCACTTAGCAGAGGATCTTCGCTGTTCACGGGGGAGTGGCGAGGAGTGAGGAACTGCCGTACACTACCAGTACCATCTGCATATTGTATCTGTCATTACAATGACACCACGGAGAAGTGAATACCAAGAAATTGTTCTTGTCGTTAGAATTCCTTTATCGTGCACAGTGGAAATGCTTTTAGTGCACTGGAATCACATTCTTGATTCTTCAGGAGGAATAATTGTTGCCGGTTAACCCCACTGAGACGCCATTCTTTTCTATTACTTCTGAATGAATGCACAATGACTTTAAAAATGCGTTTAGCGATAAAGCGTTGGGAGAAAAACTTAGAAAATTCTTCGCTGAACAACTGAATCAGCTTTCGCACAATAACGGCTTGACATAGATGTGTCAGAAGCAGCACTATTTCACGGTCAGACAGTGTTGATTATTTTTTTCAAAAATGTCGTCCTTACTATATTTGTACTTTTTAACACACCGCTACCATATTTAAGCATTAAATTTTAATAGTTGTTAACTTTTTTCATTTACTGACTATTACAGTTTTTCAAGGCGGGATTTTGATTTCAAGGCGGGATTGATCAACGCCGAGAGCTTTATCCTTTTGTCCTTTTTTTATAAATGCCAATGATATAATTAGGTTTACATGTGAAAGATATACATGAGAATAAGAATATCTACAATTCAAGAGTGATTAACAGTGGTTAATACTGTTACGGTAAGATGAAAGAGTCAGCGGTAAATTCTACTACACAATAACTGAGTTTTTTCCACATAAACTGAAGTAGCAAGGAGGAGGTCACTACTGCAAGACCGTATTCAAGCGAACGAGGCGACGACCGATGATGCCTATATATCTCTATTGGCATGCGCAGAGGTGCGACCCATCGTTTGTGGCTGCCTTTCTGCACACGCTGGAAAACTTTTTGCACCTCAACAGATAATGAAATCGTTTTACCAAGTAGTATACGAAGAAATCGTTCATCACAATAATGGTTCGTCAGATAACATCTTTACATTAGGAGCGAGTGGCATAGTTTTCAGATGATGTTTGTCCGAGAAAAGTACGAACTCTGTACAGAGTGGCAGTTAAACTATACATCGCAAGGATGCATAAGTGTAGGCTTGTGAATGTGTGTAGCAAATGCAGGAAGAGTGTTCTGTACTTGGTAAGGAATAGTCTGTACATAACCTCATTGTGTTCGTCTAGACGAATTCACCTACTATCTCCATATTTCGAATTCACCTACTATCTCCATATTTCCGCAAAAATGTTGATGAAAGCCTGTGTGGGGTGGATGTAGACACGCCCAAATTGGGTTTGCGGTCAAATTATCCAGATGAAATCACTCAGGTGACCTGCAATCTGCAGTTAAAGAGGTTTCATGAGCGTACAACAACCTCAATGGAAGATTTTATCGAGCTACATCTTTGCAGCATCCTTAGCCGTACATCAGGAACAAACGATTCCAATTTACTGGCCCCAGTGGAGAAGTAATTTATAATTGAGGAACAATTCGCAAAGAGTAGTAGAACGTTTGGGAAGTACAGTGCCATTTATTACGACCGTTACTATGCTTACATCGAAGAAACACACGAAATCACCAAATCTTCCCTTGAAGACATGTTAATGCGACCTGAGAAGTTCAAGTACGACGTCCTAAATTATGTTGAGGACACAGGACAAGAAATGTTCTTCGAAAAACATGGCACTGAATAAGTGGTATAGTTGACACCAACATGAGATTTATCATGAATGTATGACAAATCACACCATGCAAGAGTGCTCTAAGAAACTCGTACAAATATGAGAAGTATTTTGTTATAAAGGAACAGAAGTGGATCTAATAACGGACACTTCCGATAACATTACCCACTAACTGATGTTCATGATAGCGGAGAAGGATAGCTTCTTTATAACAAATACAGCTGTGTAACAGATAACAGCGTTCGTTTCCTTGTCGGCACAGACTTCATCACGAATATTGATCCATTGGTAGCCCAATGAGAAGTGTGAACTGTTCATTCAAAAACTGCAAAAAAACTATCAGGATGGCGAACAGCGTCTTCCATTCTGATCTTATTTATTTGCAGTTATCTGATCTGCATATATGTTCAGCTGACACGAATACCTCGTTTCGACGAATTATTGAATTATGGTTTTTCTCAAGCACACATTCGCTCAAATTCGTCAGACGTGCTGGAGCTGAGCTCCGGCATCTCTCGTCTGCATAGCTTCGGAAGCCAAGGAGACTGTTTAGTCGGCAGTCCTCTGCAGCAGCTTTGTCATTGTAATGTTGTCGTCTCTTAAATTCGTTTCATCCAGTTTCATTTACAATTTGATTCAACAATTTTTAAGAATTGTATTGTTTTTAAGCTAAGTGTCAATTGTTCTCCGATCATTGCTACAATTTTTTTCTGGAGCTACAGGTGCCCGACAACTTGCAACATTTAATTGTTATTTTAAGTAAAACCTATAAACTGGTTAAACTGTTGATTTTTCAAAAAAGACATTATTTTTCTAAAAAAAAAAGAAAGACTTCGTAGATTCGTATCGCGAGAGCAAACGGTTGTGTGTAGTGGACTCGGATCAACGCGGCTGGAGCCAAACACGTTGAAACGCAAGCCAAATGGGCATCCATATCAAATGTTAGCTAACCTATCAATGAGAAGCAGCACAGCGTTATCAGTGCGTAGTGCCGTCAAGTACTGAGGTGCTCAAACTACAGCAAAAAGTATTGGCAGTTATAAAATGATTCTGAAATTCTTCCGTTTAACGTAAAAGATTTAATGATCTTCTACTCGAGACGCTGCTGTCTCAAACTTCACTTTATTAAATGAATCCAAAGAAAACATAAAGTCTGTCTTCAGCACGGAGATTTTAAGACCACGCCCAGTTATCTTCCTATTTCGACGAGCTAATCTAAAATGCGTTTTAAATGCTACGTTCTCATAAGTCGGATAAAAAGTAGACTTAGCGTTTATGGAGTTTAATTATTACAAAGCGCAGTTGTAATCTGTTCGGCGCTGATCGAACCCTTAGGGATGCACTAGGAGCTATTGACTTCAACAACACACAACGTCTGACATAGGCTGCCTACAATACATGTGTGTGGAGAGCGAAGTGGCAGAGTCTACTCCGTTAAGGATTCTTGAAGATGGTGTAAGTAATTTTGCTGAGGTGGAATTTTTGAAAATCTTTCACATTTCGATTTTATCGTGTCTGCGACCAGTTGCACAGAATTTTATGCAGCCCTTTTCAGCTGTTCATTTTGCTTCACAGGGTCTTTTTTCGCTCTTGTACTGTTCCGACAGCTTGTGCAATTTAGATGTTAAGCCAGGTGACACGTGGAACTCTACTGTCTTCACTCAGAAATTTACAAAACCTTTTTCTACACGAGTTAATTTTGAAGCGAGAGACTATTCATTGGTTTTGTATCTGCTGCCTTTACCCATTCCTTGCCTCAGGCAGTTTACATCCTCCTCAGGCACTCATTGATCACTTATTGCATTTGGGGGCGTGGTGGTTGAGCAAGAGCAGTGGTTGTGATATCGATCATCATGAGAACAGTTCTGCTGCGATCGCGCCCCTGGGTTACCAAGCCTCTCGTTTTTCTTAGGCAGAAAAAAAAAGGAATTTTGGCACCAGACTTGTTTGGAAATAGTTAACTCTCTGCAATCCGAGTAGGAACACTTTAGTTCTGCTATCTTATTGCTCCAAATAGAATCGACTGGACAGGCATTCAACGACATTCATGACGAAAGGAAATCCCTCAAAGAGCAGCCGAACTCACGCTCAAAGGTGAAAAGACCTTTGTAGTCGGTGCATGCAACGAAAGAAGTCGAATGGAAGTGCTGAGATCTGCATAGTAGATGGGAAAGAAGCGTCGCTTAAAATTAAACGTGTCAATATTCTAAAGCCAACTTACCTTTAACCTCGGTATTACCAATCAACATGTATTTTTCTTTCATAAGCTTATAAGACGTTGATAAAAATTCTTTTATTCGGCTGACCTTTCGACGTCCACGTCTTCATCAGAACCGACGATCCGAGTGGATAATCCGCGGTTCTTCTTCGTCTCGAGGTGGCCTCTTCGCCTCCGTATCTAGTTGGTCTTCCTCACCAGGCCATGTTGATTAAAAATATCATCGTTGCAGCTTTTGTTCACCGAATATTTCTTTTTTTATAAATAGGTGGAGCGCGGAATCGTTCCACGATAAGAGTAAAACTCGGGACCTCAGATGAGCTTCAAACTCGCGATTACCCTTACTGGAGGCTCCCTCTTATTGCTGCTGCTGTAGAAAAAGCGAGCAAAGACTTCCCAGACAAGTCATATCCACTGAAAGTTGAACAACGACATTTGGCGGCGCAATAGAATTGGAAAGGCATATTGAAGTGGGGAAAAAGGACATTTTCATGTTATTCACAGTTCATTAAATGAGCCTTTTTTCAAGGTCACCAAAGCTTCTAATAATTGAAAGCCACAATGAAACAAAGCTCTTGGTAGGCATAAATGATCAAATAATTACCCGATGTTGATTTGAACTAGGACTGGAAAGTGGTAAGTGCGGCTAGTCTTCTCATGAAGAAATGAAGATGATAAGTACGATACAAAACACATGCCTACACGTGAAGGAAAGACTCACACCAACAATAGCCATTGAAGGAGACATTATTGGTTAGAATGTTTCAGTAGTGATCGTGTGATGTGCACATCACCTGCAGCAACGATCTTCTATCTGAAGACATTGTGGTTTATGTGAATATTACTTCTTGTAAAAAAGAACCGCAAGTTTTCTGCGAAGTCTGTTGATCGTGGGTGGGGAATGGAAGTTATATGAGAAGACTGTAGCTTCTTTCAAGCAAGTATTAAAATCCTCGACTAATCCCCGTCGACCGCCAAGCAAAAATTGCAAGTTTTTATTGTTATTGCTGTCGCTGCTAGTACCTAATATTGTCAAGCTGTATTTAGGATATACAAGCATGCTATACTATACTATATACACGTATATATATATATATATATATTGTGGCGCGTGTAGTGCAGTGGTTGGAGGCATCCTGCAACACACACGTGCAATCGATCCTCACGCCCAAGGCCCACCGGGTCCTCCATCTTTCAGCGGTCGGCAGATTGTTACCAGACTTGTC
>MQTX01000136.1:59884-106432 GCA_009735665.1 Angiostrongylus cantonensis
ATATATATATTGGAATTCTCTTTTGAAAACATAAAAAGTCCTGCAGCGTGGAAACGACCAACATTCGTGTTTATAAAACTGAACAGAACGCTTCAATATTGTTATAAGACTTCGTGCGCGTTATGATAATTTATCGGTAATGTTTTCTTTTCTTTCAACTACCAAATGGTAGGGTTTAGTTTTGGAACCATGATGAAGCTCATCGGTGGTTGTTTGTTAACACTGTTCACTGCTAGTCAACATCAGTGTGATCGTAATATTAGCTGTAAAGAATTTCATGTACGAGAATTAACCTTTTTCGTTTTCAATTCACACAATTTGCTCTTTTAAAGAAGACTGTGAATACATATTTTTTTAGGAAACCGATTTCGTTCCGGGGAAAGTCAAACCCTGTGTGGCGTTCGAACGCCCATATTATGAAGGAGAATTTTGTTCTGCTTATGGTGATCGTATAAATGGCTACACCAACCGTATAGAAAGCGTGGTTGGTGCTCCATTTGCCTTTTCTGACCACGTTTTAGGGTTTCGATTACTTGCTACTGGTACGATCTGTATCCACTAGTAGAACGACCTCCAACACTTATTCGTTCCCTTCCACCTTTTTTTTTCGTCCCCACTGATGGCGCTCCTTAAACGCGGGATACAATGCAATACAATGGGTGGAAGATAGCTTTCAACGGACCATGGTTGAAGCAAAGTGTGATTTGAGCAAGCTCTCGAATGAATGCAAAAGTTGCCATTAGTAAGTTTTATGTATTAAAATCTGAGATGGGGACGCATAGGGTACAATGCCATTCATCTCTTTCGACTCCGTTACACAGTAATATCTCGTGCGGTAATGTTAACTACCTCTCCTCTCACCTCTCACACCTAGTAAGGAGCGCTTGTGAGAACCATGTCTCGAACCAGCGCTTACACGTGAAGGGGACAGGAGGAAGAATACTGAAGCCGCCGCGGAAACAGCTATTTCTAATAGCTGCGAAACCGTAGAGCTCCTCAGGATAGATACAGTGGAGATATCCCCAAACGGTAAGCCCAATGATGATAAGGTCCAATTTATCCCGCCTTTCATTTGCAAGGAAATAAGCTATTATCCTCTCTCGCACATCGGAAACAACTACGCTTAAAATTTTTGAAGCGCTCTAGATAAGCTCCAAAAATCCAAAAATGAGCCGCTAGAAGCAATGCTTTGTGATCACAATCGACCTCGCACCATAACTCAAGCTGATTTTTTGATCTTTTTTGATCTCATAACTCAAGCTGATTTTTTTGAAAGAATCGCGGGTTCCATCTGTCCTTGAACAATTTCTTGGTTACTCAAAAAAAAGTTAATTACCATCATAAAAAAATAATAAATCTCTCGACGTTGATCAATTCTTGAGAGATGCGCTATGCATTCAATTCCACTAAATATCGTTGCAGGTTATTGAATGCATGTCTGGCCTTTACAATGACTCGCGGTGGCCTACCGAAGTATCGGGCTAGTGAAGCTATTCTCCCAGATAAATCTGGTACCGAATTGCCGACCCCGGAGGGTTGGAAGGCTTGGTGGGCCATAGGCGCGAGGATTGATTCCACGTGTGTCGCAGTGGAGCCTCCAACCACTGCGCAACACGTGTTGCCATTTGTGTTGGTATAGCCTAGATTATGTTTAGCATAGCTGGAACTTGCGATAGACAACATTTCAAAGCTCTATGAATAACATAAAAGGCCGAGTTTATATAAACAATCGGCATGAATAATTAGTATGTATAAATTTTACAACCTCACATTAACTCAACAAGGGCACGGTATGTTACGAAATATAACTTCTATAGTGCTGAGATATTTGTAAAACTCCGTGCCGCAGGCGTCTGCGGTGAGGAACAAACGCGCTATTGTCCTTTTCGGGGAGCATCAGCAATCACCCGTCATCGGGATTGATCTGGGCAGCCCAGGTCGGCATTCAACCCAGTTAAGCTGAGGCTATAGTTATAATCATAATCTTACCTTTTTATGTACTGCCTACTATTTTTAATGGCAAATTATAATGTAAAATACAACCACAACGATGCTGAGATATTTGCAAAACTCTGGGTCGCAGGTGTCTATGGTGGGAAACGAACGCACTATTGTCTTTTCCGGGGAGTAACGCGTTCACCGCAACACCATGCGGGTACTAGGCGTCGCCTGTCTCTCAGCTAGTTCTATCCATCACTTGCCATCAACAATCATCCGTCAACGGGATTGATCTGGGCAGCCCAGATCGGCATTGAACCCAGTTAAGCTGAGGCTACAGTTATAATCACAATCTTAACCTTTTTTATTTACTGCTTATTCTTTTTAATGGCAGGATATGTTGCGAAACACTTGCCAAGTAAGCGATAGAACTAGCTCAGAGACAGACGAAACGAAGGACCCGCATTGTGTGGTGGTGAACACGTTACTCCCCGGAAAAGGCAGTAGAGCGTTCTTTTCCCACCGCAGACAACTGCGGTCTGGAGATTTTGCAAATATCTCAGCATTATAGAAATTATACTTCAACAAGGGCAGTTTGTATGAAATAGAATGTTGGCAAAAATGTTCTCGCTTTATGTTATCAATGATTTGGTTACCAAAAGACGTATCTGTTTGAAAACTTTTGCATTTCATCCCGTCCACACGACCGACGAATTATGTTGGGCATCAATTGGTTAACGATTTCTACTCGAAGAAGCCACGTAGACCACTCCACTGTTCATTTGAGGTGTTACAGAGAACAGAACTGTCTTGTTATAGAGCATGCTGTAAAAGCTGTTTGTTAGGAAACTCTATGTTACTTTCCCTTTTGTAGAATTCCTTCTTATCCATAGCAATATTCTCTTTGAAATTTTTTTATAGGGTGAGTGTAAAGTTGAAAAAGGGCATTACATGGTATGCACATGTGAACGAGAATGCACAGTAAGCGACTTACCAGAGGTGAGCTATCATTAATGCTTTTCTTAAAACACCTTAAGTGACAGATCATTTCGATAAAATCACAGTTGCCCCTTGAAACTCGGACCTATTTCATTAGTTTTTTGTGCAGAATGTAATCAGAACTGCTTTGCACAAAGGTTCTTGTGGCATCTGCAGTAGGTAAATGCCGTGCAGTAACGTGCAAATAGCATTGAATTCAATGCACATATTAACTTTCGAAGTGGACACGACTCTTTCATTTAAAAGCAGTTTCTTTCCGGTTATTTTTCTGCACGATGTTTTTTCTGTTGAGAGACGTATATTCATTCTGTAGTATACGCAAAACAGATTAGTGAACCAGCGGCTAAACACAGATTGCTATTTTTTACACCTAATAAGCAAAACAAAATGTGGAATCTCGAGACACCATGCTAAAATATAGTATGGTTAACATTACCTGCACTCTTTGGTCGTCGAACAAGTGGAGCGAATCGAATGAATAGACAGAATCCTCCCTCTCGCCTCCCCATTGGGTTGCGTTCAGTCCAGGGACTGACTGTGTATCATATCTTTTATCTAGAGTCGTTGTGAAGATTTTTATTCATCTAGTCGTTTGTAATATTCCTGTGCGCTTGACATCATGTGAGACCCGAGGAGACTTGCATGGAAGTGATTCTAATACAAATGTATGCTAAAATTTACTAAAAATACCGGTTATATCTAAAAGAGAGGCTAGCAGTGTTCTACATCGATGTGATCCCATGCAGTATGCTTTCAAAAGCAGGCTTCAATCCCGACTCGCACAACCACTGCCGTTTTCCGAGCGCGTGCTCACAAGTTCTTACTTTTATAACCTAAAGTTCTTACAGCTTACTAAACCGCTAATTAACTAATTTGACTAAATTTTGCCTTATTTTGTTTCGTTCTATTTTTCCTCCTTCTACATAATGTACGATATATACCCCTATTATAGTTACAAAATGCAACACAATTAGAACTGCTGCACACAACTACCTTTTACTTCAAATTTAAACTATTCACATTAAAACTCTCAGCGTTGATGAATTCTTGAGGGATGCACCATGCAATCGCCTTCATTAAGCATCGTTTGGAGGTGATGGAATGCATATCTGGCCTTTACAGCGACTCATGGTGGTCTGTCAATGTATCCAGCAAGTGCTGCTATCCTTCAGACAACTCTGGCACCAATTTGCCAACCCCGGAGTGATGAAGGGGCTTAGTGGGCCATGGGCGTGGGGATTGATTCCACGTGTGTGTTCCACGGCACTTCCGACCACAGAAGCTTTTTGTTTACTATCGGTAATCCTTACTTTACATAGAAAGTTATTACACAGAACACTAACTTACATCATACAAAAGTATCTTATAAAGATTATACACCTCTCATGACTAATATAGAAACAGTGGGACTTGTGGCACAGCGGTTGCAGTTAGTTAGTAGCGCAGTTTTACGACTGCTTTTGATCAGGATACGATTAGTTGATAGTACAGCAAGCGATTTTTGAGCAAACTCAAACGCAGATTTACCTCAATGCCGTAAAAATCACATAGAAGAAAAAAGTGTGCATTTGATCTATTCGTTTGTTAGATATTATATCACTTGCATCCATAAAGTACAGTTAAATATACATTGCCTGTTGAGTCTTCAGCTTCTCCTTAGTCGCTGTCAAAGACGACCTTCTGAGCCGAATTGAGTTCCTTGGTCACCGGGTTATATAACATGATGATACAAAAGGCGATGTAAATAACTGCAACGTACAGAAAAACACATCAGCAGTACATAGGAGCTAAGTATAATGAGATATAGAAAGACCAAGTAAGTGAAAGACGGCAATGGACAGACGAAACGATCATAAGAACGCAAGAATGATATCAAACGCCTCACAAAAGCGCAGATGAATGATAACATATAGCAAGCATTAATTCACCTATAGCAATAGATAAAAGCTTCTGTAAGTATTCTAGGTGTCCAAGTCCTTAATTGTTTTGTCGATGCTGTCTGTTATTAAAAAATCAGCATCGACCGTTATATTCTAGAGGCCAAACCGCGAATTACTAAGCGAGTTTAGCCATTTCCGCATCCGACGCTAAATTAAACTTCGTCACAAGTCGCCATATCGCAACAGAGTGCAGGAGATATGTGCCAATGTCTGACTAAAAGTATGGGGATTAAACAAAATCATATAATAACATAACGGAATTAAACTGTTTTACAGCGACTGAAACCAATGACCGATGAAGAATGCGACTCTACACCTGTTGCCGTTCATGTTCTCAATGTTGTTGATCGTATTTATGTAAGTATGATATCTCATACATCTATCATCTACTTGAACAATTTTGCATTATTCGCTCTCTAACACGTTGTTAATTCAAGAGCTTTAACGTCCATGCGAGTACCCAGGATCGACTTTCTATTAACCTTGGCATTGGGTTATGATTTCGTCGTTTTCTCTCTCAGCAATCGCGAGGTTGTTAAACAGCATACGTTTACTTCCATACACTAACACACATACAACACAATCGTAGCTGACGTTTCGGCAGAATCGCCTTCTTCAGAGCCTGGAATTATCTCTGAGCGGCTGTTCTTCCTCGGTGGAGGACCGGTGAAAAAAGCAGTGGGTTTTTTCGAGAAGCCGTAGATCCTGTAATTATCGCTCAGATTTTCATCTTTCTGTTTGTGCTGTTGAAGTGTTTGACCTAGTAAGCTGCGTATTTGTGTACCCTTCCAGGCTCTGAAGAAGGCAATTCTGCCGAAACTTCAGCTACGATTGTATTGTATGTGTGTTATTGCATGGAAGTAAACGTATGCTGTTTAACAACCTCGCGATTGCTAAGAGAGAAAACGACGAGTCCATGCAAAAGTTCCTTGAACTACGCCGGAACCCTTGATTGAAGAGAGATTTGTTTTCCTGCCAATAGGTTCCTTTTATCACAGTGGAAATCCATGAAATAAGTCTATTCTTAATGCAAAGATTGGATTGAATGTGAAAATGTCGAACATTTTGTGTGACTAGTTATGAACTAGCTACCGCAGTTGGACAGCCAGAAACACCATATCACCATCACCACATTAGAGCAAGAAAAAACTGCTCAACATGTCACAGATGATGAAGTGATTACAGTTTGCCGAAAATCCAGCACATTATGAAAAGATTAATTTGATTGACTAGCTACCTACTGTGATGCATTACTATAACGCTTTTCTTGATTATTAAAATCGTAATAGGATGTTCCGCTAGTGGTTACATATGCCTTTCTAGTCACCACCGCTAATACTACTACCTAAAGTTATCTTCATATTTAACTCTTTTCTTAAAATAATGCATATACGCTGCAGGAGGCAAATAGTATAGTGGTAGTGATGTCGGTCATCACGAGTAAGATGCTAGTTCGATTCTGCTCTGGACCAATCAAGCCTCTCGTTCTTCCGAGGTCGGAGAATTGGTACCGAAATTGTACGAGAAAAAATCATTCTGTGGAATCCAATTGGGAATCTACCTATTTCACGACTCCAGGGAGAATCGACTCAACCAACATTCTGCAACATTCAAGATGAGATGAAAATCTTCAAGCAGCGGCTGAAGCTACACGTAAAAACTTGGAAGACCTTAGTGCGTGATGGATACGAAGAAACGAATCGAATGTGAAAAACGCTGTGTTCCGCACGCATACTGGATGAGAAGACGGGTTATATAAATTAAAAAAATAATTTACACTATACTACGTATTTTTCACTTTTTTATTTTATTTCATACGACCCGTATACGTCTACTGAGCCGACCCTAGCACTTTCCACATTCGATTTGTTTTCTCCCCCACGAAGATGTTCCAGCTTGTAGGTGTAGCTCGGGCTTCTGCTTGGCAATTTTCCTTTCATCTATTGTGCCATAGAATGCTGATCGAGTCGATTCCTCTTCGAGTCCCAAGGTAGCCTGGTCTGCTTGGTCAGCCCAGAGCAAGATCGAACCAGCCCTGTACTACTATATCATATTACTTATGTACAATATATCACTATATGTTACACTTACATAGTAAACATTATAATACATTATACTACCTATACTTTTTAGGACATCGAAACAGACTCTGCATCCAGTGTGCGTCAGCTAAGTATGTTCATTTTGTTAGTTTCCTGCCTTAGTTGTTTTCGATCAATGTATTATGTCGTTCGAACATAAATGGCCGATTTCAGGGTTTTTCGATTACCTCACCACACCATCCCATTTCACGATGGGCTTTTTTATCGAAAAAAGTTATTACAATCTATTGAGATTCTAAACTTCTTGAGGCGATGAAATCGTAAAGGTAGTATAGGAATCGCCTTGGCTTGATGAGGACTTTTGGCACAGTAATTTATTTAGGTGCTTGGAAAAGCAGTAGTTGCTAGGCGAGTGCTCCAATGATTATCGTGGATGAGGAGTAGCACGTTTAGGCTTTGTAATGTTAGTAGTGTGGCATATGGGACAGCATCATTGTAGAGAAGAATCGATGCCTTTCTGTTAAACATTGTGGATCGCTTACGTTGGTTTCTTGTGTATTTCGTCAATTTGCTCGTGAAGCTTCTCCGACATAATCGTTTCGCATAGACTCAGATAGCTGTGATAAATTGAACCGGCAGCATCGTACGGAGAGCTCAGTATGGCCTTCAAGTGGTGCAATTTCTTCTCTGCGGAGTGCTGCTTGAGCTTCATAGCCGTCCAACCACTGAACCGATCGTCGCTGATTGCCGTAGAAAATCCAATTCTCGTGTCACGTCTCGAAAACGGGCCGTTCCATTTGCTTAGAATAAATGCCGATAGTACCGATAATGGCATAGTATAATGCCGTGAATGATTTCTTCGACTGTAGTTCGATTCGTATGCCATCCGTTTGTAAAGCTTTTTTGACATTCTGTTGTCTTAGATTCTTCGAAGTAGTTGGAATGTTCACTCTGAGTTTTTCTACAGGTTCTCGAACAGTTGTGTTTATAATTTTAACTTATTATTTCAATGCCTACTCCTATTAATGCCAGGGTATGTTGCGAAATATAACTTCAATGATTTTGAGATATTTCCAACACTCCAGACCGCAGGTGTCTGCGGTGGGGAACGAACGCGTTATTTCCCTTTCCAGGGAGTAACGTGTTCAAACTATGCGGGCCCTTGGTTTCCCCTGACTCTCAGCGAGTTCTATTGATCTCTGTTATCAGCAGTCACCCATCAACGAGATTGATTTGGAGAGCCCAAATCGGCAACGAACCCAGTTAAGCTGAGGCTGTAGTTATAATCACAATTTTAACTTAGAATAACAGCGCGTTCGTTCCCCACAGCAGACACCTGGGATCCGGAATTTTCTAAATATCTCAGCATCATTGAAATTGTGTATATACTTGCTTCCACCAAGGCCTTCAATTCATTGTAGTCAAAAGCAAAATTAAACACCCGTGACCTTCCTCATCTTCGAGGTCGAATTCTTCATCAAGAAATGTTTAAAACTAACATCGCACAAGGTGTTCGTTAACACTTCCTCGGCTATGTACTTCATTAGTGTTTCGAGGCATTTGTGCTGTGTACGTCCTAGTTTAATGTCGCAGAACTAGATTTCACGAAACTGCTGTTCTGACATCTGAAATTCTAAGTCTTGGGATATGTCAGAAAAATTCAATTTATTCCGCATTTAAATTATATCCAGCGAAGGTGTACGTGGTATTCTTTGCAACGATTACTACAGAATTCGAAGAAACCAAAATCAAATCACATATCCGACATTAATTCCCGAAAAAGTTAATACACGGTTCACTTTCAGAAATGGAATGGAAGGAATTCGCTGAGATAGAGATCTATGAAGGTGAAGTGCTTCGTATTCTGCACTCTGCATTATATTATTTCACTGATTCTTTTCATTTGAGGTGCTTCGAACTGGTTAGCCTCTCTTACATTGTTTCCTGAAAAGAATGCCATTGCATATTTATTTGCTGAAACGCAGACAAAGTTATCAGATGGTCCCCCATAGATGGCCCCCATATCTACTGATCCTAACTGATTTGTGCATTTCGCTTGTACAGTTGATTTTATGCCCTAATCTGCTTAAACGTATGCGGATAGTACTCCATGCATTCATGCCCCTAAAACTCTATAGCTGACTAGGAAGTGTTTCAAAGCCGTGGCTTCATGGCAATCAGTCCTCATACCACTCACTAAGAATAGAATGACAAATGATTTATGAGAATGTCTAACTGTCCACGATAGCATCCACTTTGCTACATTTGGATCTCGCCAAACGCAGTCAGAGATAAGATATCTCATGATAATATTGGAACGTTGTTTTGCGCCATTTGAATGGACACATCCCACTCGCAAATACGTTCAGATGACAAAGGCAAATCAAGCCATTCTTACCATCGGTATGACAAATAGAATTTTAGGTGATTGAGAACGAAACATGTGGTTTTGTCCCGGTTTTTGAAGAGAAAACAATGGTTGTATTTTGTATAGACTGCCTCAACTAAAACCGACCTCGCCTGTTATCGTATTCACACCTAAAAGTGTTCTTTTTTCAGATGAAGATGTATTTAAGGTGTTTAAGAGAAAAGAATCCGTCCACTCTATTTTCAGCTCAAGGAGGCAACTTGAAATTTTTGGTCAGTTGTATTGGAGTACAATGTAATGCTGATTTCTTTTTCTAATAGTGGCTAAGCCACTCCACTACACCATACTGTAGGCAATTTTAATAGGAATTTATTAGTTTTTGCTCGATGTGATTTCATAGGATATCACGCCGCGAAAGAAATTAGCTTCGGTGATTCCGCGGAAAACTCGCAGTTCCAGAAGCCCCACCCTCAACACCGGACGTGGGAGTCTCCTAATGGAGAGTACCACAACGGAATAGTTCGAAAGTTCGAGAGTTCGAAAGTCACCAAGAGACGTTTGTCTCTAGAAACACTAGATACGACAGCGTGAAATCGGACAAGCTACAGACAACCGCGAAATAATGTCTGAACTTTCGAAAAGGATTTAGTGCGATGGACCACGTCCACACGATAATGAGACTCATTGAAGTATCGCGAACGCACGAAAGACCCACTGTGTAACAAATAGCTTAGCGGCGAGTTGGAGCGTTGAAGTTTGTGTTGAATATCAGCCACGCGGGTCTTTTAGCTGTTGTAAGTGTCGTACCCAGCCTCAAACTTAAGTAATTAAACCTCTCTATACATAAATATAACATATATAACAATAATAATAACGATAGAAATGCATTGACATGAGAACCATGCAACTTAAAGTGATGAGCTGCGTTATCTAGTAGTGAAGTGAGGTGAATAACGAGATAATGGCATTAGAACATTATTACATCATTAATACAGTAATATCGGTAATAATGAATGATTACATACGAGTAACTGTTGGTCAGCCGTGCGCGATGCCGCGCTCGTCCTATCTGCGGCCAGCGCGGCGGCTAAGGGAGACAGTACGCCGCGGGAGAGGGAGACTGTATGCGGGGGGCGGAGAGTGATAATGAGGAGCCGTGTTTTCGGCTGAGCTAAAATTTCAACGTTATAGCGATGAGGTGCATCTCAGCATAATCGATGAGGACAGTAAGCTACATGAGCGTTAACGGTGCTATGAACAGTGAATGATGAGTCATCTACGGAACACAGTCAGGCGGCTGGTTGCGGATCACGCTATGTCAGCAACGTGAAGTTTGAACATCGATGGGTGCCACCATTGCCTAAGAATCACGGGCCAGTATGATAAGGGCTGAAACTGGTAAGCCTATAGCGGCTTGACAGGATGCATAGCATAAGTTGGCCGCTCCGCGGCCTTGTACGGATGGCGTACATTGTGGGAGGAATAGTATATGCTACCGATGGCGTTGCAAGCAGAACGTGTTTGGAAACACACGCCACTTCTGACAGCACACCGTAGACAAACTAAGAGTCCAGATACAATAATCTGCGGACTACTAAGGATGAATGAGGATCAATGAGGATGAATGAGAATGCATTGAGGTAATTGAGTATGACTGGAGATGAGTTGCGGTGATTGGGAATGAAGTTGTGAGGAGCCGATTATCCGCACTACCGATCGGGGGTGAGGTGAGTGATGGCATGTCTCCGCTGTTGAAGGCACCTGGCTTATATTGGCTGCGGGAGCCGCGGGAGCCGCGTGCGTATGCAACCGCGTCTGATCTGGATTGTTGATCCTGGACTGCAGTAGACTGTACCTGAGTGCCTGAACCGCTATCGTGCCTGAAACATCGAACGTCGTTGGCTGCGTTCTTTCAGAAGGAAGTAGTAAACTGTTCCACTGTTACGCCTCCGCCTTAGCATAAGTCATCGTTGGTGTGCTACTAAAGTCGAACCTGAACCGCTATTATGCCTGAAATATTGAACATAATTAACCGAGTAGAGTATTAAAGTTACATTGCTGTGTTTGATGTGTGACTGCGAGGCGGCCACACGGTCATCGAATATCATTGTTCAGAAAGATAGAGAACTTTTCCAAAGGGAAGTTCTCTATACTCTGTTTTACTTTCATCTACTTAAAGAATCGCTTTGACTTAATTGAGATAGAAGCAATTATGGAAGCCCTTGACAGTCAAGGAGCCCCTACTCAGCACATAAAAATTTACAACCAAGATATCATCATTCTACAACGATATTATCATTGATAGCAAAAGAGGGGTTAGGCAGGGTGATACCATCTCGCCAAAAGTATTTACCACTCCCGAAAGCGTCAGGCAAACATTTGAATGGAATAGCATAAGAATGAAAATCGGTGGTTGGTAATTACACCATCTTCGCTTTGCTGATGACATCGTTCTTATAACAAAAAACATTGGCCAATTGGAACGTATGCTTGCCGGCTTTGACAGAGTCTGTGGAACGATTCGTTTTCGACTATATCTCATAAAAACGATGTTCATGAGGAAAGGATTGGTTTCGTGTGCCTCATTCACGCTCAACGGGAGACGAGTATCTCCGAATGCTCCAGTTATGTCTATCTAGTCTGGGAAATCAACATAATGAACCACTTAATTCCAGAACTAAGCAGAAGGGAACGAGCGGCTATGGGAGCTTTCAAGAGCATCGGAGACATAGTGAAGAGAACAAAGAACACCCGATTCTGTGCCCGCCTTTCCGTCTCAACGGTACTTCCTGCCCTGACGTTCGCGTCAGAAACCTGGTCGGTGCGTAAACAGGACGAAAGATCACTCAGCGTTGTCGAACGCGCAGTCAAAAGGATGATGCTAAGAGTATCCCATTTCACACAAGTAAGGGAATGGATCCGAAGCTCCGACCTACGTCAACGATCAAAAAGCAAAGATGTCGTTTTGTACGCCAAACATTCAAAGATAACGAAGGCCGGACACGTAATGCGTATGAATGACAACCGATGGACAAGAGCCGTTAGTGACTGAAATCCTCGGAATGTCAAACGTACTGCATGGAGACTACCGACTCGGTGGTCAGAGTTTTTAACGAAAATACTAGAAGAAGGGTATAGTGCTTAGCGAGTCCAAACTGCAAGCAAAACCCACTGGGCTACTCTTGCTCGTGACAAAAAAATAGAAGATTTGCTGGCGTCCGCTCGAGTCTCTCGACAATCAACGGGACTACAAGTGATGCAGGTGATCTTTTATGAAGAAGGATATCAGGCCGCGAAAGAAGTTAGCTCTGGTAATTCTAAAGTTCGACGCGGTTGCAGTTGCTGTAGTAATGGTTTTTAGTACACAAAAGGCCCTAGTTTGACCCTACTCGAGCTGACCCAATCTTGCCATCTCTCCAGGGTAGACAAAGTGGTAGCAGATTCACCCAGGATCAGCTCAGTTCGTTTCAGACCAGAAAACATTACGCATGCCATTGATGAGACCTCACCCTATCAAGCTTATTCCAAAATTCTGAAGAAGATCGATTTAGCCGTTACTTCACAAAATTCATAAGAACCATAAAAAAATCCTGCATTGAGCGATAACGTGAAGATCTAAAGAGTCAAGTGCACGACGAATGCGAGAAAAAGAATTGCGAGAAATGCTGGTACATTTAAAGTTGGGTTATGTAAACTAAAAAAAAACAAACCAAATTTTAATTCACTCACTTTTTTGCTATAAGTCGCCAATTTCTTGGTTAGCACACAAGCACAAAGTTTGTTTTCACATACTAAGTATTTACAACAGTTGACGTTTCACCGGATTCAGTCTTTTTCAGAGTCTAGAAAAGTCAAGTTGCCGCTCTACCTAGTAAGCCAAAAACCTCAACAGAAAAACCGCGATACCCAATATGCAATCGCATTAAAGGATAAAAGATAAAGCTCTCGGTGTTGATCAATCCCTGAGGGATGCGCCATGCATTTGACTTCATTAAGCATCGTTGGAAGTGATTGAATGCATATCTGGCCTTTACAATGACTCGCAGTGGCCTGCCGATGTATCGAGCCAGTGCTGCTATCCTCCCAGACAAGTCTGGTTCCAATTTGACAAACCCGGAGAGATGGAAGGATTGGTGCGCCATAGGCACATTCCACGTGCGTGTCGCGGTGGCGCCTCCAACCACTGCGCCACACGCGCCCAATTGCAATCGCATTAGATGCATCATTTTTCCGTTATGGTTAAAGTAAAAATATCAGCTGAAGTTTTCAATGCTGTTCGTCACTGAGCATTCTGTTCAACACCAATAGAAAAAGAAAAGAAAGAGAGGGAGTGTGTAGAGATGAGGCTCAATTTTCTGTAGATCCCACTAATCTCTTATGTTAACCTGTTGGCGACCATGCGCATTGATTCCAATATTTACGCAGCTGTAGTCTTTCCACCGTAGATTTTGATTTTAATGCCCACCTCAAGTATGCTCCGATAACACGCCGACCGAAGGACCAGCCACACCGAAATGGCTGCTGTCGTGAAAGGGTTGAACCTCTTGTATTGTAGCAACTATTTAGCGAACAGGATTAGCCAAAAGCGCTTCCGTTTTAATACTTCTACGTAGATGTAACGGCGCACAACGCAAGATTACGAACGGCGTTCGCGTGAGTGAGTCAGAGTGAAGAATTGTTTGTTATGCACCTCAAACTCGGGTAATCAAACCTTTATTTGCATATACTTCCTATTTACACAACAATGCAATGAGACTTGTAATGTATGCACAACGAATTACATGTGAGGTGGTCTCATGGGTTTTCTACCTAGAAAATGCATTATTAACAATAGTGTATGCACAAACGTAACGGCACACAGCGCAAGAGTACGAAGAGCGTTCGCGGGAGTGAGTGAGAGTGGAGAATTGTTTATAAGTTACCTGTGGGCAACGAAGGTATTCAACTTATGTTAACACATACAACGTAATTACACGAGAATCAACGATGCATTGATGTATCAGCAGTGCAAGAGCTAAAGATTACTCTTAATATCATTACGGCCTAAGTAAATGAATCTGAAAGGAAAGATCAAGCGAGAGGGAAATAATGATAGAGTTGGCAACGGCAATCCCCAAGGCATCGTCGGGCCAAATGATGGTGGCAGTGGGCGTGGCTACGTCCAAGCGAGAGGCGCGCCCAATGGCCAGAACGGGACGCAGGGCACGCACGCGGCGTTCTATCAACGAGGTCTCCATCGACCCATAGAATGTATTAGTTAGGTAGAAAGAGAATTTTTGATGATAAGAGTTTTTGTGAAGTTTTTTGAGGTTTTTAGTGGGATGATGTTTTTTTTTTATATGTCATTCGGTGATTTCTAGAATTTTAGGTGTTGTAATTATGGTTGGTGGTGTTAAGTTTTATGGGAGTGATTTAAGAGTTTTTTGTAGATTTAAGTTAAGTGAAACTATTAATTTTCAAAATTAAAAATGATTGGACACCCCTTAACCTCACCCCTTGGTTACTGTTGGTTTTGGTTGTAGTACATATGATTTTTTTGCATAGTACTGGTAGAACTTCTAGTTTGTATTGTCATGGTGATTATGATAAAATTAGTTTTGGTCCTTATTATTGGAATAAGGACTTTTATAATTTATTAGTTTTTTTTGTTTTTTTTTTTGTTAGTTTTGTTGAAACCTTTTTATTTAGGAGATCCTGAAATGTTTATTGAGGCACTACACAACAACTCCTCAAACTGATACTCCATCTCCTTATATTTAAAAAAAAATCCACCAAAAACCAACAAACAAAAAAGTAAAGTTACAAACACCAAAATTCCCAACAACAAACTACAATTAAATCCATGAAATCAATCTATATAAATACTAAAAACACTACCTGAAAAACCCAAATTATAACCCTGAAAATAGTTCAATAACTCTTAACCCTTAATGACACCTTAATGACATAAAAACCCCTAAACATAAATTTTAATTTTACCTAAAATTCATAAAACCAACAAAAAAATTTCATGCCCTAACAAAAATAAAGATTAAATTTCACTAGCATAGCCGATTATTCTGGAACTAATATTATACAAATAATTAATTGCCGGGGTAAAATAATATTGCCCACTTAATAAATTAAATTTAAATAATAACATTTTAACCATTAACAAACCATAATCAAATTTAAAATCCATAAAAGAAATCCTTACAAGATACTCAACCATTTTATTGAAAATAAAATATACAAAATCAAATCTACCTATTAGAGGAATTCTCTATAGTCGCCCACCACTATAGGAGTGGGCTAAACGGTGACTGATGCTATAGGTTGAGTGGGATTTCGTGGTCGAAGGATACCATTCCTATGGTTAGAGTCATTAGAGTGCCTCGTTTGCTGTTTATACTGAGTTTTTGGGGTTTTCGGAAACTATTCAAGTATTAGAGGCTCGTGTGGCGCAGTGGTTGAAGGCGCCACTGCGGCGCGCACGTGAAATGCGCCCATGGCCCACCAAGCCTTCCATCCCTCCGGGGTCTGCAAATTGGTACCAGACTTGTCTGAGAGGATAGCAGCACTGGTTCGATACATCGGCCAGCCACCGCGAGTCATTGTAAAGGCCAGATATGCATTCAATCACCTCCAACGATGCTTAATGAAGTCGAATGCATGGCGCATCCCTCAGGGATTGATCAACGTTGAGAGCTTTATCCTTTTTTATTCAAGTATTTGTGACTTGATTCATGAGCATCCTGCACTTTTCTTTGCGTGTGTAGTAATGCTGCTTCTCAGAGTGAAAGATACGTTTTATCGTCTTTTTCTTTTCTGCTAAATTCAAATGGCTATGTTAATATTATGTCACGCTGGATAAAATCTATTGGTTGCGAGGTAACAAGGTTGTCGGAGCCTTCTTCTTAGTATGTGAGAGGTCGACTGTTGAAAATTCCTTCTATTTCTACTAAGAGCGTTTCCAATTTTTCTGTTGTTAGGATCGTCCTTTGCAATACTTTGTATAGAGAGTACTTGACTAACTTCATGAGAAGCTCGTAAAATGCGCCCTTCCACAGAGCATACGGCGTAATTGTCCTCCATGTTACCCCTCTTGTTGCCATTGTATTTGTTAGCGACGCGTCGTTACTAACGGGAATTGTATCTTGTAGAATTTGTTCGCTCAGTAGAAAATTGGATGCGTTATCAGAGGTGATAGTTTCGGGTACTCCTCGTCTAACAAAAAATCGTCTTAAAGCTAGCAGGAAATCATTCGTCTTTACGTTGTATACGAGTTCTAAATGGAGTACTCTTGTTGTCGCATACGTGATGATGATGCTGTAGACTTTTGTCGTTCCTTCATTATTTCTTGCTGTTAGTGGTCCAAAATAGTTTGCACCTATATACTCGAACAGTCGCGATTTTCTCGCTCTCCTTTTTGGAAGGCGGATATTTGTATGGAAGACTGTTCATCTTTTGACAAGGTACGCATTGTCTTATAACTTTCTTAGCAATTTGCCTTATGCTTGTCATCCAGAATTTTTCACGTGCCCTGGCTATGGTTTGGCTTGTTGTATTATAAAATGGGAGATGTGCCTTAACAACTATTACTTCTGTTTTTACTGTTTAAGAGCTGATTAGAATTGGTTGTTGAGTTTCACGTGGCAGGTCTGCTTTGCTTAATCTGCCTTTGCACCAAATAATTCCTCATTCATCGTGATATAATTTTAAATGCTTGTAATCTTTTATTAATCGTAAAAAAAATGCAATGCTTGGTGGTTTTGTATCAAAACTTGTAAGGCTGCTTCTTGCTCTGTGGCCGTGATGTATGTTTCTGTACTGACATTGAGTGGAGTTCTGGGATATTCTTGTATATCCGGTCACGCAGTTTCTTTCGTACATTGGAGCTGGCTTTGCTGATGAATCTGAACGCATGTGTGGTCGTTCTCTTTACTTTTGCAAGTCCATTCAATCTCTTCTAGTCGAGTAATTTTTCGACGGGTGCGGTGTTTCTTGATGTAGATGTGGATATTTGTGCACTTTGTATGATTCGACATGTATGTATGGAATGCGTCATGAGAGACGCAGTCTCCATCGATGTATCGATTCGGTCATGGAGCGTCCTTGTCACGATTTATCCGAGCTTGGATGGGTTTAATTTCAGTCCTGATGGCAATGTTCTTGTTGGAGTTATTCCACAACCAAGAATGGCGAGTGAGTCTAAGCAACCGAGAAGATATGTGGAACGTATGGTGTCAAGATCTCGATTAATCGAGAGATTAATTTTATGATTCTCGAAAAATTATGTGTCCTCTCCATTTAGATTGAAAAGATCTAGAAGATGTGTAATCATATCGATTCTGTCACCTGTATCACCTGTAGTCCCGTTGATTGCCGACTGACTCGAGCGGTCGCGAGTAAATCCTCCATTTTTCTCTGTCGCGTGCAAGAGTAGCCCAGTGGGTTCTCCTCGCTATAAGGACTCGTCGAGCCTCATATCTTTCTTTTAGGCTTTTCGTTAAGAACTCTGACCATCGCGTCGGTGGTTTTCTGCGGTATGCTTGATCACCTGTATCACCAGTAGTCCCGTTGATCGTCGAGTGACTCGAGCGGGCGCCAGTAAATCCTCCATTTTTCCCTATCGCGGGCAAGAGTAGCCCAATGGGTTCTCCTCGCTTTAGGGACTCGTCGAGCATCATATCTTTTTTCTAGGCTTTTCGTGAAGAACTCTGACCATCGGGTCGGTGGTCTTCCTGCAGTACGTTTGACATCCCGAGGAATCCAGTCACTAACAGCCCTTGTCCATCGGTTATCATTCATACGCATTACGTGTACGGCCCACCTTATCTTCGACTGTTTGGAGTATGGAACGGCAACTTTGATTTTCGATCGTTGACGTAGGTCGGAGCTTCGGATCCCATCCCTTATTTGTGCGAAACGGGATACTCCTAGCATCGTCCTTTCGACTGAGTGTTCGATAACGCTGAGTGATCCTTCATCCTGCTTACGTAGCGACCAAGTTTCTGACGCATACGTTAGGGCAGGAAGAACCGTTGAGTCGAAAAGGTGGGCACGGAGTCGCGTGTTCTTTGTTCTCTTCACTACATCCTCGATGCTCTTAAAAGCCCCCCAAGCCGCTCGTTTCCTTCTGCTCAGCTCTGGAGCTAAGTCGTTCATCATATTGATTTCCCGACCTAGATAGACATAACTGGAGCATTCGGAGATATTCGTTCCATTGAGCGTGAATGGGGCAAACGAAACCAATCCGTTCCTCATGAACATCGTTTTTTTGAGATTTAGTCGAAGACCAATCTTTCCACACGCTTTATCAAAGTCTGCAAGCATGCGTTCCGCTTGGCTAATGTCTGGTGTTATAAGAACGATATCATCAGCAAAGCGAAGGTGATGTATCTGCCGACCATCGATTTTCACTCCCATATTATCCCATTCCAATGTTCGCATGACGTTCTGGAGGGCGGCTGTAAATAATTTTGGCGAGATTGTGTCGCCTTGCCTAACTCCTCTTTTGAAATGATGACCTTGAAGAATGTATGGTCTTCTCTGTAGAACCTCTCCAAGTCCATGTAGAACGCTTCGACTTCTTCTTCGTCATAGTTTGATGTTGGCGCGTTAACGACGAAGATTGTCAAAGCCGGTGTTGATCCACATCTTCTTAATCGTAAACGTCCGATTCGGGTTGTAAGCTGTTCGAATAAATCGATGTTCATGGACAAACTCGCGTTGACGAGAACGCCGACACCGCCTACGCCTCTACTGTCGCATGTTCCGAGGAACAGTTCTTCTCCAGTGTCATAGACAGCGTTGAATGGGTGGCGTCGTCTCGTCTCGGCTAGGCCGCTGTCGTCGTACCTTATCATTCTTGCTTGCATGAGCAAGTCCTCTATCGAGGACTCGGATGCAAGTGTACGTGCGTTGTAGGTACAGATCGTCACCATAGTTCTTGATCGAGGCAGCTTCCATTGGCCCTGAGATTTTAGCAGTCTCTCCGCACTCGTCCTACCCAACGCTGTGAAATTGGGGGTTTTTCGGAGTCAGGGAAATGAGGCCCGTTTTTTTACTGTATTTATCATATTTGATACCCACTTATAGCTTGCTGGGCTCTGAACGTGGGGGCTGGTTATACTCACGGGTAGCTTGCCAGGCTGTCCCAGAGTGGACATGGAGCTTATTTGTTGGAGGCGACTCCTAACCGCCTCCCATATACTTTTTGTCACTTGATTGCAGACTTTTGGCCGAATTGACTGGTAGAATACAATCCGCATAAAGCGAGATCGCACCCACACACGCATACATGAATACGCCTAGCACATACAGGAAGTGTGTGCCAAATCGGCACAGCAGAAACAGGGAGTCCTTCCCCTGGATCCACCTGCGTCTCAGGGAAGCAAAGGTCGCTTTTGGTCCGCGATTATCCCCCTATCCGCCACCTGGGGACACGACACGTAGCCTCGCGACTAACCGGCTAGAGATCCCTCTCATGAGGGAGATCCGAGATCCGTGCTCTTATCGATTCTGGTTGCCGTAATTTCGTGCTCTGATCCAAAGGCATCCTTCATTTTCAACGTAGTGATTTCGCATGTCCTAGTAATTGGCTCTGGGTTACCGTATGTGTGGATGGTTAATTTGATGGAAGCACTATCTCGTAGTTGAAAGGGTTTGGCTAGCGCATTAGTAATGAACAAACGGTCAGATCCTGTATCGAAGATCACCTCCGCTAGTTTCATCTCGCTTTGTTAGAATTGAATACTTCCGCCTGTCCTGCTAAAATTTGACTGTTGAGTTCGTGTTCTCTTTTAGTATGAAGAACGACGGTATCCTTAGACCGCATTTCATCGGAAATTACTGTATTGATTTTTGATGAACTGGGATTCATTTTCCTTGAAATGGTATTTGGTAATTTCGTAGGTGCGTTTGTTCTGTCGGTTGTAGTACTTCCTCCTTTTCTCGGCTTGTATTCAGTTGGTACATGCTGATTCCTACAAATGGAAGTCTGGTGTCCGTGCTTATTGCAATTTCGGCACGGGCCTGCTTTACAGCCGGGAAGCTGATGCAATGATAAACCGCAATTGTAGCAGAGATTGCGAGTTTTAATACTTTGTACTCTTTCTTGTTGAGTTCTTATCTCAGCACAATCGATTGGCAGGTGTCCTGCTTTGTTACAGTAGAAGCATGTATATCATTTGCTTTTGAATGTCTCTTTTTGCTGATTTATGTGTTTCGCTTTTAAGTTAAGCTTTTCTTGCTCTAGGTTACGCAGCTCGAGTTCCTCCTTCATGTAGTCCTTGAAATCCTTCAGCAGTTCGCATGTTTTTGTCTCTTCTGCTCTCTAACGTTCTTTTCGCTAGCATACCCTTGAATCTCCTTTGTGAATTTCACTAGCAGTAGTTGCTCTAAGATTAAGGCATCGATAAACTTTTTTTTTTGTTGCAGTTGAACAACTATCGAACAAAGGGTTTCACACAGTTTTTCCTGATCTTCAAGGCGTTTCGCCCTTGCTTCTGTTGTACGTAGTCTACGCAACAAATGACGGACGAAAGCTTGTTTATTGTCGTACTTTTCTTTCTATCGGATAAGTACCTCGTGGTATTTGATCTTTTAAGTGGGTTAGTCTCAGTGACTTCCAGCGTTTTTCTTAAGTCGACATGCTTAGAGAGGCAGCGTTCCCTTTCGTTGAGGTGCTCCACTGCTTTTTCTACGATCATATTGGCATTGCGTTGCAGCTCCTCTTTTGCTTGAGTATTCAGGTCTTGCTGGAGTTGGTCTACCATTATGGCCTAAGCATCCAGCGCAGTCTGGACGCTGTTCTGATTATGCTCAATGGCCAATTTTGCTTGTTCTAACTTTTTTTGCCGTCTAGTAATGTACTCGATCCTGTCAGTTTGTTCAAATGGCAAGTTTAGTGGTGCGTCTATTTCGTTTTGATAGCTATTTAAAGTGGATACGAGGCGGTTGATTGTCTTTGTTAATAGTCCTTGGTGAGCGGACAGGATAGTTGTCATTTTTTTTTTTTGAGAGTTAATGCAATGTATTTGATGGTGCATTCCCATGTTAAGGTTCAGCTTGTTTTTTGAGTTCGAGTCAACTTGGTCAATGCACCAATGTAATGGCACACAGCGTAAGATTACGAAGAGCGTTTGTGTAAGTGAGTAAGAGTGGAGAATTGTTTGTAAGGCACTTCAAACTTGGGTAATTAGCTCTTAATTTGTATATACATCTTATTTACACAACAATGAAATAAGATTTGTAATGTATGCACAACGAATTACAGGTGAGGTGGTTTCATAGGTTTTCTATCTAAAAATGCATTAGTGGAAGAGTGAGAGTGGAGAGTTGTTTGTAAGGTACCCGTAAGCAATGAAGGTATTCAACTTATGTTAACATACACAACATAATTACACGAGAATCAACGATAGCATTAATGCATCAGCAATGCAAGAGCTAAGGATTACACTTAATATCATTACGACCTGAGTAAATGAATCTGGAAGGAAAGATCAAGCGGGAGAGAAATGATAATGGAGTTGTCGGACCAAATGACGGTGGTAGTAGAATGTATTAGTTAAGTAGAAAAAGAATTCTCTATCTAATAAAGAAATTCTCTATAGTAGGTACATTACTTTTTGTTCACATAACGCCTTCACAACCCCTCGTAGCCAATAGCCAATCGATGGCTTTTCGAACAAAGATTTTGTACTGGCTCCATGAATAAGCAATTTTACTTATACTTGCAAAAAGCCGTCTCGTACGGTGGAGTGGAATAGCTAAATATAAAAGAACATAGAAATTATAAGAAAAAAACATTTTAACTTTTCCACAAAACCATCCGGAAAATTTGTAACATCGTGACTAGATAAGGGACAACCTTTCTTCCGTCCTACCCAAGAGAGATAATATGGAAGAGGTGGCTAAGAACGCAGGATCATATGGGAAAGAACATAGTGTATATGTTAAAGACAGAAAAAAAAACAAGAAAACTGAAAAATAGAACGATAATCTCTGGGAACCAGTGCGTCGCACCCGTGACAAGAACTTGCACACCATACATCTTTAACTCAATGCGCATCTCAGTTGCTCACAAATTAAACGCGTTGCGGTCAGTCCGACACGCAGCAATGATTTTCGGTCATGAAAAGGTTAATGAGAATGCTCTCAACATCGTTAAACCATTATCTTACATCCACCTATATCTCCAAAGTGAAGCTTAAGAATTGTTTTATTTTCAGGTGTATCGCCATATACGCTTGCCGCTACCCAACTGTTCTTCTATTTTATTTGTGGCGTAATACTCATCCAATCGCTCCACTTCTCAGGCATAGTGTTGTTAACAAATCCGCAAGATGAAGACAAGGACGAAGAGAAAAACTTAATGGAATAACTTTTGTCGTATGAAATACACGAAGTATTTTTTCGATGATTAAAGGCTTTAAATCCGAAAATATCCTTTCTAGAATTTGCAGAAAAAACTCAGCAATATTTTAATTTAAAAAATTAATAATAATAATGCTGAGACATTCGCAAAAAATTATAGCGAGTCGCAATTAAAAGGTTAACACAGTGATTTCGACTACAGCCTCAGCTTAACTGGGTTTAATGCCGATTTTTGCTTTCCAGATCAATATCAATCCCAGATCAGATGGCGGGTGATTGCTTATGGCAACGTGAGGAAGAAACTAACTTAGAAAAACAAAAACAATGATCAAAATGGTTTAGTGTGTAGTCGCGAGAATCCGGATAGGGTAATAGTGGTTTGAAGTCGCCTGGGGTCCAAGTTTTACGAATACCTCAGCATCATTGTGATTGTATCTCACATCATACGGTGCCGTGAAAATTATAGTAGGTAGCAAGTAAAAGCTCAGCAAAATTAATAATGCATTTGCTGCAAGATTCAATATCTTAAATCTATTTATACACCAGTATTGATTAATATTAAGATACAATACGTATTCACAAAAGCGATCCGTACGTACCATTGCTTTTCTCAACGATTGTTTAGTAACTCGACCCGTTGCTGAAAAACTTTCCATTCGTTGCTCTTGGTTGCTTCAACTGATCTTTTTTTTTCTGAAAAAGTGCGAAGAGCAGCATATTTTTTCTCATAATGGCTCTTGATAAAGGCGGATAGACAGAGGTAGTGATGCCGGTCACCATGAGTGCGGTAGCGGTTCGATTCCACTTCGAGCTCACCAAGCCTTTCATTCCTTCGGGGTCAAAAAATCGGTAGCGGACTTACCCAGAAAAAATTTACTTTCTGCAGTAGAAGTGGGAAGCTCTAGTTTAGTTATCTCAATACTTCGTGGAGAATCGACTCGACCAACACTTCAGGACATTCACCATGAAAGGAAAATCCTCAAGCAGCTACCGAAGCCACACGCAAAAGTTGAAAGACTTTCGTGAATGATGGATGCTAGAAAACGAATTGAATGTGAGAAGTGCTGAGATTTGCGCAGTAAAGGCTTTTGTTGAAAAAATAGTTCCTCATTAAAAATGCTAACCATAGGATCGGGTATCCATAGTGTGGAAATTTTATAAAATCGAGAAGAGCGTGATATTGCATGCTTTTGTTTTTCACTGCATCCTCTACGGTTGTTCTAAGCTTTCCAGGCAGTTTTTCAGTGTTCGCACAGATAGTCATAATGCTTTTCTGGAGCCTAGAGGTCAGCCTGGCTAGAGTCTACCCTAGGTCTTCACCACCGCAGGGACCCTTGTGGACCAGAAAGAGATTTTCCACAAAGCGACTAGTTTTACACTAGGACGGTGGTGGATCCTATTATTGGTTTACTCTTAGCTAGGATTCCCGATGGAAACGCCAGACTCTTTCTTAGCCTGGAAAACCCTGCCAGGGTTATGAATCCCAAACTCGACACTCTGGAACACCTCCCAGCCATAATGAGGCGGTAAACCGTTTGGAAGGAGGTTAATATGCTTTGTAAACATACCAGCACTATTCTACAGACCAAAGCATAAGCGACTTTTTTATCAGGTGCAATTATATGTTACAACAATGCTTACTGTAATAACCAAGTAATACGATGTCACTACGCAGCCTTTTTTTTTGTACAACACAGCATTTGTTGCCAAAAAGCACAGTATCATAATGATGGAGAGGAAAATGAAGTTGAAGATCCAAATCACCATGAGAATATCTGTAGAGGACCCTGAAACAAATTATTGGCAAGGTCGCAAGGTTAGTGATACATAATAAAATATAACTCGGCTTCGCAAAAAAACGTACAACTTCAGCACAATTTCTATTCTACTGGAAATTTACTAAGTGGTCAAGATACTTCTTTTGCATTCTTTTGAGGTATCCTACCAGAATTTCTCAAAGCAGTCACAATAGATGCCAGCCTTAAAAAAACGAATGGAGAACCACGTCGTGTACAGGTTCGTACCAGAACGACGGTGATTTTCATCAATGGCTTACATTTAGTTAGGATGATTGCAGCCAATTCCATTAGTGGGTAATGAACACTCACTGCACATCTCAGAACGGCGCATTTGAACACCTTCCGTTTATGCGACTAGACGATAAACTGTTGGAGGAATGCGCTTTTATGACTTACTTTTTGCAATTTTTACCCCCGAACAGAAATTCCTTGTCAAGTAGACAAAAAACGGGGTCAAGAAGAATTGAAGTCGTTCCCTCTCCTTTCATTTCTGCCTCTCTCTCATCATAATTTTGATTCTATGTTAAACCATGCATTGCACTATGACTTTCAAAAGCATCTTCGTGATACATTGTCCTGCTGTTGTTTCGGAAACTTTTCATGACATATAGGCCCAGCTATTCTTTTATTCATTCCGCTGACCTCTCTAGACCATCCTGTTCACCGAACTCGTCGACATCATTTTAAATTGTGCTTACGAGCTTTCTTTGGCCTTTCTTAGATCTTCCTTTAGCATACCGAAATGATCGTGATAGAACGTTTCCATTCCTTCACCAATGCTTGTCGACATCCTGTATGAATGTGTGGAAGCAAAGCTGCTCCCAAAATTTTTCCGGAATAGAGGCAATTTATGTAGTTGCTCAACAACTAGTAAAGACCGATATAAGAGGACAAATCCAAGTTTAAATAAATTAATGGACGTGCAAAATTTTACGTTCTTGCCTATCAGACCTTTATACAACGTCTGCATTTTCGGATTTGGATTTTCTTTTTAGGTCCATCTCATCACAGAATAGAAGCCGCGTATAGCAGTGATTGGAGATGTCCTAGGATGCGCAGTGTATGTATTTCTGGTTCGATGTCTCCGACAGGGCTAAACAAACATTCCATGCTTTAAGGCCAGCAATACGGCACCAGGCTTGTTTAGGAGTGTAAAAGCATTGACATAATAAGACGAAAAAAATTCCACCAGTCATATTATAGAATATGAAGCTTTTTATCTAGAACTTTAACACTTTAGACGTAGTTGGCCACTTTTTTGGTTCGAAAGTACTTTTCTATTTGTTAGCATCTTATTCAAATCAGCGACTTGATTAAATAGGGCTTAATGGCCAAAATCAAATCTGCTGAGATGCTGTGCTTACCAATTCCATTTCAGTTGAGCAAAAAAAGGGGACATATGGCAAATATAAGTTAGAGAGATGAGGAAGAATACCATAAATAATTTCTTGTCGCCGTGAACTGTACAGTTCAGTAGCAGGTGCACGATGTACGTGAAAAGAAGAATGAAGGGTTTTTGTAAAAGCGTCATCTTCTGTAATTCAGAGAGCTAAAAGTAATAAAATATGAAATATGGAGAGTATGGGTGTAGTTACAAAACACTGTGAATCGCGTAGAAGATTTCAAACACACCAGAAACTCCTGCCGCATCGTCTAAAGATGTCGTCGGATCGGCGTTCTAAATGACTCATTCAAAGATTTCTCGAAGAAAAATAGGTTGAATTCTGATTCCTCGTGGGTCAATAAATTCATAGGTCATACGCAATGTTAGGAACCTTTAAATATTAGGGTTTCGATGAGAATAACGACTACATGGTAAGCTAGCTTCCGAAAGCCAACGAAAAATGTAAAATTTATATGAAGATCGGCATTTATGGTCCGGTATCGGTACGTTTAGCTCAAGTTTAGAGGTGTCCTGCAGTACAAGTGCGGTCATTGGATCACTCTCGCGCCTCAGGCTCACTAAGCCTTCCATCCATTCCGAGTCACCGGACCTGCCTGGGAGGATAGCAGCACAAACTTCATAAATAGGTACGCCACGAAAAGTCATAGTATAAGCGAGATATGCATTCAATCACCTCTAACGATGCTTCGATGAAGTCGAATACATGGCCCTTCCCTCAAACATTGGTCAACATTAAATACTTCACACGATACACCACATCAGACAGCTGTATTTTGTTTTTGTTATCGAAATAGCTCACGAGATGCCTGTATAGATCACTACACAGTGGCAGACCACTCATATGATAAAGAACAAATGTTTGTTATACAGAAACACACTAACAAAACCTCGAAATCCTCTTAGTAAATCACTAATAAAATTCTGAAGCAACAATTGAACTGTTAAAGATGGAGCCCTTCCCGACGTCGTTTAACAAGAAATGCCATTTCTGCTTACCGTTTCTCTTGAGCTTGACTAATGCAAACGTGTTCAGCTCAGAACTACCAACACATTTAACAGCGCTTTGACCCATATCATTTGGCCAACAATGATCAGTGGAACTATGAGCAGATTATAAGAGCTCTTAAATAAATCTTCAAAATTTTATTCTAAAAAATTAGTTCGCACCATCCTGAAAGATCTGGAACAACGAAACAATTTCTAATTCAAAACAATGACTTTCTACAAACCTCGGAATAAATAATTGATATAACTTTAATGAAGCTGAGATATCTTCAAAACTCCGGACCGCAGGTGTTTGCGATGGGTAACGAACGCGCTATTGTCTTTTCCGGGGAGTAACGCGTTCACCACCACACCATGCGGGTCCTTCGCTTCGCCTGTCTTTCAGAAACATGGTGTGGTGGTGAACGCGTTACTCCCCGGAAAGGACAATAGCGCGTTCGTTCCCCATCGCAAACACCTGCGGTCCGGAGTTTTGCAAATATCTCAGCTTCCCAGGATCGATTTTCTATTAACCTCAGCATTGGAGTATGAATACTTTGTTTTCTTGTTCAGCAATGGCGAGGTTGTTATACAGCATACATTTACTTCCATAGAAAAACACACAATACAATACAACAGTAGCTGACGTTTCGGCACTATCGCCTTCTTCTGAACAAGAAAACAAAGTATTCATATCTCAACTTCATTAAAGTTATATTTCGCAATATACCCTGCCGTTAAAAAGAGTAGGCAGTAAACAAAACAGCTAAGATAGCTGATATGTTTATTTATATGTTCTTAGGAATTGATCTTGTCGAGACGACGTGAAGTTAAAACAGGTTTTCGTTGTCGTTGTTCCTAGTGTTGTTGGTCGATCGTTTACATTTCGGCAATCGTCTTTTTTATCAATGTGGCGTTTATTCATATATTTGATTTCCATTAGGACTACAGATATTCTACCGAATTATTAAAGTGCTCTTGTATACAAAATACGTAGAGGCTCTGAGGAAGGGAAAATCGCCGAGACGTCAGCCAACGACCAACAACAACAACAACAACAACAACAACGAAAACCTGCACCAACCTCGCATCAGCTCGATAAGATCGGTTCATAACAAAGTATTAGTGTATTTCAGCAGTTCTTCTTCAACCTCTGCCTTAATAAATGCTCTCGCTAAAGTCCATACTTCGCTGTAAGGCCAATCAGCTGAGTCTTGGTTTAGGTCAACTAAGACAAAGTATACACTTGATAGATTATCAGATTCAAATATGTGATTTGAAAGACTAGTAAGTAAGGAAATAAATCGAATACAAGACAGAGAGCAACATTCAATATTTTAGGGTCTCTGTGGAAAGCGAGTGTCGAGATGGTTGACCTAGGCTTGTGGATCTGCCTCGTTGACCCTGAGGTTCTTCAAGCCATGTTACATTGTCGAAACATCAGTAGGTAGCTCATCTATAAAAAACCCAAAACATTGTTATGAGGGCACAACAGAATTTCTCTATCTACTTGTCCTCACATTCTGGAAGACCATATTCAAACCGAGATGTCTCGTCTCAGTAGGCGACATCCATAAAGCTAACACCAATCAATCAGTGAAATTCTGAGAACGGAAAGCTGCTCGCCAAGGAGTTTTTCGCTTAGATGAAAAATTGCCTCAGAAAATACTGTCAACTTATCCGTTGCTGGCAAAGTGAACCACCGGTACCTACAGTTAATTAATTATCCAAAGTTGCAATGACGCTGAGATATTTGCAAAACTTGCACACAAGCCCAGATTCAAACGCGCTATTATCTATCTACGGCTATTTAGTACTTAAAGATTTCAGCTGTTCTAACCACTTATGGAATCTGCAACATGTGTGTAGTGATAGTCACCATAAATATAATGGATGTCTCAGAGTAAACATAGGATATGTAATAAAGGACGTTGAAGGATCTTCTAGGGCATTCAATGTTTTTTTCCATTCCTGTTAAGTTTACCATAAATTTTATCCAGTAATCGCTTCCACTGTTGTGAGAGTGGTATGATGGAGTCCAACCTGGACATTTCTTTGTCTCCTTCACTAACATCTAAAGAACATAAATAAAACACTAAAGGTCGAGTGGGAATGAAGACGCTCGTAACTCTTTAATTACTACTAATAGAGATTTATAAAGTATCTAAGCCAGCAAAGTGTCTAATTATTAGTGATACTAGAACACCTTAAATCTGAAAAAATAATGTAATCAAATAATAACCTCCATCCATTCGGGACCAGTGCAACTGTTGTTCCTTATTTTACAAAAACACAACGTCTTACTGTCAGTGCTGGTGCATCCTTTTTCCTGCAATGAATTTTAGAGACTGAAAAAGGAGCGCAGTGTTTTGTTGTACCGTACTCCGAACACTATATAAGAAGCAATAGGATGGAGGAAACTTTATAAACCATTACAAATGTGCCCGGACATTTCAAAATTCAATTAAATTTTCCGTAGGAAAAAATTGGATTCGAAATGAAAGTTGTTCTGCAATAGTATCAATGACATGCTTGTTTCAAATTTCTGGACATTGGACGTCGATTTGGTTAGTCCTGCGGCTTCAAATGAGCGTATAGGAAAGAAAATGTGCACAACGTGTGACTCGGAAGGATTCTGGTGGGCGTGGTGGGCGTTCCAATCTCCCTCCTCTGCTTCATCTCGGCTACCAATACATACCTTTTCCACACATACATATTCCTGCATACATAAGTGGATATTCTTGTGCGTGCAATCAGTTTTATAGTGGACGTATATTTGACCGAAAAATTTGTAAATGTGTAACTGAGAATTTGAATATACTTCTGTCTCTAAAGATTGAGTACGAAAAATGCTATTTTTATCCGGATTGTTAGAGATTTCCCAGCAGCCGGGAAAACAGGTCTGATTAATAAAAATCAACACTATAATAGAGAAAATCCTCCAAACTGTTTACCGCCTCATCGTGGCATGGAGGTGCTCCTGTGCGTCGGACTGCGATATACAACGGACGGATTCACTTCACCGCTAGGATGTCTCCTAAGCGGAGGAGTCAGGTGTTCCCATCAGGAATCCCAGATAAAAGTAAACCAATACCATGACCTACCACCGTCTTGGTACTAAACCAGCCGCATAATAGCAAAACTCCCTCTCATCCACGAAAACGGCGACTGCCTGTAGTAATGATGAACTATAGCATACATTGGCTAGGCTGACTTTGGGTCTCCAGGGAACAACAATGATTAAATCAGCAAAAGTCTGAAAAAAAAGAGTTGCGCTGGGGTCCTCACAACCAGTGAAGATGGGCCACCTAATTATCCCAGTAAGAAAGTATAATGATGAAAGTAACTGGGGCACTAAGCCCTCCGGCGTCAACCTTACGCATCTCACTCTTCGTCTACAAGCATCATTTTATGCACCTCAGACAATTCCTTAACAGTCTCCTAGCTGCTAAGATAGCTAGTAGCTAAGGAATCTCTTCAGCTCTTCAGAAGAATTGTAAACTTCAAAAGACTTGATCTTCACAGACGTTTCAATTTCCATTATTAAGTGTCTATCAAGCGCCAAGCTGGTGATTAAATATTATTAAATGATAAAAGTAAAGGATAAAGCTCTCGGCGTTGATCAATACACAAAGGATGCGCCATGCATTCGACTTCATTAAGCATCGGGGGTGATTGAATGCATATATGACTTTGCATTGACTCTCGGTGGCTTTTCCATGTGTTGAACCAGTGCTGCTGTCCTCCCAGCAAGTCTGGTGCCAATTTGTCGAACTCGGAGGTATGGCAGGCTTGCTGGGCCTGAAGCGGAGGAATCGATCCCATCCATGTATACTACACAGCATCTCTAACCACTGCGCAACCGCGCCTCAATCCATCTACATGGAAGAGTGACGCAACTACTCTTCTTCCTTTTTTATAAGAAACATCGTGGAATGATTTTCACTAGTTTTGTTTTTTTTTCATTTTAGTTCACTAATGAAATAGAATCTACAGATAATCCGCTTTTGTTTCATTACTGTAAATAACTAAGCTAAGGATTAACTGAGTTGTACCTGAGTTTTTAAAGCAGTGACTGTGGCTGTTGCTGTGAGATAACCGAAACGGGCTTCATTTACTATGCGACAGAACTCAAGTGGTCCACTTGAATCTACCCAAGCAAATTCGACACAAGCGTAGCCATGATTTCTATTCTGCCAGAAAAAAAATTTCTTGTGTAACATCATTGCTACTTTACAAAAATAAAGAAAGTAACATTCTCAGTTCAAGTGACAAAGTATATCTCAGTAGTTCATCGGTATTCTTTTGTCTTTTTGCTATGTCCAATCTTCTCAGTAACCATGTAACGAATGATAACCTTTTCTATATGAACTAAACTGATACGACTTTCTTATCCACTGCTCAGTACTTTTCCGCGGCAAAGTATTATTTCACTGTTAGGATAGAAAGAATGACTGAGAGAAAGGCAGAACGAGGGCGTTAGTGGTGCCGGGCGTAACACGTGAGCCCCCGGAAAGGGTAGTTGCTGTTCGATCTGGTTTATCGTCCAAGTCTTGCACATACCTCATCACGATTATTGTAAAGAGGTGTAACTGTTTTAATCAAAAACGAAGAATGTTGTAAACTTTTTAAACACTTCATAATATGCTCTATGTTCGTACTAACTGATTCTTCACAGTGGAAAATGGATTTGATTGTGCATCTCAGAGAAGTATGTTAGCAACATGAGCTTAATCCTTTTATTTCGCGTGAATGCAATTTTTGAATGCTTAGATATTTAAACTGACATGTATTCAGATAAGGTCAAATGTCCATTCCTTGCGGATACTTTCGTAGATCGGTAGTCGTTTTCTATTCTTGAAGGTACTCAGGTGCAAAAAATGAGACCGAAAAGGTGTATGTCTGAGGAGTACGTCCGTCGGTCATATTAATTGGCTAACCTCAAAGATAATTAAGTTTTTTGGATCAATAAAATTACATTTACATCGCTCATTATCAATCACAAAAACAAATGCTTGTGGATTGAACGAAAGAAAGGCTTTCTGAAGAAATCTCCGTAGATTCTTTTGAGCCTTTTAGTTAATAAGTTTGCATTTAACAGAGAAACCCTTCTGAGCAAATCAAATGATAGAAATGATTGGAAAGTGCCCAAAACTTTTTCATCGTTTGCACGACCAGTCGTCACAGTTACTGTGCGGATCCTACTAGCAGAAGGTTCCTCTCTTTTTCGACTCTTTTTTTTCAATCAATATTTCCGTTTTATTTATCTATGCAGTCCATTCACCGTTACTGTTTAAATGACACACTTTACACTCCAACAGATTTTCGGAACCTCAATTTATTTTTCACTCTACTCCCTAATATTGGTTTATTAGTTCCCAACATAGGTTTCTTTTCCTTCAGTGGTTTATCTCCACAGTATCGATAACACTTCATTCCCAGCTCATTTCAATACTAAAACAATTTGCTAAGATGCTTTTTATGAACTCTGCTCATAATTCATCAATATTTGATAAAACAACATTAACCCAGTGATTTTTATCTGAATTAATAGAGTTCAACACAATCTGAGATATGATGATTAAATGTTGGAAGTGGTTTTTTTTCTCGCATTGGATGCATTATATTCAATGCGTATTGGGTTTTTAGTATTAAGGGACAATTAAAGAGAAAGTGTTTTGATCAATGCCTTCAAACCAGCATTAGATCGGACTAAATGGTAACTTCGAAGTTTTTGATGCGGATAATGTGGGGTTCCCTTTTGATTTTAAGAGAAAAATGCACATCTGTTGAGATTTTCTCAGAGGTGCTGTTTTATAATCGCTTCCTTTTTTTGTCCTTATTTTCATTAACAAAAAACAGAAAGGTTCCGTCTCAATTATTTCATACTATCAATTTTCACTCTACGGTGGATTCTGTACCACTCAAACATTCATTCAGATTTTCTCTCTTCTCGATTGTTTTTAGGGACATCTTATCTGTGAACGACATCTTTTATGACGAATGCTTTTCAGCGTAAGCACTTTACAATAGTTTCAAGGTTGTTTTAGAAGTTATGCCTTTTCTCTTTATAACAAAACTATCAAAACGAAAGCAAGTGAATATAACCACAATGATGCTAAGATATGCCCGCAGGTGCCGGCGGTGGGGACTGAACACGTTACTACCCTTTCCGTAGTAACGCGTTCACCACCATACGATACAAGTCCAATGACAGACGGATATTCTAATAGTTAAAAAAAAAACTCACTTTTGATTCAGTGCGACCGACACATTCGCTTACTCTCGAACACTCAGTCATTGTTACAATAACAAGAACACACTGGACGATGGTTTCGATCATGATTTAATAAAATATAGCTCTTGAGATTTTATCTTACTCTTTTTTGCGTTATCAGCTACTATCATATCAACCGTGTATTCGAAAACTTAAAATCAATATCTTAGGTTTTCGATATAAAATGTCTGTGTCACCTGTATCACCTCTAGCCCCATTGATCGTCGAGTGACTCGATCGGGCGCCAGTAAACCCTCCATTTTTCCCTGCCGCGTACAAGAGTAGCCCAGTGGGTTCTGTTCGCTTTAAGGACTCGTCGAGCCTCATCTCTTTCTTCTAGGCTCTTCGCAAAGAACACTGATCATCGGGTCGGTGGTCTTCCTGCAGTACGTTTGACATCCCGAGGAATCCAGTCACTAACAGCTCTTGTCCATCGGTTATCATTCATAGGCATTACGTATCCAGCCCACCTTATCTTCGACTGTTTGGCGATAGAACGGCATCTTTGATTTTCGATCATTGACGTAGATCGATGCTTCGGATCCCATCCCTTACTTGTGTGAAACGGGTTGCTCCTAGCATCGTCCTTTCGACTGCGCGTTCGATAACGCTGAGTGATCTTTCACCTTGCTTACGTAGCGACCAGGTTTCTGACGCATACGTTAGGGCAGGAAGAACCGCTGAGTCTAAAAGATGGGCACAAAGTTGAATGTTCTTTGTTCTCTTCACTACATTCTCGATGCTCTTGAAATCTTCCCAAGCCGCTCGTTTCCTTCTGCTCACCTCTGGAGCTGAGACGTTCATCACATTGATTTCCCGACCTAGATTGACATAACTGAAGCACTTGGAGATATTCGTTCCGTTGAACGTGAATGGGGCAAACAAAACCAATCCGATCTTTATGAACATCGTTTTCTCTAGATTTAGTCGAAGACCAATCTTTCCACACGCTTTATGAAAGTCCGCAAGCATACGTTCCGCTTGGCTAATGTCTGGTGTTATAAGAACGACATCATCAGCAAAGCGAAGGTGATGTATCTGCCGATCGTCGATTTTCACTCCCATATTATCCCATTCCAATGTTCGCATGACGTTCTGGAGGGTGGCTGCAAATATTATTGGCGAGATTGTATCGCTTTGCCTAACTCCTCTTTTGACGTCAACGTTAATATCGTTGTAGAATGGAGAAATTTTGGTTGTGAAATTCTTGTACAGCTCACGAAGAATCCTTATGTACTCAGTAGGGAATCTTTGACTACCAAGGGCTTCCATGACTGCTTCTATCTGAATTGAATCAAAGGCCTTCTGTAAGTCGATGAAAGCGCTACAGAGCGGTCTTCTGTACTCTCGCGATACTTCAATGAGCCTTGTTAACGTGTGAATGTGGTCCATCTTACTAAATCCTTTTCGAAACCCTGCTTGCTCGCACGGCTGTTCTTTGTCCAGTGTTCTGTCTATCCTGTTTAGGAAGACTCGTGAGAAAAGTTTGTAGACGATCTTGGCATTGAAATCTCCAATGGTGACGTTGAAGAATGTGTGGTCTTCTCTGTACAACCTCTCCAAGTCTACGTAGAACGCTTCGACTTCATCTTCGTCATAGTTTTATGTTGGCGGGTAAACGACGAAGATTGTCAAAGCCGGTGTTGATCCACATCTTTTTAATCGTAAACGCGACATGTCTATGGTAAAATAAAATAGTAGGTGCTGTGACAGTTTAAAACTAATAATTTTTGCCAATGCTTTATCGCATCATTGATGTTCTGGGATGTTTCTGATCGCTGGACACTGGACAACGATCTAGAACATGTTTTAATATGCGGACATCTCTTGCCAGCACCAACTTCACGCCATCTAAAGAGTTCATTTTCAGCAGCAAGCTGAACAAAAAGTAAATTTTCACAGCAGGAGAACCTGTAGCTACCTTCTCACGAAAAAATTATACGGGTAAAAGAAACGATACTAAATGTGCGACGCTCTTCGTGTTGCTTAAGAGAGAGACCTCGGTTCAGAGATAGGAAGGAATAAATAATTCGCGCAGTTGTTAAAGATTTCCTGCTATTCGCATGGTTATATGTCTGACTCCACGTCTCGATCTATCCTAGCCTGCCATGTATCCTGCGGCGACAAATTGGTGGTGGCCTTTGCTTAGAGGATAGAAGCATTGAATTGGTACATCGGGAAACTACCGATGGTCACTGTATAATCCAGATGTGGACCTCTTGACGAAATCGAATGCATGGCGCATTCCAAGATGGTAAATGTTAAATGGTTTTATCCTTTAAAGAAGAGACATTTTTGCCAGTGTTGTTCACACCCAGCGATTCTACCTCTACACAATTTTGCTAAAGGCACTTTTAAATTATCTCTTGACTAATGAATTTGTTTTGCAAAAGGAGTCGTCTAAGTAATTCTATTAATATAGTGTTTGAAACCTATGCTTTTGAAAAGTGTAGGAAAGCTGGTGATCAGCAAATAAGCAAATCTTCGCTTCTCAAACTCGGTTAAAGCAAACGTCCTAGCTTTTCACATTTTACTAACAACGGAGCATTGAGCTGAGGGCTCTTGGTGATCACTAAACATCCATTTCTCACTGTAACTGGCATCTTAATATCAAAATACTCCTTTCTTCTCGGTGAATAATAATAATAATACGATGGTGATAGTCCCAATTCTCACGACCGATTTTCTATTAACCTCGGCATTGATCAAGTAAAGCTATGATGCATTGGTGGTCTATGGTATTGCAATGATGCTTTGGATTCCTAAGCGAGGATAGTGACTTTTACTTCAAAATCGTTCCCGTAATATCTTTGACTATGGATCTTCCACACGCGGGCTATTCGTGAGGTAACGTGGCGCATCTCCAGACGGCAAATAGGACTTAATTGCGAAACCAAAGACGAGCTTATACTTCTCTGAGACTAGTATGGATCCAGATTTGACCCACGCCTTTTGTGTTCACAAAGACATATTCACGCATTCGTGCGTGGGTATTTTATCGTTTATGCGGATTGTATTCTACAAGGCAATTCGGTCAAAACGTACAACCGATTGACTGAGAATTATAAGAGAGGCAGATGGGAGTAGCACCCATTAGTAAGCTACACTTCTACTCCGGAAAAAGTGACATGGTACCCGTTAGAATAGCTAGCCCCAATGTTCAGAGTTCAACATGATACGTAGGTAACAAACGTTAAATTGGATGCTTGGATAGCCCGTTCTCACTTATTGAGCGGGTCCCAGCATACTGTCCATTTTTCAGAGTTTTGACGATTTAGCCATTGTGCTACCATGTAGGGCCGAGGTCAGCCTGAGCAAAGTCTGCCCCACGTCGTCACCAGCATAGGCAGTGGCTGCCCTTGTGGATTAGGTGGAGATCTCCCACCATACGAATAGTTTGATACCAGAGAGGTGGTTGTTCCTGGTATTGCTTTACTCTTAGTTGAGCTTTTTTGGTAGAAACTCCGGACTCCTTCTCAGCTTAGGAGGTTTTGCCGAGGGGAAGAATCCACTAGCTATACATCGCAACTCGACACCCTGGAACACCTCCCGGTCACGATGAGGCGGTAAGCCGTTCGGCGGAGCAAACGTTAAACAAGACAAAATAGGAATTAGAAAGATGTGGATCAATACCGGCCTTGACAACCTTCGTCGTTCGCGCGCCGCCATCAAACTAGGACGAAGAAGAAGTCGAAGCGTTCTGTATGGACTTGGAGAAGTTCTACAGAGAAGACCATACATTCTTCAAGGTCATCATTGGAGATTTCAATGCCAAGACTGCACCAAGAAGAACGTCTGAGGAACGTCACATTGGGACCCATGGATTAGAATGGAGCGAACAGAGTGAGCGACTATCTGAGTGTATCTCAGTGTATCATGGCGACCAAGACCCATCGACCAAGATCCATGGTAACTCGCAATTCCAGAGGACCCACGCCCAACGTTGGACGTGGGAGTCTCCCGATGGAGCGTACCATATCGAAATAGACCACATCATAGTAAATAGAAGGTTTTGCCTAACTAATGTCATTGCTGTCCCAAAAATATCTCAGAAAGTCAGATGATCGTCTCCTGCGTGCAAGGTTTTATTTCTAGCGAAAGAGAGAAGAAGCAGCTAAATTTAAAATGGTCTTAAAGCCGCCAATAACTGTGGTTTGTTCAGTTCATTAGTGGCTTTTTGACGAGACACTGTTGTTTATAACATCGGAGACGAATACGTCTGCTCATTCAACATCTCTACGTTAGCGCTATGAAAGCAGATATTTCGAAAGTCACTAAGAGGCGTCTGTCTGCAGAAACACTCGAGTTATCACTAGGAGGTAAAGTGAAATAGTAAATGTTAGAGAAAAATAACAATGTAAAGTTTTTTTGTTTTTTTTTTCTTGAAATTCTAAAATTTGACTCAAAGCTCCTCCACGAATCATGTCAGCACATCTATCCTTCTAGGTTGGAGAGGTTTTATTGTTTACGGACTTTTTGATGGAAACGGTAACACCTGGCATAAGTTCACCTTTAGCTAGAATGAAACTATGGATGTGTTCCCCTGTGGCATGACACTCTCATACGCTAAGATACCTGCTTGTACTTTGTTGTTTTTCGAATCCAGTAATACTTTCGTCATGAGTACAAGGAAGTGAAGTGTTGTGGTGGCAAAGTTATTACTTTTTATAACACATATTCGCTAGCTCATACTCGATTTAGTATTTCCACATTCATCACACTCTCAACGAGCTGTAGAACCGGTCTCCACTTATAGATGTAGTGTTATGTTACTCTTCAATCGTTTTCTCAACTCAGAAGACCGACCTTCCATAAACCTCGGCATAAACAATCGATATAATTATTCATATGTTTTCTGATTTTTTGATTTTGTAGAGCTTATGCGAGGCTGGTATAAATTGTTGTTGCTATTGTTGTCGTTGTTGTTGGTGTTGTTGGTGGTTACTGGCTGATGTTTACGCGATTTCGCCTTCCTCAGAGCCGTGATGTTGTGAGTGAGACTTTTTTTAAGTTTCAGAACACGGAATTCCTTGTTGTGGTTCTCATGGAGCGATCATTCAACTGTGATTTGATGCAGACAGTTTCCACGTCTCCTGTGCTTTTGTCTGTCCTCTTCATTCAGACGACGATTTCTTTAGTATCATTGCCGTTATTGTTGATAACAATTCGAATCGTCATCGGAATGAATCTTATTCATCACAATACAAAAACTGTTCTGTTCGTATTCCTGCTTGCGCTAATATTACAATCCACGTCACGGTTTGTTTAGCTTCTCATCGCCTGATTTCCGCTCAATCACTGCTTTCCCACTCTTACTTGTTTTGTTAGGACGTGGAGGCCGCTGAGTGCATATTTTGTCTAATTGATTTGTGGAAGCCTATCGATCTGCCTAGTCAATGTTTTCATCTTCTGAGACCACCAATTTTTGGACAACACTAACGCGAGACGTATAGTGCGGTGCTTAATGGTGTCTTGAAGTGCACACGTAGTGCTCTCGTCGGATCCCACGTCCTGCTCACACGAATCCTTCATCATTCTGGATTCGACAATTTACTATCATATTGTTTTGAAAGACAAAAGTACAAGAGTGATACATGGGCAGGTCACCACAAGTATAGGCAAAATGTACATTCGGTTTACCCTTAAGGATTTTTCCGTCTTTTAACTAAGACATTCCATCGCTTTCTGAAGCACTTTCTTTGTTCGTAGGAGCACCGCAGGCCAATAGGGAAATGGGCGAAAAGATAAATAAAAAAAAACACTGAGTTGCTTACACTTTTGAAAGCACTGATGTTTTCTTTTTCAGAGTAGCTCTTCATGGTATCGACCTAATAAATTTCAATCTACCATATTCAAGCTGTAGTGCTCGTCCTTCGGAGACACGTTGTGTCCTGATGCGTGGACCAGTCAACTTTTCAATGTTTTTGGCATGCACGTCAGTTTAAAAGTCATTGAAGTTATGAACAGTATGCAAAGTGTCATATACAGTGGCAACGCACTTACCACGGGCATATCGTTGCCACTGGCACTCATTGGAGGACTCACGATTAGAGCAAAAGTCTATTATCAATTTAAATTTAAATTTATAATCAAATAAATGGCAATTGTGCGGGAAGTGGTGGAAAATGGTTAAATTAAAGACCGTCATATTAAGGACTTCAAGCGAATAAATCCCACAACTATTGAGCTAAGTACGCTACGCAAGTAAAGTACGAGCGAAAGCTCTACTTATGTACTTGCTAGTGAGACTGTAAGCGACGGTAGGTAGTACTGTATGAAGTGTTCAAAATATTTAACAGGCATTTCATCAATGCCGAGGTTAATAGAAAGTCGGACGTGGGATTTAACAGGCATGTTTAAGAAATATTCTAAATAATGGAATAAATAGACTTAATGGCTAATAGTTGACTGTGCTGGAGAGGAAAACATTACGTCGTCTTCATTTGGGATTTTTAGGGCCACAATTACGATCGCCTTTGAGAGGATTATTTCTACGTGGAAAGCGACAGTCTATGAATCTAACAGATCTATTGGCTACTTCTTAATAATTGTGCAAGTATGCTTCATTTATTGAGCTACAAATGAACTCGTTTTTTCTATTTCCGCAAATTGAAGCATAATGTTCTAACTCTAGCTTCATGCTTTATCTATCCTTTTATATGTATACATATATAATTATATATATAATATATATAATTATATATATAAAAGCTCCCTTCTACGCTAAAAGTGCAACAGCTGCCTGGGGCGAACACCTGGTAACACTGTCGTACAGCTGCCCCAGTATTCTAGGGAGAATCAACTAAGTTAACATTTAACTACAAATATGAAGAAAAAAACCTAAAATAGCAGCCAAATCTACGTGCAAATCTAATGACCTTAATGAATGATGGATGCAAATCAATGAACCGGACAAGAATTTGTTCGCGAAATCCGTCGCTAACTGTATTGCCCAAAAGAATAGAAATTAAAGGGTTTCCACCAAAATTGGGATCGTCGCCCTCAAACGAGCGAAGCCAACTGAGCAGTTATGTTGTGTGACAGAAGCTGAAACGGACTTTACCGCTAATTATTTGAGTTACTGAATGATTAACGAGATTACAAGTGATTGAGATACCGATGGCATATTTTGAAAATGAAAATAAACGGCATTTATTCAGTCTTTCCTCGCTGTCTCCCTCTTTGCGATGATGTACAGAAAAGTGAGGAGGAATTTAAAACTTCCCATCTACTACTGTATTGCTACATCACCTGATGAACCATTGGTAACAATAGGGCCAATTATTGTGTTGATTACGCTACAAATTTCAGCCGTTATTATCCTAAAAATATTACGCTACGTCAATGAGGTAAGTATTTCACAAAATATAACAGTTAAACTAATATCGGTAAATACGCAGTACCAAAATGGAATGAGATTAAACCCATCGGAACGTATTTGTTTCATCAAAGAATTATATTGTTGATGGGAATGTGTTAAGAATATTTTCTGATATTCAAAAAACCATTAACCAGAATACAAAATATATGCGAAAGTGACGTGAATGACGCAGTGGTAACGTTGGAGTTCAGTATACGTCTGACCTTCTTGGTTCGATCTCGCAACAAGCAAGGCAAACTCGGCTATCTATACTGGAAGAACTTATCACCTCGATACAACGATCGTGCCAAAAAAGTTCTTTTTGGCAATGAATCGCTGAAAAGGAAATATATTGCATGCAATACGCCAAGTCCACCTAACGTAGCCTACGCGAAAGAAACATTCTTTATTAGTTAATTGATGAGTGGTGACGTAAAACTGAAAACAAATGAAAAGTATTCGATAGTCCACAGTTTATACTTTCCGATTTTACTAATGCAAGTTTCAGATGAAATCAACCCAACAAAAACTCAATCCAAATCTTCGAGAACGTTATAATATCGAGGAAAACTTGAGGTATTACTGTATTGGAGCTCATTTATATTACAGTTTCAGGTCTTCACCTTCTTCTTTTTTAGGCACTAAGTAGATATCATCTTCTTGTGCAAGGATGATGATTTCTACTTCAAAATCCTCCCCTTAATGTCTCTGTTTCCTTCATGCGTCTGGAGGAGTATTTCGTTTAAGTTCAAACTTACTAATTAGGAGACGCTAGAGTTTTTATAATCTGCTCCACACAAGAGGAGATCGACAAATGCTCTGAGTTATTGAATGAGCAGTCAGATTACATAACATTCACTCAATAAAAGCCGAAAGAAATCTCGCTTCCATTCCTGCGCACTTAAATTAACCAATCCCAAAACGGGTACATCACAAAATGGTACAGAAAGCAAAATACTAAAAACACACTGGTTCATTGCTTCTCTTCTCATCGCTCACAGACAAAAAGGGCGCTTGTGAAAAATATGCCTCGAAAAGCCACTAATGTATGCACAGAAGGAAGAATCCGTGAAACTGATGTAGAAAACGGCCAATTCCAATGGCTACGAAACAGTAGCTTTTTGGGAGAGTTGTAGAGAAAAAAAACTGCGTCCATAAACGATTGCTCCGGAGAGAAGAATGAGGTCCCACTTATCCTCTTAACTGTAAAACATTGCTTGAAAAGGACAGATCTAGAGGAATCGTAGAAGTAATTGACGTGCCATCGAAAACTCTAAGACGGAAATGAGTTTAGGGCTTTTGTGGTAAATAGCATCTTTCATATTCAACCACAGATACGCTCCAACTTAGCATTTTGCCTCCACTGCCATGGCACGGCAATGTAAGCTGATAAATAACGTTCGTAAAGACACATGACTCTTTCAAAATTAGTCAATCCAGCAAACCGTCCCATAATGAGACCACAAATCGATCTTTGATAGAATTTTCTTTTCTATAAACATAAAGCAGCGATCAAGTAGGGATCTTTGTGCAAGCACGGGGACTTTTGTTTCATCAAATTTAGATATTGAGTGGTAATTGAATTCTCTTATCATCTTTAAAGTAGAGTAAGATCTTAATATCTCCAAAAACGATTGCTAGAACGTTCTTAGATGTTAACGGCAGATATTTGCAAAGAAAAAAAAAACTTTTTTAAGTTGATTTCGCAATATATACCCTGCCGTTAAAAATAGTAGGCAGTAAATAATAAGTTAAAATTGTGATAACTGCAGCTTCAGCTTAACTGGGTTCGTTGCCGATTTGGGCTCCTCAGATTAATCCCGCTAACGGGTGATTGCTGATGGCAAAAGATCGATAGAACTAGCTGAGAGACAGACGAAACGGAAGTACCCGCACGGTGTGGTGGTGAACGCGTTACTCCCCGGAAAGGGCAATAGTGCATTCTTTTCCCACTGTAGACACTTGCAGTCCGGAGTTTTGCAAATATCTTAGCATCATTGAAGTTATATTTCGCTAAAAAAGACTGTCGCACTTCTGCGAAGGAATGGATTAAATTCAAATAGCATTCAATGTAGAAAGCGTATCCTTTACCTTCAGAAACATACGTACTCATCCCTCCAAACGGTTTACCGCCTCATCGTTGGTAGGAGGTATTACTGGGTGTAGGGCCGCGCTGTACAGCAGGAGGATTCATCCACCCAGCAAGCTCTCCTACGTTGAGGACTCTGACGTTTCCATCAGGAAGCCCAGCTAAGAGTAAACGAATACCAAGATCTATTTATTTATGATCTTATAAACTGTTCTTCTTTAGCTGGTGCGAGGTTGGTATACGTCTTCGTTGTTATTGTCGTTGTTGTTGTTGCTGGTGTTGTTGGTCGACAGCTGACGTTTCGGCGATTTCGCCTTCCTCAGAGCCTGGACGTTTCATATTAGAATACTTTAATTTTTCGGTGGAAAAAAGGCTAAAGTATTAATGAAGATCAAACGTTTGAATAGATGGTGGGTTAGGATGTTACGGTCAAATGTATGTCTACACCATATTGAACAGAAAAGCTACTCACCGTGATGTTACGAGTGAGGCTGGCCCACGCGTTGTTCACGTGGGATCGCGAGCAAGACACACCCCGGAGTCAAAATATCATTTTGAAGTATGACGCCAGGTCACGTGTGATAGTGAGGCATTCGTCTTTTCGGTTCATCTTTGGATTTTTGAAATTTATCCAAAACGCCTCAAGAGTTTTGCGCGTTGATGTTTTTGATTCCAGCGCTAGGATCCGCACAACCACTTCAAAATCATTGCTGTTGTGCTTTTGTGCCCTATGCGTACCTAGGGGAGTGTTTTGACGTATTTTAACTTTCCCATCTAGGTGTTCCTTTATGCGGACACAGAGTGGTCTACCCGTTTCCCCAATATATTCCTCGCCGCATGCGTTACATGAGATCAAGTATATTGTACCTGAACTCATGCAATCTCCGTCTCTCCCGTTAGGACAGATTATACAGTTTTCTGAGCTGCACAAACGATCATAGAGACCGTTGCGCACTAACTGACAGCGTATGGTGTCATGGATGTCAATAATCGTTATGCAATTTTCAAGACAACTTTTTCTTAAGCATCTCTTAATGGCGTAACTTACTTCATTTGTTATGAAGGGTAACTTAGAGGGAATCTTGTTTACGTTCGAAACATTATTTTGGCAAACCACCCTGCGCTTTTGTCTAACCCGAGTGGCTTCTACTTCGTAGCCATTGGAAATAGCTAATTTTCGTGCTGTTTTGCGATTCCTTCCTTTCCTCTTCTGTGCACACAGTCCCACTCGTAACATCACGGTGAGTAGCCTTTCTGTTCAATATCGTGTAGACCTACATTTGACCGTAACAACCTAGCCCACCATCTATTCGTTGTCGTTATTGTTGGTGTTGTTGGTCGATGGCCGACGTTTCGGCGATTTCGCCTTCCTCAGAGCCTGGACGTTTCATATTAGAATACTTTAATTTTTCGGTGGAAAAAAGGCTAAAGTATTAATGAAGATCAAACGTTTGAATAGATGGTGGGTTAGGATGTTACGGTCAAATGTATGTCTACACCATATTGAACAGAAAAGCTACTCACCGTGATGTTACGAGTGAGGCTGGCCCACGCGTTGTTCACGTGGGATCGCGAGCAAGACACACCCCGGAGTCAAAATATCATTTTGAAGTATGACGCCAGGTCACGTGTGATAGTGAGGCATTCGTCTTTTCGGTTCATCTTTGGATTTTTGAAATTTATCCAAAACGCCTCAAGAGTTTTGCGCGTTGATGTTTTTGATTCCAGCGCTAGGATCCGCACAACCACTTCAAAATCATTGCTGTTGTGCTTTTGTGCCCTATGCGTACCTAGGGGAGTGTTTTGACGTATTTTAACTTTCCCATCTAGGTGTTCCTTTATGCGGACACAGAGTGGTCTACCCGTTTCCCCAATATATTCCTCGCCGCATGCGTTACATGAGATCAAGTATATTGTACCTGAACTCATGCAATCTCCGTCTCTCCCGTTAGGACAGATTATACAGTTTTCTGAGCTGCACAAACGATCATAGAGACCGTTGCGCACTAACTGACAGCGTATGGTGTCATGGATGTCAATAATCGTTATGCAATTTTCAAGACAACTTTTTCTTAAGCATCTCTTAATGGCGTAACTTACTTCATTTGTTATGAAGGGTAACTTAGAGGGAATCTTGTTTACGTTCGAAACATTATTTTGGCAAACCACCCTGCGCTTTTGTCTAACCCGAGTGGCTTCTACTTCGTAGCCATTGGAAATAGCTAATTTTCGTGCTGTTTTGCGATTCCTTCCTTTCCTCTTCTGTGCACACAGTCCCACTCGTAACATCACGGTGAGTAGCCTTTCTGTTCAATATCGTGTAGACCTACATTTGACCGTAACAACCTAGCCCACCATCTATTTAAACGTTTAATCTTCATTAATACTTTAGCCTTTTTCCACCAAAAAATTAAAGTATTCTAATATAAAATACGTCCAGGCTCTGAAGAAGGCGAAATCGCCGAAACGTCAGCCGTCGACCAACAACACCAACAACTACAACTACAGCAACGAAGTCATATACCAACCTCGCACCAGCTAAAGAAGATCAGTTTATAAGATCATAAATAAATATGTCAACTATCTGTGCCGAGGTTCATAGAAAGTCGGTCTTTTGAGAATACCAAGATCAGCCACCGTCCTGGTACCAAACTAATGGTGCGGTGGCAAATCTTTCTCTGATCCACAAAGAGCGGACTGCTTGTGATGGTGATGGCTTAGGGCAGATTTTGGCTAAGCTGTCCTCGGGATTCCAGTGAACCACAGTGGGTAGACCAGCAAACTCGAAAAATGGAGAATGTGCTAGGGTCCGCACAACTAGTGAGGACCAGAGGTCCAAGTATCCAAGCATGTATATTCGGCATTAATGCTCGATCTATTATCATTCGAAACTATTACGTATCTATAAACATCTTGTAAAATTATTCAAACCGAAGTTATTTGAAGAGTTAAATATTCGCCATTTCAGAACAGTCACTATCGTGACACCGTTTTGTTATGTAAGTTGCATATTCACATCTGTTTTCCTGATAATTCTGTGCACTATACTGTATTTTAACCACATTTTCTCCAAACCTGTATATTTTGCGCTAGTTGATGGTGAGTTCTCCAGGAAATTTTGGATTTCTCTTGCCTTCTTTATTACAAAAATCTTTGTTTTGCAGGCAGTATGTTGTTGCCGACATTGTCGTTGCTGCTACCAGTGATCATTAAACGAATGAACGACCGGTTTAATCAGAAAGTGAGAATTTAAATAAGTTTACCGGGCATTTGAGGCTTACAGTTCAGTGGCTAAAGTGGCCAGCAACAGAAAGTGGTCATTGGTTCAATGCCGTGCTGCAAATAAACCACGCAGCTTTCTCCATACTTTTAGAGTAGGAGTACTAGGCTCATCTAGAAGGTTAAAAGCACAACTTTGACACACCAGAAATCACCTCGTAGGCTAGATATGCATTTTGTCATTTAAATGAAGTTTAATGAAATTGAAAGCAAGATATATCTTCCAAGGAATTATTGCCGAATTCAATGTCTCTCGAACTCTTACAATAATACATCTTCTAAGGTGAGAAGTACTGTTTGATTTGTGCTGGTAGCACGAGCGTTACTAACTCATTGGCTTCTCTGTCTTTCTGTAAGGCGTTTTATTCTGATTCACTTGTCATGTGTACTTTCTATTACAACTGGTGGGAGTCCTGTAAAGATTTCCGTAGGAATGAATATAACAACTATCCAACATACATTGGACGCTAAGTGTGAACATTTGGCGACCACCTTGAAACTGATCGGTAATTCTCCACGCACAACATAACGTAGACGGCAATGTTGCCCTATGTGCGAATCCCATCACTTCTTGAATTCGATTCGTTTTACTCGCATTCATCGTCCAAAATAGTTTTCGAACACTTTGCCTGTGGTTTAAGCAAGTCTTCATGATTTCATCTTCTTTACTTCGAAACCGACTTTCGTTGAACCTCGGTGTGCATAATCA